>CM035794.1:61875954-62363454 GCA_020466265.1 Siphamia tubifer | reverse complement strand
CACAGGCTGTTGTTTGTACATCATAAAGTGCAGTTTTGTCCCCTGTGGGTGTTTGATAAGAGGATTTAAAAGGTTTAAGGCAAAAAAAAAATACTTTGCACATACTTTAAGCTCTGTGTTTACTGTTCACTTCTTTTTTTTTGCCCTCATCCCACTTTGCCTTGTCATTTTTTTATTTATATATTTATCTTTCTCCTTCTGTCCTCACAGCTTTTACGTGAAAGCCGCTCCATATATACAAAAATCACACTTTGCACTTTTTACATGTTTTAAAAAAAATACTTTTAAATGGTATTCTAACTGTGTTTTATCCTTATCCCACTGTTATTTATTTATTGTTTCTGAATTTGTTATTTTATTTATTGACTTCTACATGGTGCAGAGTGGCACATTACATTAGAATTTCATTGTAACTACTGCACAATGACAAAAAATAATTCATTAATTCATTTAAAAAAATCATGAAATATATATATATATATATATATATATATATATATATATATATATATATATATATATATATATATATATATATATATATATATATATATAATATTTTATTTAGTAGTTTTTTCATGCTGGATCTATTTTTTGATTTGTATTTATTTTATTTAGACATAAATGGTATATGTCATTTATTTATTTAATTTTTTTGAAAGCTAATCTAATTTCCTTATTATCTTTAAAAGTTTCCAGAAATAATTTGCTGTCAGTGCAACTGACTCCCCACGGAGCACAGAGGAGATTGGCAGAAAGTGTTTTGATGTATGTCAGAATCTTTAAAACTGTCAATTTGCAGCATCAAACAGAGGCTTGTTTTCACATCACACAGCTGCAGATAATACAGCCTGTTACTAAATCTCATATTCTAATCATGCTTGAATTTGTATCAGGGAATAAACATAGTATTATGGAGTCTGCATGCGGTTTCCCATGATGCATCCTCCTCTTCGTCCCTCACTACTCTTTAATTTTACCCCTCTAATAGAATATTCCATGTGTTGATCTGTTGGTGACGTAACACACTGGACACTCAGAGGGGTTTAAGGTACCCCAAATAATCAACATGAGGGGGGAAATCATGTACCAGAACACACTTAGGACCAAACCTACCAATAAAATCACCTCATGTGTCCACACACTGTATGAGTCACTAAATAAGATATAAAAAACTTTTCTATATACACATCTGTATTATGTGTATAAAAATATATATTTATATTTTTATATATACACATCTGCATCATCAAGGTTTCTTCTTCAAACTAAAACAGCAGATGCTTGTATTGACAGTTGGTTCAAACAAAATCATGTCTTAGTTTTATGTTAAACTTTTTTTTTTTTAATACTTATTCAACCAAGAAGAAAAAGGCTTGTTGAGATAAACACTCAAGGTTCGTTTTTGAAAATGTTCCAAAAAATGTTCTTTTCAATTTTTAAGCTTTCATCTCATCACAATTTATTTTAAATGTATCTGTATTTCAGCATTTTAGGTGAAAAATTAATTAATTTTATTTTATTTTTTAATTTTTAAAAACTAAGAACTAAAACATATAATTAGCTTAAGTTTCATTTATCAAACTCCATGAATTTTACTAGTGAATCAATGATGTAGAAGATGACTGCAGACAATCTAATACTTTTAGGCCAGTGAATATTTGACAGTAGAAACAACTTTTTGAACTAATCATATTAATTTTTGGTCAAAATTAATTTTCTCTCACTCTTGTCCTTTTAAAGCCACACTTGGTTTTCTTTCTGCTTCCCTGCACTTCCTAAAATGTCTCTTCCTCTACTCATAAATATGTGCAAATTTATTCCATTCTGCAGACAACTTTTATATTTAGGGTGAGGAAAGCAATGGCAATAGTTGAGTTTTTCCAGACCAGAATAAGTAAGTTTTTCAGAAAGCTCAACATGGCTGCTACTATTGTTAAGTGAAAGCATTTGGTGTCTGTGAGCTGTGTTGGATTAAAACATAAATAAATCTCTGTGTATTCTTGCTGAACGTTGTTGTAAAATGATAAATTCCATTGAAGCTACGTAGGATTCATTTGATTTCAGTTTTTTCAATGGGAGAAATTGCACAAATGTAAAGAGAAAATGAGATCAGAGAGAATGGAGATGTGTATTCTGTAAGGGTAGAACATTTTATATCATACTCATAGATTAAAAAAAACAATAATTTGGGAAAATTGATGCTAAAAGAAATTAAGTTAAAACTATATTTGAGATAATTTCAAGTAAACTAACCAATGCAATGCAATGATATATATAGATACGACAAGACAGGACAGGACAAGACAAAAAAAAAAAAAAAAAAAACAGACGTGAAAACATTTAAATATAAAGAGAAAAATGAGAAATTAGTTTTTATATGAATTAAGAAGTTCAATGAAACTACAGTATGTTATGACGTGTCACTTAGAGTTGGGCGATTTGACTTGAAATGAATATCATGATACATTGGGCAGTTTTATCTCCATAATAATAAATGGGTGGGGGTTGCCTTTCACTACGTAACCAGGCACACATACTGCACATTTGGGTCCATAACTGCAGGTTATGGACCCCCCCCCCCATCCCTACAAAAGGAAAAACTTTTCGGAACAAGTGCATCAGGACTCGTGTTCCTTGTTCTTGTATTTCAGCTGCTTCTGCATTTGAACCTTCTGCTCAGACTGGATGGGTGGAGTCACATGACTAGATCTGTTGAGTCACGTGACTACACACATTCTTAAAGGGGAATGAACATATCGTACCGGCATACACAGTCAAAATAGACAAAAAATAAATACATATTCTTTTTTAATAAAATACCAAATTTACCATCATGGAAAAAATTACAGGAGTTATTTTAGTAAATGTCAGTAACGGTAAATGTAAATGTTATTGCCCAAGCCTAATGTCAGTATTATTTTGAATCCAATACCCCTGTTGGAAAAGAAACACCTGAATGCAACGTGACCCAATACTTTTACCCATTTAATACTTTTCCCATTCCCTCTCTTCTTGTCCAGATGTGGTCTGCTGACTTGTCTTCTGTTTTCTTTGACTTTTTCTCTCATCCTCCATCTCTGGCCATGGACTGTCACCTTACATTTAGAGTGAGAAGAGATGGAGAGGAGAAATGAAGCCAGAGAAGAGAGAGGGAGGGAGGGAGGGAGGGAGGGAGGGAGGGAGGGAGGGAGGGAGGGAGGGAGGGGGTAAGTCCAACAGTATGGAAGCTTTGGATCATGATCCAGATAGGATTTGGTGATTTTCCTGGGGTTCCTGTTTTTTTTGTTTTGTTTTTTTCGTACTTTTTGTGCGCGCCTATAACAAAGCAGTGGGTGGATCATTGAAAAATATTTTCAATGGTGTGGTTCTTTCAGATAAACATTAAAATAACTTGGTAAATACGCTTTATTAACTGAATTTCCATGAAGGTGATGTACAACGTTGGAAGTATCCTCTCTTTAGAATACTAAAGTAGGACAAACATATTTTCTCAACATATTAACTTATAAATAATGACAATAACACAGAAATAAATGCAGGTATGTGAATAATAATAATAATAATAATAATAATAATAATAATAATAATAATAATAATAATAATAATAATAATAATAATAATAATAATAATAATAATGCGATGTTCATAAAGACCATTGACTACTTTTAAAAAATGCGAGTCGAGAAGCGGGTCGGGTCTGTCCTTTTCAAATATATTTCTTGCGGTCCGAGTTGCGGGAAGGCTAATAAAAAAATAATCGTTTGTGGGTTGTTTATACATCGACTCGTTCATCACTGATATTTTGGAAGCAAAGATAATAATTTTACCTAAACTAACCAATGCAATGTAATGATATTTATATATATATTATATATATATATATATATATATATATATATATATATATATATATATATATATATATATATATATATATATATATAATATGTGAATGTGCTTCAGCCCATTTGGCATCATTGTGTATCATTGTGTTCTCGTGTGTGTGTATAAGTGTGAATGGCAACGCGCCCTGAAAGAGCAGTCCACAGCAGGGGGTCATTCATGATTTCATCACCCAAGCGCTGGATAAAGCTCACTCCAACTCTCCTCCTTTTCTTCCAGCCCCTTCTTAGCTTCTTTCCCATGCTCCCTTCTCTTTTTTTCACGTTTTTCCTCCAGCTTTCCTCACGTCTTTCCTCTGCCCTCTCCACTGTTTTACCATCCTCCATCTTTAATGCCGTCTTTGGGTCTGCCCTCATCTGTGGATTTATACCACTCCTGCTCTTATCTCCCACCACTCCTCTTTGGTTTTTATCTGCATTTTCTGTCTCCTGTGTCCAAAGTGTTTTTCATCTTGTTCACTACTTACCTTGGATTCTGTCTTCAGTTGTTACTCTTTCTGCTCAGTATGGACCTGCTTCCTTCTGCTTACTTTTGTGGCCGTACCCAGAATAGTTTTTCTCTCTATGTAAACCTTTCTCAAGTGATTTATCAGCCTTTATTATTATATTAACCTCTATATGTTGTATTTTCACAGTAAATCATATATTTCCCCATGTTTTATTTCATGTATTTAATTTATATATTCATAAAAACTGAAGGATAAAACAAATGTTATTATATCAAAGCAGGGAAAACTGTAAAAAAAAAAAAAAAAGTGCATCCCTTTAATGCCATTGATCAAACCAAGTCCATGGGACTTACTGGTGATTCAGTGCTGTAGAAGATGATGGTGTTTTCTGGAGAACATGCTAGAGTTATAAACATAAAAAATATATACAAATAAATAATACTTGTATACAAATATGGTGGAAGTTCACATTATTTTAAATCTATATATCTATATATATAATCTATATATATATATACACTTTAATATATTTAAAGTCTTAGACTTTCTTTATTGTCATTGCACAAAAAAACTGTGAGATTCTGGCAACGAAATGTCGTTGCTTGGCTCCGGTTAGAAATAGACATGGAAGTAGTGTGGCGGTTATAAAATGGACATATAATCTGTCTGTATACTGAAATATAATCTATGTGATCATGCTGATCATGTAGTTGTCCATAGAAGTTCAGATTGAAGTTAAGGTTTATTTTATCAGAGACAGAAAAAAACTGAAGGAAAACTGACTTCTTCAGTAAAATGTATCATTAAATGAACATAAACCAGCTCTGAGGGTTTTACTGGTAAATTAATGTTGTAGAAGATGACAGTGTTTCTATGGTAACTACAGACCATGAAAAGATGCACTAATTATTTGCATGTATTGATTGTATTAAACAGGTTAGATCAGTGGAGGTGTTTGGTTGTTGGATAATATTTTGGTCTTCAGAGGTGAACCCCCTCTGTTCATCAGCTGTTTTCAGTGTCTGTGTGTCTGTCCTCCTCCAGTCTCAGTTTCTCTTTCTGTTAAGTGATGCTGGGACATGAATTGTACGTTTGAAGAGAAACATATAAAACCACCATGTCATTCATAGACGTGCGGGAATAAATATGAAGCCGCACATCATGCGGACACATGCATGCACACTTATGGTGAACCATGATGGTGAAAGACATGAGTGGAAACACTTAAAATATGTAAAATAACTACCGTGTTTAGTGTGATTTTCACATGGAAGCTATAGAAAGACAACAAACATATAGAAAGTATTTATTTGAAAACACTGCTGTTTCTGTTTCTAACATCTGCAAGTCTCCAACCAATCATTGAAGACTGGTTTATCTGATAAGGTATTTAATAATATTTGGAACATTTTTTTTTTTTTTCTGACAAATACAAGAACATCTTTCATTAAAAACAGTTTTTGTTGTCTGCACTTTTTTAATTACTGCAAGTCTGAGCACCGTTCATCTAATACTAGTTTATCTGATAAAACATTTAGTCATATTTGTATTTTTTTTTCTCCAATATTCTGGACCCTGTTATCATGGGCCAAGTGCAGTCAGTGGCCAAACTCAATGGCTCAGGCATGTGTAACCGCTGGATTATCATTATCTATAATTTTGTAATCAAACTCGCTGGTGCATTTAAGGACACTAAAAACCGTGATTAATAGGAGAAAAAAAAAAAGTCTAATGTGTTTGGTTTTGGCTGTCAGACTTGGCCAAAGAATTAGGCAACCACCTAAGTTTTATAATGAAAGATGTGAAAAACTTTGCAAGTAAAATGTTTTTCTTTGAATGTGGGATTGCAGTTATGCTCTGGTTGAAGGTTGTGCAGTCGCAGAGCTTTAAATGTCGTTTCCTTTTTGCTTTAATTAAAGGTTGCAGAAGGACAGCACCAGTTATGAAGCAGGAAAGCATTCCTTTAATTTTTTTTTTTTAATTTTTTTTTTTTAACAAACACTATTGGATGACAGATATAGGAAAAATCACCTCTTAACCTTTCCCAGTACACACTGTCATACCCAATTTATTGCCTTATTTCAAATGAAATTGCATTCCAGCTCCACATGCAAACATGTCTAATGGATGACGAATTTATATTAAAATGTAACAGATTTTAATACGAGTGGAAGCCCGAGTGGTTCTAAAGGACATGTACATCTATGCCAAGATTACATATGATTTCTGTCACTCAGAGGCTGAGCCAAGGATGTTGTTTTCAAAGTAAAAATTGCATTTTTTTTTCACTTACGTCTGATTTGTTTTGACGCTCTCCTCTAATGCACTCCTCTGCCGGTCTTTGGTATAAGCACTTCAATAGTCAGACATGAAATTAGTAAACACACTCAGACACAAGACATCTGCTTTCATCACACACACACACACACACACACACACACACACACACACACACGTACTGGTCAGTTATTCCACAGCTGTTCTCCTGTAAATTCGTAGGTTTTGTGTGTTATGTATCATCCAGTACATTTACATTCATACTATTACTGTAAGTCTGCTGTTATTGATGAACAAAACAATCTCTTTTTTGTATGAAGTAATAATTAAAGTAAGAATTAGAGTTTGTTAAAATGTGAGAAATTTGCTGAATTATTTTAAAAAAAATTCATTCATTTTATTTTATTTATTTTTTTCACACAGTATATCACTTTCTGATGATGAGTTTTAAATACAATACTTTGCTTCAAAATTTAAACACGTTTTGCAGCTGAGTGGACATTTTTGACATTTATTTATTTTTATTTTTTTCACAAAAAATATATAGATTTTTTTTTTGGGGGGGGGAATATATTTTTTGTGAAAAAAGGGAGAAAAAAGTACATTATTGAGAAAATGTCTGAAATATCTGTGTTTAATAAACAAAGTGTAAATTTGGAAACAATAGTCATAATATATATGTATATAGATCACAGTAGAATAAAAATGGCAATGCATTCAAACATGAAAGGTTGAGAAGTACTAGGATAAGAGCGTCTTGAAGATTGACAGACCCCCGCCCACTAGGTCATTTCATCATTGTGGAATTTTCAAATACATTCCTTTATTTATTCCTATTCATACACATTGGTTATGACCAGATATATTGATTAATTAGACTTTATCGATCAAGAATCAATCACATTCCAATCAAATAATCACTTCAGGAGAATAGGTACAAATATTTATGATTCTAACGATGATGTAGGAGGTGTTTTCAGGGATCTTCTTCCTAAACACATTCATGCCATTCCTCTTGAGTCTTCCTGGAAATCTGGAACATCTGCCTGTTCCCTCTCATCGTACACACCCTCAGCCCTCATACTTAGAGGACGGTCAGACTTCTGGATGACTGACTGGATCCATCAGTGTCTCTGCATTAAATGCAAACTCTCCTGTACACAAACCTCACTGGCATGTTTCTGTGTCTGCACATGTCCTGTTAGATCCAAGAAGGCATTTAAAACACTAACAACATTTCTATTAACTTTGGCCTCATGCCAGCCTGTGATACACACTCATATATGGCTACACACACACACACACACACACACAAACTGTTTTCCATGACTCATGAGGACCACGTTTGTAATCATCACTTGTAGGTAAAGTAGTCATTGGGTAGTAAGCATAAATACATCCTTTCTACTTTTTATAAATATTTTTTTAATTACATAAAAATATTAAAAAATATTTCACAAAATAAATAAAAAATCAATTATTCAAAAAATCCAACAAATTAAATAACAAAATCATATAAATGGAAAAAGTACACATCTTTAAAAAAAAATATTTTTTTAATATATGAAAATAAAAATAATCAATTAAACAATAAAATTACATTTACTTTATTTTAAAAACATTTTTTTAAAAAAATGATGATAAAGTAAACACATCCAGAAACCTTTGAAAAATACATGCTTTTGGTGTGACAGGTCCCCATTGCATGACTGTGTAAACAGATCAATGTCCCCATAAAGATAGAAATATACACACACACGCACACACACACGCACACACACACGCACACACACACACAGACAAGCATTTGTAGGTTATACAGACAAAATGAACTCATACATGAATGAACACAAGAGCACATATGCAGAGTTATACAATTACACAGGAATATTTTCATAGAAAATTCCCTAACACCCCAGGTGACTGACCCCCCGGTGCTGAAAAAACACACACTCCCTCACACACAGGTTTCCGTCAGCCAGATGAAATTGCCCTTCAAAGAAACCACACAATCAACAGCGGCACAGTTCTGACTGCGGACTCTCCACAGCTCTCAGATTGTTTCTGTGTGATCTTACTGCAGGGTGCATTATAGGTGCGTTTCTGTGTGTGTGTGTGTGTGTGTGTGTATGCTGGCGGCCCGGCAAAGAAAAGGTCCATTCGGAGGTGACGTCTACGGTATTTGTGTGCCACAGCACGGAGCGGTTAGTCGTGTCACATTCCATCCACATCCAGCTGACACCATACCATGGCCTTTGATTCCCTGTAACACACACACACACACACACACACACACACACACACACACGTATTTTACAAACCAGATACTTTTTCTGTTTGTTTGTTCATCTTTTTACCAGAAATAAATCAAAGAGTCGATAGACATTGCAGTATAAATGTGTTTTTTTGAATCATTTTAATGCAACAGATAGCAGACCAGTAGGATTCTTGTAGAAAAATGATCAAATCGCATTTTCAGTGAAATAATATTTTAAAGTTAGGACTCATATGTACAAATATACATATACATTAACCAGCCTTTGCATGTTATGACCTTTTCTTTGTTTCTTTTCTTACCTAAAAAAAAACAAAACTGTTGAAAACCAAAAGCATCTACTGATCTAAAATGTTTAAGATCCCTTTAATCAATAATCCTATCAAGACATGGAAATAAATGATGTAAAATGCATTTGTCATGGTCATCAGATATGATAGTGAATGTGGAAACACTGTCATCTTCTATAATATTGATTCACCAGTAAAACTCATGTAATGTCATAAATGACAGTGACTGTAGATAAATGTTTTTTATGTTCAGTTGATGATATATTTGGTTGAATATCACTTTTATTTTAGACACTTTTACATTAGAATTTAGTCTTAGGTTTTTTATAAATATCTACATGATGACTAAATGAATCCTAGGAAAATACATGCACAGGGTAATATTATGATAAATTGTGATGCATTAACAGTTTCATTATATGTTAAAAAAAAAAACCACATCACACACTTGCACTTTCTGTAAATAAAATACTCTACTACTGTACAAGTGTGAGTTTACATTCTAAAGCTCATATAAATATTAAGAAAAAAATGTATATGTATAGTATGAAAAAAATAAAAGGAGTCACTGTCCAGCAAAATTGTCCCTGTCAGTGTTTTACTACTGGGTTCAATTTACTGCTACATTAATATGTCTGTTGCACTTTACTGCTGTAGATGTTTAAGGTTGAGCTCATTTTATCTACTTTATATACTGTTGGCTGGTTTAATCTACAGTAGTGCATCATATTGTAGAAAACTACCATATGTCTTTTCTTTTCATGAGCTCAGGAAAACCTTCAGCTCAACCCTGCATGTTTTCAGCTTTGTGAAAGGATTGTTTCAAGCTTATGCAGGACGTTTATACAAAGGAACATTGTTCTATTCTATTCGCTTCTGTTTTCCATTCATATAGGAAGACTTCAACAATAACATTTATATTTTCACTTGAGCAGAAGGGGTTAAAACATTATAAAGTAGTCGAGGGGAGAAAAAAAAAAAGGAAACATAATGCGGTACATTTTCAATATTCACATCTAAGATCTAAGACATATTGTTTTAAGGCTGTTGTGTGTAACCTGAAGCCAACGTGTGTGACAGAAAGTACAAAAGAATCCTCTTAGTTATTGAATAAGAGTTCTATAATGACATTTGAAAACGTTTACGCTTCAAAGTGCTCCTCAACATTGTCTAGAACAGTGTTATTTTACTATCTCGCAGCTGTAACGTAACACTGGCGGTGGTAAATGACACACGGGTTGACATTTAACTTGACTGTACACGGTCCACAGTCAGATGTGAATCGGGGACACTGTGGTCAACGGTCGGCGCCTCAGCCTCAAGGCCAGTGGGCCACCGCAACTATAAATCATTTTTAATAAGTAGCCCAACTTTCCTCTTCACTTGACTGATATTTGTAATGTGATCCATACTTCTGCTTCTGGGCCTGCTTTACATCTCAAAGTTCCCCCATCCACCAACCCCCCAACCTCCCCCTCCCCATTTTTTTTTTTTTTTTTTGGGAACTTCTTTTTCACTCTCAGAGTAAAGGTTTGCAAATGAACTTTTTCAACATCAAACTTTGTCCAACGCGCTCTCGCTGCATTAAAGTGGACCCGAGAACAATGAGCTCTTCTCTTTTGAATAGATTCCATGTAATGGGGAGCAGACACGAAGCAGCTTTCAATGCGCCATATGCACACTAATGTGTTCTTAATGAGGAACAAGTGTATTATGACTAATACCACAATGGATGAGAATCATTGCTAATGTTGTCTCTCTAAATGTATTGCCTTTCATTTTCTTTTTCTTTGATGTAATGGAGCTGTGACATAGATTAAAGATTTCTTTAGATTTTTTTTTTTTTTTTTCATTTTAGATTTGGAGATATAAGTCCATTCTGAAACTATTCTGATTAGCTTGTGATTAGTGAGAGCGTGGTGTAATGTTCTTATTTCAATTCTTAACAATACTGTTAGATTAGTTGACTTGAAGTTTACTCCATGGTAAAGAATTGTTGGATCATTTTAAATGTTTTTGGGGTTTTTTGGGGTTTTTTTGCCAAATATGGTAACTTTATTGACCTTGAATTTCAGAAAAGTTTTGAATAAAGTCTTGTTTTGTCCTCCGATTAAACACACAGTATTTCTATAAAGGGTTAACTATAACTTGTCACATGTTTAGACTGAAACGTCCTGACCACAAATATCCTGTGTGAAGCGAGACAGGAGGCTGTGTTGTTATGACAAGAAATATGCAGACCTCTGTCCTGGGCCGTGTCTGACCATGGCCTTGTCCTGAACACAGTGTGCGCCCATCGTATGGCTACACATGTTGTTGTTTTTGTGCATGCGCATGTGTGCACCGGCAGTTGTTAATGGTAGCAGGTAGTGATTAGACACCAAAACCATAAACCTCAATATATTCCAAATCCAGTGTAGACATTTGGGAAGCTGTTATGATGTTGTTTCCCAAGTCGTGGCTTTAGTACTTTACATGAATGAAGGGTTGGTGTGATTTAAAATACACTTCCTGCAGGACGCTATTGCCAGAATAAATTTGCAGTTACAGTTAAGTAAGTTTGCTGAATTTACAAAAAAAAAAAAAAAAAAATCACAACACACTTACGAGCTGAATGCATTAAATCTAGTGTGTTGTAAAGAGGGGAAAAAATAGTCTGTGTGTCTTTTTCTAAATCTCTGAGGACACTTTTCTTTACTCCTGGGGCATGAGAAATTGTTTTCTGCACCTTCTGCTGTTTGCACCTTGGCTTTGGTACATTTGCTGAAGTGTGACAGCTGTTGTCAAATCCAGATGGACTCCAGAAAAGCAGTGTCAGTTCCATCTTAAAACAGTAGTCTGGGTTTGACTTGAGTCAGACTGCAGAGAAGTCCCTAGATAGTTCACACCATTCTCCAAAACCCTCTGTCACACCTGTTCAGGCATGTGACACAAGTGATAACATACTTTTCATACATGTACTGTACAGATCACGCACTGCAAGGAAAAGAAACATGGTCTTACATTTCCATTTTAACAGTCCTCACACTGTACTTAAGGTGGAATCTACCTCATTCTACATGTCTTTCAATGGGTGTCGCACCTGTGGGGGATGGGGGTGTTACGACACCCCAACTTCTCCAACCACATGATTTCATACCCCCCACTTTTTCCAGAGTTTATATATTGTATCGTTCACTGGATCCAAGAAACGGACGGAGAGTTGGTCTCGCCTACTTTTTATTTCAGGATAAACGGTTGCAATCGGTAAACTGTTTACCCACCCGGGCAGCACAACAGCATATTTAAATGAAGCACACCTCAGTTCACCAGGCGAAATGTAAACATCTCTTCTTCGCGGTGTTAGCAAACAGTCATCAGCCAGTAAGTAATGAAAAATGTTACAGTTGTTAAACTAAGTTAACTAAACTATGTCTTGTTCTGTGACATATACCCTAAGACAGTGGTTCTCAAACTTTTTTCAGTGATGTTCCAAACTCTGAGGAACATATTTTTAGTCGTCTGCCCTGACGTGGGCGAAACATTTTTTTAAGAAAAAAAGAGGCACAGTGTCTGTAAAATCAGTGTCTGATTTTTTAAAACTTTTTTATCTCATAATTTTGACTTATGAATTGAATAAATATTTAATTGAGGAAAAACACATTTTTGTTGTTATTTTTGGCTATCTATTACTTTTTTAATATCAAATTTTTTATCTTTAATGGATAATTGTTCGTTAATTTTCCGATGATAGACTAAGAAAATGTTGCTAATGTACTACAATCTTCGAACACCCCTACATTTTGTCAAACCTCCATTCCACCTCTTGTCTCATCCTCCAGTTTTTTTTTTATTTTTTTATTATTATTATTGTTCTATTTCCTCCTGTTTCTCCAACATTGAGTGGTGATGGAGACAGACATGGCGTAATCTTCTGTCTAATCTGCTAATCCCATTAATTATCACACAGCCATTATTCTGTACTGTCATAATCCACATCAGAGACGCTCGCCAAACACAGCACACTTGTTCTGATCCATGCTGGCCTGCACAATGAACTACACACATTAGCTTATGGGGATACATATATGCATAGCCTTTGTTTGAATTAACTTGAGATGTAAAGAGTGTTAGGTTGGAGAAACTCAGCGTACTTTTGCAAACTATTCCATCTACTCCAATTACAATAAAACAACCTCAGAGGTTTAGTTTGATTAACTACAGCTTAGGAAACATGACAATTACTGTGATGAGTAATATGAAATCTAACAAAGTGAAAGGAGAAAGTCATATGTCAATATAAGAGCCAGTAAATAGAGCTTATTGCATACAAGGTAAGATATGATACGACAAGATGTGGCTTTATTTATCCCATTATGGGGAATTATAACAGTTAACAGCAGTAACGTACAACAAGCAAGTGAAGGGAAAAGACATTTAAAAAAACATAACATATATTCAATTATGTCAAGTATAAGGTGGTAAGGTTGATGTTGTATGATAACAATACTTTAAAGGTGTTATTCCACTTTTCCACGCTCCTTTTGGAATCTAATGGGTCACACCCCGACTTACTGACACATGCTGCCTTTGAAAGTGTTGTGTCACCTCCACTGGCTGCATACCGCATTCACAGAAAACAATGCGAGGAACGAGGGACCCAGAAAAAGCCGGTCCGTCTGACATCAGATGGACTTTAGCCTCACCCACGTGGAGTTAAGCCCGTCCCCAGCAGCAAATATGAAGTAGCATTAGCATTAGCATCTACAAGAGAAGACGGCGCCACAGTAGCTGCTGCACAAACTGGAAAAAAATGGCGGATTAAACTGGTTCATGTGCTCTCTGTGGAAATAAAGCCTTGATTTTTCAGATCAAGCAACGGCAGGAAACCGAGCTGTATGCTACTTAGGTACATACACAGCGAGAGGGGAAGGGGAAGTGTTCCTTCATGCACTCTGAGCCAATCAGAGATGCCTCATGACCGCGTCATGGACATGTATGAGGAAGTACCGGTAAACCTCAAGGCATTTTTCTACCGTGCAAAAACACGGAACCAATGTACCACAATGTATTCAATAACAATGGAGAAGACAGTAATATTAATGACATAACCATGGAATGACAACTTTAATTCATTCCTAATACTACACTGGTACACAGATTGTACTTGCGTCACTGTTTTAAGAGTCCCACACATTATGTAAAAGAACAACAACCTCCAAACTCTGACCACAGTCTGAAAATGCTTCCTGGATAGTTTCTATAAAAGCTGTATTCAAACAGGACTAGTACTACCCATGGTGTTTGTGTATATAATCTTAATCCCATGCAAACCCATTGCAAATGATTTGCTGTTTTTTGATGATCACAGATGTCCTATGATTATATTAATCCTGTGTGAATTGACATCTGTGTGATTTGGTGAGATTTGACATATGTTTTATTCATTTTTGAATAGAGGCTGCACTGAGGATGAGAAATGAAAGGTTTGAAACTGTTTTGGGTGAAAATGCAATGCAATATCCAGGGTGTTCCATAAATCTCCATACGTAGGAGACATAATACATTCCATAAATATACAGTTTTAAAATGTATTTCTTAAAAAGCAACAAATTGAAATGGCAGTCATATAGAGCATATTATATAAATAAAAATGATTTATGTCAGGAAACAGTTATGTTTCCTATGTATTGAGACTTATGGGACACCCTTAGTTTGCATATTCACTGAAAGATTGAAATTAAATCCTTTATATAAGTGACATCTCAAAAGACTTGTGTGACAGCTATAGTTGGAGCATTTTTCTATCTTTCAGCAATTATGTTTGAGTGGTAAACCTGTCCTTGGCATCAGAACTGAGCGTTCTTTTCAGTCCTTTCTGTGTAAAACAGATTTTTCCTACCCTGTGTGAATGTAGCATAGACATGGGAGCTTAATTTCCAAATCAGTAGAGGTCCACAGGGTGTAATGGTCCCATGCAAACATGGATGAAGACACATACTGTTGTGTTTTTAATACAAAGCTTACTTCCCCATGTGCAGATGATTCACCAACACAAACTTTTCCCAAGATGCTATTGTGCAAAGAAATATTTGCTGCATCCTACGCTTAACAACACCCCAAGATTAAGATTTGTGATAAAAAGAAAAGAAAAAAAAAGACAGATAACCCACGTTTTTTTTCCAGATTTTTATTCCAGTGAGCTGAGGTAGACCTTTCTTTACAGTATGCTGTGTAGCTGGCTGCTAATGAAGTGTGAAAATAGATCTGACTATGCACCACACAAAGGTCGAATGAGGTTCAATAGCAGTCTGAAGGTCAAAATGAAAGAATAAAAGGGACTGAAGCTGGTCAAAAGAGGTTCAAATACAACAGACGAGCTACAAGAAAAATACATCTGAAGTACAGTTTGAAACCTGATGCAAATAATGTGCAGTTCATTACTCCCCAACACTTTCCATGTATGATTCCAAGAACACTTTGAACAACTTTCAGTGACTAAAGAAGGAGAACATGTTACAGTAGTTCACAGTTTTCCCTCGCATCAGCTTCAGGCATCATCTTGAGGACCCTTATTTGAAAATATAATAACTACACAAGGTTCAACAGGTCAAAACTACTGGCACAAAAAAAGACAGAAGGTTTTAGTCGTGGCTCTGGACCAAAGTTTACAAGCCAATAGATCTACACACTTTATTCATACAAGATTGGATTTTGTGATATTACAGTAAAGATGAAAGTACGCTAAACAGGTCCAGAGGATGGCAGCATCTATTCTTAATAATGACGACCATCCATGATATAAGAAGTTCCAGCTTCTGCCGTCTAGACCGAGGTTCCTAGTCCCAAGGTACAGGACACAGCCTTACAAGAAATATTATTATTATTATTATTATTATTATTATTATTATTATTATTATTATTATTATTATTATTATTATTATTATTATTATTGCATTCTGCACATGTTCAAAATAAAGCATTCAAATCAAAATAGTGACATTGTACTTTTGCACTTTATTCACTTATTTTAATTATTTATTTCATGGCCTGGCTCTGTTTTGTTTTTATATCATTATTATTGTGACTCTAAACTCTTAAATTGTATTTATTTATTTTTACTCTTTACTTTTATCTTTTCTGGGTTTTTATTGTTTTTATTATATTTGTCTTTTATTAATTTGATCTTAATTACTTTATTATTTTATCAAACCATGCTTCTATATTGATGAGTGGTGAAACACTGAGCACTTTGTTCTGTCTTTTGTACTTTTTTATATAGTCGACCTTAATTATATGTTTTGTGTGTTGTATGTTAGTATTAAATGTTCACCCTGACTGCAAAATAAATCTACCCACAGGTACTAATAAATTAACCTTGAACCTTGAACTAAAATGTATCTGAAAATGTCAAGAGACCAGCATGTTTTTAATTTTCTTTTCAGTAAACCTTCATAGTGATAATTATTACACTTGTACATCAGAGGTAATGATTTGCTGCCCACTATCACTGAATTTGATTTATCAATGCGTAAGATGCTGCTAAATGCCAAATAAAGAAAGAACGTCCTAGCGAAGAAACAAACAGAAGAGATAGAAATACCCCAAATGTGACCCTTAATGGGACATGAGTTTGTGAGCATGTAAATGTGTCCAGTTGATGCACAGACCATAACTCACTCACCCAAACCACTTAGCATTATTAGCTTACAACAAAGGATTAATATTTCAAAACCATAAACAGCAAAACAGAGAAGCACTCGCTGCACCATAACTCAAAATCGGGGCCACTTAACTTTATTGTAAACCAAATATTTAATATTTCAAACCATAAACTAAAATAAATAGCTGAGACAGAATATCATCCATCGTCTGTTCCCCTCTACTTCCATGGACAAAACTCTAATAGCATGTCACTAGCAGAGTCTACAGTATAGACATACTGTATGTTTGTGTGCATTGTTTAGATTTTCTGTTTTTGGTTTATTACATAAATTGAATTTTCTAAATGGACCATCTGCCTGAATACAGCGAGGATAAAAGGGATTAGGAAAAAAAAAACAGTAAGGGGTTGCAACAAGAGGCCAAAGACATGAAAAAGAAAAAAAAAGAAAAAAGTAATACAATTAAGAGAATAAGCGGCTGATGGAAAAAGACAGTAGAGATGTGGTTGTATAAGAAAGAAAAAGACCGAAGATGAAAGTGAGTGTGATTGCTTTAAACAGTGAATAACATGAAGCAAATGCAAACAGGTTGAAAATATACACGAGTTATTAACAAAACAGAATAAATGAGTTGAAAATAAAGGAATATTATGTTTCAGAGCTGTTGTATAAGAGGTAGGTTTGTTCAAGCAGAGACAATGAAAAATAGTGAAAGACAAGCAGAAAAAAGTCCATTAGTGAGTGTCTAGGTGATCAGTTCTTATTGCTGTTATTACACTGAAGTCCTGATGCACAGTGGAGTCAGCTCCAACATAACGCACCATCACTCACCCTCTAATGACCCGCTGGCTTAGTGTTTGCGTTTGCAATCGAGCCTCTTCCCACGAATAGACACTGTTTGATCTGTTAGCAAACGTAAGCAAGCGGAGGAGGGAGGGCATTGGTCCTTTTCTGACAATGAGTGAAGATGCCAAAGCAGCATGGGATGTGTAGAACTGCAGCTGATATTTATCCTCAAAGCCTTTTCTGAAGCCAAAACTTCCACAGGACGAGCTGACTTGGCGTAGAATCCATGGAAGTTACAGAGTCAGAACTGCTGTGAATATCTGAGTCATGCGTTAAAAAAAAAAAAAGGTTTGGTGTTGTGAGAATTATAATAAAAGTTTTTTTTTTTGAATCAGTGTTTAATATTCAGAGCCATTTTTGTGACACTTTCAAATTAAATTTCTCTCCATATTTAACTGTTTCTTCAGTGATTTATCACCATTCATTCTAATATTTTACTCTAGATTATGCTCATTTTTCTACGTAAACCCTGTGAATATCTGAGGTTCTTTACTGATCATCGAGTCATGCGTAAAAAAAAAAAAAAAAAATTTTTGGCGTTGTGAGAATTCTAATAAAAGTTTTCTTTTTGAATTACTTTTAATATTAAGAGCCATTTTTGTGACACGTCCTAATTAAAATTTTCTCCATGTTTAAGTGATTTATCACCATTCATTATAATATTCCCCTTTAGATTATGCACATTTTTCTATGTAAACCTTGTGAATATCTGAGGTTCTTTACTGATCATGGAGTCATGAATTAAAAAACAGAAATGATGCTGTTGTGAGAATTATAAAGAAAGTTTTCTTTTTGAATCAGTTTTTAATATTCAGAGCCATTTCTGTGACACTTCCAAATTAAATTTCTCTCCATATTTAACTGTTTTGTAAGTGATTTATCACCATTCATTATAATATTTTACTCTAGATTATACACATTTTTCTATGTAAGTCATGTATTTTCTTGTATTTAATTTACTGATCATGGACAGGTTTATAAAATCTCACATTAAAGTTGAGACTTATTATATGAAATACTCCATCCACTGTCATTGATCCAAATGAACAGGTTCTTCTGGTGAATCATTGGACTTTTTTTAGTTTGGCACCTTAGACATATTTGAAAACTTTACAAAATTAGGCGATGAATTTTGTATTTTACATTTTTTCCATTTTGTTGCATGATTTTATTGTCCTCTTACTGGATTATTATTTGTCATTTTCATATTGTTGCATCATGTATATTATTTTAAACTTGTTACATATTTGAAAACTCTATTATTAATCAATCAGCTTTTATTTAGAGCATTACATCATAGCAAAAGTTACCTTATGACACAATCAAACCAGACTGATTTCACATATTTCATATTTTTAAGTCTTTTTACATAACGCTTTTTTCATGTATATTAGGAAAATTCATTGACATATTATATGAATGGTCTATTGTCTATTAACTATTGTTTATTTCCAGGTAAGGCAGCCTTTGTGTTACATACTGGATAGTTGAAAAACAGGTTGGAACAGAAATCCAGGGGGGGGTGGGCTTAGTAAAAGGTTGATTAAAAGTCCAAAGCAATCTGATCAATATTTTTTCAGGTTGTCATTGTACTTTTATTTCTCTCTCAGTATAAAGACCAATCCCAGAGCAGCTTTCCCTTGATGCATATTGATCCAATGAATGTGCTCAGCAGGTGTGATCTCATAACTACCAGTCCAGCTGACAGATTGGTATTGTCATTCTTCTTTTCTGTGTAATTATTGTTGCCTTTAATGATTAAATTAGCAGTTGCCAATAAGCCATTTGACAGCTGTATCTAAAAAGTCCATTGTTGTGCGTCACTCTGGCCTTGTATTCCGATTACTGTGGCCTGTAAGTGCTATTGATTGGAAAATGAAGGGGAGCTGCTTTAGATTGTTCCAAGTGTTTTTGGATTTCACAGACTGTATAAGTTCATAATTTCCACAGATGGTCTAGTCACTACAGGCGCATGTTAACTGTGGTTAGGTGTGTGCCGGCAGACCCACACACACACACACACACACACACACACTCTCTCTTATTTACCACTCGCCTCTTTCTCTTTGTTTGACAGAATTCTCCATAATTAGTTTGGCCGGTGCTGCTCCTCTGTTTTTAATGGGGTGAAATTATTTCACAGCATCAGCACAGGGGTTTGGAAAAGTTCATCCAACCACTCAATAACTCAAAACCCAAACTTTAAGTGAGTGTGTATGTGTGTAATTGTGTGTGAATATGTGTATGTTGGTTTTCAAAGCGCTCTGTCGTGCATTGAATGAATGTGTGCATTTCTGTTTTCAATGTGATAATGACTTATTGATCTGAAGACAAATTAATTTGTCACTACCAAACTCTGCCTGATGGTTAGTACATGAAGTGTTTCTTTTCGTGTTTAGTCACTTGGTTTAACTCTAACTTGCAGTCACTCCTCCAGGCTGCAGTTTCAGTTTCGTGTCTTTCTCTTTTTCTGTAATTTTTCCTCCGTCTGAATGACAGGATCGGCCTTGATGTGGCTGTACCGAGATATCCGAGGGAAAGCAATCTGTCTTGTGTGATTTTGTGGTCATAAGTTAAAGTTTCATACAGCGTTAGCCATTGTAGAAGTCCCCACATCCTGTGTCTATCCCACTTTTCTACTCTTTACCATGTAACCGCTGTGGAAGGCCACCATATCCTGCAGCTATCCCCAATGATTACAACAGCTGTTTCCAAATGATTCCTCATGAGGGTGAAGTAAGGAGGAAGCAGGATCCCATTAAATAAACCACTTTGAAAAATTAAGGTAATTTTCATCTGAAATAATTTCATTTTGTTGCCTTTTACTGTGACTGATATACTGTAATTTTTTTTAATTTTTTTTTACCATGTGTGGCCTTTTATGTCCGATCATATTGCCTCCCTTTATGTCGTCCTCTCTTTTAATACCATGAAGTGCATCCTAACAAAGTTGTTTTGTTGAAGGCACTTTATTAAGTGGTTCTGACCTTTTGATGGCAAATAACCACCTTGAACTTGTACTGCTGGTGCATATAGTATTTATTAGGTTTGCTATGATTCATACTAATGTCCCCACATAGTGCGTACGCCTTATAAAACCTGCAGTGTTTCAGCATCTTGTCAAGAGCATCGTAATAAGCTGTAAATACTGAGTGGACTCCATCTTCTAAGTTGCAATTACATTAAAGGAAAATACAAACAGTAGCTGTTGGATGGCGGCCTTTTTGGGGTTTCACGCCTTAAAGGTATTTAACCTGCACCGACCTACGTATGTGGCTTTTATGGAAATTCATTGAGAACATTGTTAAAATCAAAATAGAATTGAATCTTCCTTCCACCAAATAAATTCCCCATGACAACATAGAGCTACTTTCCAATATTTAATTTACAAATCATGTAGATGTTCATTAAAGTTGAAGGTTATTACACCAAAAGCAGATAGAACTGAAGAAAAAGTGACTTTTTTGGGTAAAATATATCATTAATTGAACATAAATCCAGTGTGTCCATTCACTGTCATTGATCCAACTCCATGGGTTTTACTGTTAAACCAATGTTGTAGAAAATGATGATGTTTCCATGTTCACTATGGAGCCTCTGAATGTCCAAATGGATCATACATATCTGATGACAATGAAAAGATGATTTTACAGCAAAAATGTGCATGTATTCATTGAATTAGTAAATCAACAGATATTAAAGGGGCCATATGCCCAATTTTCCACTAGTGAACACTGTTCCCTGGTGTCTCATTGATCTGTTTGTGACATGCTTTGGTCCAAATACCACATTGATGAAGAGATACAGCAGCCTCTTCAACCTGGTTTTTACTGAGAGGAAGAAGAGAAAGAAATGGAACTTGAAAAAGTTGAGGCAGAGAAAAAGATACAAAGACACTGGTGAAATAAAAGCAGCTGGAGAGAATCAAAGTGGACCAATGAGTGCTGAGTTTTACAGCTCTGGTGCCTTCAGGCCCTGGTCCGTTAACAGCCCTGGTGTGTGTTTGGGTCTGGTTCATCTGGACCTGGGTCGACCAGACGAGCCATGACGCCACGGTCGCTATGACACCCACGGACCCGGATGCACACACAGCGACCAGGGCTCAGACCCCAACACACTGAACCCACACCGGGACCGGTGAGGCTAGATCAAGAGTGTTTCCAGGAGGTGTCATGGCGGCATGTTGTTAGCATCATTAGTTTCAATAGGGTGAGGTTAGAAATGAAGGTGAAAATCCTGAGGTATGTCAGTCAAATGGTAAATGACCAAACTCTGAGCTCTTAATAAATTACCTTAATTAATGACCTTAGGGCAAATTGTAACTCTGTAAAATATTGTATTCTTATACCAGTAAAAAGAAGTTTATTGTAATAAAATTCATATGTATTTTTACATGTGTGTGTGTGTATATATTCTTTTCAAATTTCAACTAAGAATTTGTATTATTCATTATGAATGTAGTGTTTTGATAATTACAATGACTAGCTCTTATTCTGAAATATGATCTTGAAAATATGGAAATAAAATGAACCATATTAATATTTTATGAGCTCAGGATTTAGAAAAATCCCCGATTTCAAAATATCTGAGGGTTTTTAAGTATAATTTTTGTTAAAATCTTCTTCAAGCATGCCTATAGGGTAATAACATCTTAATTTGTTCAGAAATAGAACTTCCTACTATAGGACGACAGCGCCACCATATAAACACGGCACATATTGAAACTAATGATGCAAACAACATGCCGCCATGACACCTCCTGGAAACACTCTTGATCTAACCTCACCCACACCGGGACTATGATAGAGAATAATGGCCGAGCAGTTGTCGCTGTGACCAGTAGGTGGGGTTAGGATGGGGGGGGGGGTGGTATTCAACTGAATCTATGCATGTGATGTACGAAGCATAGAAAATCCAAAATGGAGAGAATCCAACAAGAAACGGATCAAGAGAAAAGGAGAGTGGATGTTTTGTTTTTTATCATTTAAGGGTCTCCTCATACACAGACGACATATATTTGTGTTATAAAAACATTAAAAAGTGTATTCTGCATGATATGTCCCCTTTAAATAGTTTAGATCAGTAGATGTTTTGGGTCTTTGTGGGTTAAACCTGACCTAATGCAGCCATAGTTTGTCCTAATCTGCACCAAAGAGACGGGTTGGTTGTATGTGTGGCATGTGTGAAGACTTTGTCCCTGTGGGTTTGTGGAGTGGGGGGGGTGGGGGTGGGGGGGGTGGGATAGTAGAGTGGAGGGGGCTGTTGTCTGATTCCTCTAAAGGAGATTAATGAAAAGAGTACAAACAGAGGAGGGGACGGACGGAGGGATGAGAGAGAGGCCACGAGGGAGGAGTGAAGACGATGGAGAGTTGTAATGGTGGGAGGTGTGTGTTGGTCAGGGAGCTTCTGTGAAGTCCATTCATAGGCTGTTGAATCAATGGAATTCTTTCTCCGTCTTTCTTTGGTTTCTTTTTTTTTTTTTTTTTTGGCATTTTCTCTCACAGTCTCACTCCATCCTCTCGCCATCATGTCGTTGTTTTCTCTGCCTCCGTCTCTTTCCTTCACGCTTTCTATCCTTCCCCCTCTCTCTCTCTCCCTCTCTCTCTCTCTCTCTCTCTCCCTCTCTCTCTCTCTCTCTCTCTCTCTCTCCTCACATTCCTCCCATCTCGCCTGTCATGGCCTTATGTCTGTGATGTCATTCAGGACAAAGACGCCAGGCTCGCATGGAATGCAAGGCCGGCTATGAACGAGGGTGAGAACCAGCAAGAAAGAGTCAAAGAAACTCACAGATTAAATGTCAGATGTCATAAAAATGTCAACACAGTGAGTTGTATAAGATGAACACAAGGACATTTTATATTTTTATTGGTTAATACATGTATAGTTTTGTGTTTAATTTGATGCTTGTTACCAGAGGTGGAAAGTAACTAAGTAAAAGTACTTTGTTACTGTACTTAAGTAGATTTTTTAGGTATCTGAGTATTTATTTTTCTGGAAACGTTGTACTTTTACTCCCTACATTTTTGCATAAATATCTGTACTTTATACTCTCTATATTCTCAGTATAGATTTGTTACATTTTTAAACTAAACAGATGTGACAGTACGAAAAATTAGTCACTTCAAAGGAAAATCAGTGGAGAAAAGAAACTGTGACTTTATATTTTATAGTTATATGACTATTATCTGACAATTTTGACTTTTTATCTCATAATTTTGACTTTTAATTTCACAATTTTAACATTTTATCTTACTTTTTTATCTCATATTTATAACTTTTTTTTTTTTTTTACAATCTCATGACTTTTTTTATCACAATTATGATTTTTTTCCTAACTGTCCTGTCCATACCCATAAATCTGAGTAACTGTGACCTGATCAAACACATTATCTACACAGTAATTCACTTTTAAAGGGTTTAATTTTGATACTTTTGAAACTTTTCTGATTTTTCCTGAATAATATAAGTATTATTGCATTACTTTTTACTTTTGTACTTTATTACTATTGAGAATTTTTCCTTTTTTTTTTCCTTTTTTAAGTAGAGGAGTTTGTCTACTTTTACCAGAGTATTTTTTCACATTAGTAGCTGTACTTCTACTTAAGTACAGAATGTGAGTACTTTTAACACCTCTGCTTGTTACAGCAATGAAAGAAAATAGTTTAAACTCCCTCAACTGTTTTTGGTTGTGTTTTTTGGAGGAATTTTAATTCATTACCAAACATAAAGAAACTGAATGAGACTAGATGGAGTCTGTTATTACTTTATTCACAGGTCTATAAATGTACAATCATTTCCTGTTATTTCCAAATAGGTTCTCTTCTAGAGTATTTTAAGAAAACTCATAATGTATGAAATATTCAAATAAACGAGTCACAATATTAAAAGCAAATAGAAGATGCAAAGATAATAAGTGAACACAGCTACAGGTTCTGTTCTCGTCCACATTATCTTTATTACCTTTGCATTAAACATGCCAGGAAATTACATCTGAGGCAGACGAGAAAAATAATTCATACTTTTATTATTATAATTCCCTCCATGGTTCAGTAACAATCTGTTAAAAAATTCACTCTCACTTCAACTACCTTTTGCTTCGTGTAAAAAAATTCAAGTACATTTTAAGCTCCTTCTGTTTTCATACAAAATGCCCTGTGCGACCTTGCCCACAGTTCCATTTCTGATCTTCTTGTTCTTCATTCAGCTCCTCAACTGAGTCAATCCTCAAAACTAGGTTGTTCTTTCATCCGTTCCCCCTACTCCGATTGCAAAGTAAAGGTGATTGCGCCTTTGCCGTCTTAACCCCAACCCAGGGGAATCGTCTTCCTGAATCTATCAGATGTGTTGAATGTCTGGACTATTTGAAGTGGTTTCTAAAGACCCGCCTTTAGGGACTAACTATGGAAATGTTTCTGTGTTTTTTATTATAATTTATGTCATTTTTCTTTCGTTTGGTTGTTGATTATGTTTCATTGTATTGCATGTGTTTGCAGAAGTTTTTAACTGTGGTTTAAGTTTGAAGCTTTGTTTTATTCATCACTTTACAATAGGAAAGACAAGGCAAATCTATTTGTGTAGCAGGACAATTCAATAGTTATCTGCTAATGTTTTCAGCTCTACGTTCAATAATTTTTTTTTCTTTAAGAGCTAAACTTACTAAAATACATCAGGAATTACAATAAATATATACATAGCTGGCTTCTCCACTGTCAATATACTGTATGTTAGTGTTTTAATGTCATTTTTATATCTTTCATACGATACAAAAGATGGAAAAAAAGATTTGTAAAAATTGTATAAAAGTCTGAATAAGATAAGAGCAATACTGTTGGTCTTTTTGTCTTTGACATTGTTTTTTCCTTTTTACAACTTTAACACCATTTTTATTTTGATTTGTCAGTATTTTCTTTTTACAACATTCATGTACAGTAGATATTACCACCTCATGTCTTTTGCATTATTTTTATTTATTTTTTACATAATTTCTTCTGCACCCCTTTTTATTTTTACATTTTTATTCTGTCTTTTGCACCATTTCTTATCTTAGCATTAGATTATTTTATTTTATTTTTACTTTCTCTTGTCATTTTTGTGACTCTTATCTTGTTGACTTTTTTCTGTTTTTTTTTTGTTCGTTTTTTTATATCTCTCTACATTTTTGATGTTGCCTCTTTTATTGAATGTTCACTTTGTCTTTTATCCAGGTCATCACATACAGTATAAACTCTCCCAGAGAACATTCTTCTGTTTTAATTAAGAAAACTAAACTTTCATCACATGATTCTTATATATTCTACTCTGACCCCAAAAAAAGGAACTCTGTGACCCATTTTAGTTTCTAATTCTAAGTTTGTGAAGCACATGACTCTACTAAAGAGTATGTCTCCTAATGTTAGAATTAAGTTAAGAGTCAAGAAAGCACACATTTCTATAATTATTCCATTGTCTGCCGAAGAACATCTGCAATTGTTTCCTCTGTCATGGCTTTGTTTGGTTACTATGGGAGTTGATAGCGATGCGTCCCCGATGTCAGAGCTCATCAGTGCCATTATCTCACATTGACAACGATGCCAGCTGCTTTATATCTGTCATGTCGTTACAATAAAGTCATCTGTCGAAAAAAAAATGCACTGAAAGAAGTTAAACAAAAATGTAGGGGTCAATTTGCTCTCCAAAAATTAGGGTCAGAATCCTCTTTGCTTCCTTTAGCTACTACTGTTGCTGGGGAAACCACATGCTTGTTGGGTGTTTAGGAACTATTTTGACTCTCAACAGGGAAATGAGTGGCATTAGTCTTTCATGTTCTCACATACCAATGTTGCCATTCGCCTGCTTTTGGGGGCAGTATATAGTAAAGTTCCCAAGGTTGTCAAGCAGCTAAATAGAGAGAAACACCAGTTCTGCCTGTCTGAGTAATAGAAAAATAGGTAACACTTTATAATACCTACACACAATTGACTATGTATTAACCATTTATAAATGGGTTGTTCATTATGTATTAACCATTTGTTACCTATTTGTTAATGTCTTGTAAAGTTTCATAAGAGTGTAAATGTAAAATTAGATTATTTTTAACCAACAGGTGCAGTGTTAACATCTGTTTCTTTGTTTTCCTGTAAAGCAGATATACAAACACTGCACCTGTTGGTTACAAATAATCTAATTTTACATTTATCCTTGGAAGACACTAGTATGAACTTTTACAAGACATTAATAAATAGGTAACAAATGGTTAATACATAATGAACAACCCATTTATAGATGGGTAATAAATGGTTATTCATACACAATTCATCATGAACAAAGCATTTGTTCTTCTTTTCTATGAACAAACCATTTGTAGCCCTGTGAACAACTGCTTTATGAATAATTATGTATAAGCAATACATTAATAAACATTAACAAATAGGTAATAAATGGTTAATACATCATGAACAAATAATTTACACATGGGGAACAAATGGTTAATAACTAGAGGAATATGTGTAAGTATTCTAAAGTGTTATCATAGTTTATTACAATTGAGAAGTTGTACTTTTTACTTTTACTTCAGTAAAGGAGTTTAATCAGTACTTCTACTTTTTTCCCACACAAGCATCTGTACTTTTTCTTAAGTACAGAAACACCTCTGAGTATTTTACTACTCTTATCTTATATTTTACTTCTCTGAATTGGTCTGAATGTGGCACCTGAACTGAAACATTAAACCCATCTTAGTGAGCTTTATACATTACAATGAGAGTATTCAAGTCCACCATATCATGTAGTTTTAGAGCATTTAATTTAATAAATAAGGAATTTGTTGGCGCCAACTATTGGGCTTGAGTAACAATTCGTATGGCAGTTAAAAGTTTACTCAGTGATGGTTGTGAGTGTTGATACTTTGGAATATGAATACTACATATGACCACTTTCATACTTCCTGCAGCTGATTTTAAAGTTGTAAAAAAAAAAATGGGAATAAGGTGAATAATCTGTACGCAGAGGGAGAAAGTGAAGACTGAAAGGTTATAAGAAAAGACTGTGATGCAAAACAGAAGGATAGAGGTAGCATCAGGGAACACATTGGTATTCAGACTGAGGTAGAATCACTGTGTGTGTCCCAACAGAGGAATATTTATATCTGACCACACACATTCGCACATATTGGTGCAGAGTGCAACCTCTCTACAGAGGCCTGTCCGTCAGGCAGACATGCTGATGGATGAAGCTGTCAGTGCTTGTGTGTCTCGCTTATCAGGCAGTCAAATACCCCTCTCTGCAGACCACACACACACACACACACACTGAGGACTTACACTGATACAAACACACAGTGGGAATACATCCACAGCAAAGAAGTCACTAAGCTGAAGAGAAGAGAAAATGTGAAAATAGACGAAGAACACAAGTGTTTCTATTCTTTCCTCCCGCACTGACCACCTGCCAGGGTCATGACACAAAGTTCTGGTTCTGTATCTTGTTGATCAAAAAAAGGATATGACAAAGACAATGGCCTGGTACACTTAAAGGCATAGCCTACTATGTGCCCGCACGTATTAGACTCAACTATTGTTCTAGTGAATTTACTTGAACACGCAGGAAAAGACTGAATATGATTATTATGTTAAGGAATAAAGAGCTTAAACAGCTATACAGCCCACACTACAAAACAGGAGTTGTAGTCAATTGAGACTGGATTTATAAAAGAACAGCTAATCGTATCTTAAGCCTATAAGCCTAGTGTGTCATAAACTTTAATTTAGGAAGGAAAAATGTGATTGTCAGAAGTGGGAGAGTACGATGTTTTCAAGGGTACATTAAAACGCTTCCAAATGAGACGTGGAAAACAGAGACGAGCCTCTAGAGAACAGATCCACTGATATGTGTTGGGTTACATTGTCTCCGAGGATTAATTACAATGTGTGACATTTTTCAATATGCTCTGACTCTAAACCAACATCTTTTTTTCTTTGCATCATTGTTTTAACTACAGGGATCTTCACCTCCATCATGCTGTTTGCCCTTGTTTATATCTGTGCTTTTCTAGCCGTAGGTTAATCATTAACAGCAGACTGGAGTTTGTGAAGCTTGATTATACAATCACTGATTAATTCAAAGAGGCCAGACTTCTCAATAGATTACAATTTACAAATCAGCTCTGTCTTGGTTGTAAGCCAATCCAGTTACCACAATAAAATATTACCATTGTTAGTTGGCAATATGTAATATCAATGTTTCTGCAGAAACAATATATTTCATATTAATACTTCATTGTACACTCATTTACATTATCTATCTATCTATCTATCTATCTATCTATCTATCTATCTATCTATCTATCTATCTATCTATCTATCTATCTATCTATCTATCTATCTATCTATCTATCTATCTATCTATCTATCTATCTATCTATCTATCTATCTATCTATCTATCTATCTATCTATCTATCTATCTATAGCATTTTAATATGAAAACCAGTTTTGTATTCTAACAAATGACACTTCAATACTGTATTCACATATGTTTTAGGATAGTTTGTCCCTGAGTATTTTTTATTCTGTTTATATTCCCTTTTACTTGACTACATTTCCTAACTCAATGGCAAACTTGTACTTTGTATTTAAAAAAAATTGTGCGCAGTATCATTATTCATTACAAAAATAATACATTTTGGGGTTATCGCTGCTGTAATTACCAATGTCTGCAAAAAAGTCAGGAACATGATTTGTCATTGGGCTTAGTCATGTAATGAACAAGTGCAAATGATGGCCCACACTCAACCTGTCAACAATCTATTGATCTGATCAGCAGCATAATATTGAAAATTCTGCCTCCTGTTGATTGTTATTAACATTTACTTGTTCTTTTACTTCCATTACTTAAGTACATTAATTGAAGATTACCTGATATACTTAAGTATAGTAAACACTAGATACTTAAAGACATTTCATTTGGTGACTTGAACTTCTAATAAAGTTTTTGATAATGTTTTTATACTTCTACTCAAGTGTGACTTTCTAGTACTTTATACAACACTGATTAAAACCACATTTCAACTTTTGCCTAACCCTAATTAACATAATTAAATCCAAAAATCAGGAAGAATCATATCATGAACTCCCCAACTATGCGCGGATAGGCTGGAATTTTCCGTATCTATACAATACGTTGAGCAACAGTGAAAAAGTAGTACCTCCTACAATAATAAATTAGACTAGTCTTATCCACAGTTACCTGATGATTTGTCTGTTTAATGCCCCAAAACCACAGCAAAAATGAATTTAAAGAACAGGAAACATTTCTACTATTGTACTGTTGGAGTATAATAAAAGCAGAGTGAGCCTACACATTCAACAGAACATATATAGAACTGTATATGATGCAGAGTCGACAAAATGAACTATCATGAGTGATGCCCAGAGGAGACAGAAAAGCTCCTTCCAATTTTCCAAGCGAGTGTTTCTGGTGAGAAGAGGAGTGAGGCTCAGCGTGCTCTCATCCTCACTCATCTTTACTCTCTCAGGTAGTTGGCATGGGGTTGTGTGTGTGTGTGTGTGTGTGTGTGTGTGTGTGTGTGTGTGTGTGTGTGCTTGTATTCCTATATTTATCAGGACATAGATGTTTACACAGTCTCGCAATGGGGGAATCTCTGATAAAATGGGGACCAAAACACAGGTCCCCATGAGGGTTAAATATAAATGTAGGTCCCCACCAGTAATATACAATATAAATCTGTGTGAAGTATACACCTTTATGCAAATAATTTGCCGCTATAATAATAATAATAATAATAATAATAATAATAATAATATTAATAATGTAATAATATATGTGCGTGTGTGTGTGTATTATGTGTTTTTGATTGTATTTATTATTTGTTTATTCATTTATTTTTCATATATATATATATATATATATATATATATATGTATATATATATATATATATATATATGTATTATTTTATTTTTTCTAATTTTTAAAAACAAATATACAAAAACAATGACTATTTTACCTACAAGTGAAGATTAAAAACTTGGTCCTCATGAGACATAGAAACCTGTGTGTGTGTGTGTGTGTGTGTGTGTGTGTGTGTGTGTGTGTGTGTGTGTGTGTGTGTGTGTGTGTGTGCGTGTGTGTGTGTGGGTACGGGGGAGGGGGTTCTCATATGTGTCTGTGTGGCTCACCCACTCAGCAGTAAATTCTGTTATCCTTGGGGGTCCGGCTGTGCAAGGATTACACTGGCATCCCATTCTGGTTTTAAAAGACAAACAAACACAGGTGCGCACGCAGGATCGTGTGCACGCAAACCTACGTGCACACACACACACACACACACACACACACACACACACACACATTCCCGAAATCTACCTGCACAACATACACACACACACACACACTCAGCAGCTTGGCTTTGCTACGGCTTCGCTTTTTAATTTTCAGCTCAATTACATTCCACCGTTACCTATTCTAAACCAAGATTCCTCTTTTCCCTTAGGACACGCACACACACACATACACACACGCACACACGCACACACACACAAACATACTTATTTAACGGTACTGCATCCCACTTAAGCCTAAGATTGTGTGGCCTCCTCTGCTTTTGCTAAAAGTGAGAATGTTTTAGTTTTGTAAAGACTTTTAAGAACTTTTTTCTGTGTACTAACCCTGCAGAAAAGAGGAAGTTTTGAGGAGATTTAACAACATCAAATGGTGTGAAACTGGACTTTGAATGATGCGAGTTGTTGGAAGGACTGAAGTGTTTACTTAATGATTCACAATAACCAGAAAGCACTGGCCCTTACATTTCTGAACTCACAGCAGCTGTTGCAACTTCCTCCACTTGTTTGCATTGGAAATAAACCAAACAGGCATTCCATCATATCTTGTACTTAGACAATAAATCTGCAACTTGTCAAACTGCTTAATCCTGGAAGGGAATCCTGAAAGGGGGTGGGGCATGTGTGTGTGTGTGTGTGTGTCCCACCTAACTACCAACAGACAAAGGCTGGGTACAGTCAGGGCTAAATCTGCAAATTAAAACTTAATAACTTTCTTCATTAAGACGGTGAATCCTACTTAAGCTTATGATTATGTAGCTTCATCTGTATCCAACAAAAGTAATAATTATTTTGTTTTAATAAGGTTTTGGATGGTATAAATGCACTGACCCTTACTGACCCTTACCCAGTCAACCCTGTTGCAACATCCCATTTCACTTATTTACATGTGACTTAAATCAAAGCAGAATATACTCAGTCAATACCTATACATATTCCCCTGAAATTGAGAATCATAAGGTTTAGATTTATAATAACATGGATAGAAGTTTTGGCCGTCTTAACAATATTATATTGACTGTTAATTAAGTTTACAGTTTATAATAATATCTACTGTAACTGAACCCTAGCTTTTACAACTGCTGCTGCAAGTTCCCTCTTTATAAAAAAAAAAAAAAAAAAAAATGCAATTATATTTTTCAGTCAAATAATTATCCTAATAAACCTTTAAAGACCCAGTGTTACTTTTGTGGCCGTTCTGAAATGAGTTTAGTTTTGTTGTTTTTTTCAGAATAAATGCTTCATTCTCCCATTTTCGATTTACTGATCATATAGATGTCCATTAAACAGAGAACACTGAAGAAAAAGTGACCCCCCCTTCTCTCTCTCTCATCCCCCATCAAATACAGTCAAACTGTTTGGGTTTTACTGGTAAATCAATGTTGTAGAAGATGATGGTAATAAATAGTTTACATCGGTAGTTGGTTTTGATAGGACGTGACTGTTTGAGTCTTCTTGGGTTAAGACAATGATGGTCTGATAGTCAGAAATATTTAGTTTTACACATTCAAGAAGTTTTTGTCTGGTGTTTAGGAGATGTAACAATATCAAACTGCATAAAACTGGAATTTACTTTTACATGTTCAATTAAAAATGTTCTTTTGCAGCTGGTGCCAATTTCCCTTTTTTTATACTTATAGACACAGGTTTTTATTATAACAAATTTAAATAATTTCTTCAGCAAAACATTTCCTTTCTTTTTTCTTTTTTTTTTTTTAAATGCTGCATGCAAGTCCATCATCAAATTAGTTGAATTCGACTTCATTCCTGTTGGGAAAAAAAAAAAATACAACTGACTGCAAAGCTACACACATACACTTGCACAAACCCATGCACACACTGGTCCTAATAGCATTGGAAGCAAGTGCACAAAGAGAACAAACAGCCATGTAATGTGGCGGTTCCCTCTCATTGACACTGAGCACTGGAATGCAACGAGGGAGGGGGTGGGGGGGGCATAGTGTGCCTGTGTGTGTGTACCATCCTGTCAGATTAGTCTAATGATTAGCATTACTGAGAACTGACAGCAAGAGGAAGGAACAATGAGTGTCATTTATCCTCTCTTTCTTTTTCTTGCCCACTCACTTTCTTTTTTTGCTCTGTTCCTTGCTTTTAATCTCTAACCCCACCCCACCCCACCCCACCCTATCCCTTCCACCCCTCTCCACTTCCCCATTTCCCCCTCTCTGTCTGCCTTCCTTTTTTTAATAGTATACTTGCATATTGAATAGAAATTTCTGGTGGAATTAAACGATATAGAATCAAATTCATGTCTTAACATAACATGAGCTCCATAATCACAACAATCACACACTATTTAAAAAAAAAGGTTTGGCTGATTAAATATAATGCCAGGTTTCTTTAGTCGGCATGGTGGCTGAGCAGTTAGCGCTCTTGCCTCACAGCAAGAAGGCCCGGACCGTGCAGGCCTTTCTGTGTGGAGTTTGCATGTTTCTCTCCCCGTGTCTGGATGGGTTTCCTTCGGGTGCTCTGGTTTCCCCCATCACCCAAAAATATGTTTGTTATGGTAAAATCCTCCAGCAGGTGATTCTGACCATTAGCCTGGCTCTATAACTGCACCTTACAAGTGCCCAATGGCATCAAGGATGGGTTAAATGCAGAGGACACATTTGTTGTACAGTGTATAATGACAAATAAAGTACTTTACCTTTACCTTTGTCTAAACCAGGGGTCTCAAACTCATTTTCTTCAGGGGCCACATTCAGTCTGATTACCTCCGCCAAGGAGGTTATGTGTTTATCTGTCTGTCTGTCTGTTTGCCTATGTAAACTCAAAAAGTGATGGACAGATTTCAATGAAACTCTCAGGATCACTTGGGAATGACACAAGGACCAATTAACTAGATTTTGGTGAAGATCCAGAAGAGATCCTGGATTCTAGATCACTTTGAAATGTTTTCTCCATTTCCGGCAATATCAAATGTCATATGTTTGAGACCCCTGATGTTCGCCCTGTAATATGGCTTATACACTGGGGGGTGATGAACCTGTATATAATCAGTTAATGAGACGTGTGAATGTCTGAGGTTAAAGCTGGTTGATGTTGTGATTCAGACAAAATGTAAAATAGAAAAAGAAAAACAGAATGGAGGGGTATGAATGCCTCAGAGAGGATGGGATAATTATAGGCACAAATTAAAGATTTGAAAAGTTAAAGGAGTAGAAACCCTTATCTGTTTTACTTCATTGACTGTGAATAGCAAAAGATTGGTCATCATGTGATAAAGCCATATATATATATATATATATATATATATATATATATATATATATATATATATATATACTTAGGCCAGTACAAACATCCTCTGCCTCCTCAAATGACAAGTTTTACTTTTATTTCTGTTTTACTTATCGAGGTAAAACTGCTCAACTTATCTTGCTATTGATTTGAGGTCATATTGACGAGCTTTACGATGAGGTAAAACAGTGACAGGACATGTCCATAACTTGTATGTACTGTTCCCAATTGGCCAAAATCTCTGGAACTACTGTACAGCTTTAAATATTTGTCTAATATCCAAACTCAAAATAACTTTTGTTGTAGTACATTTTTTAAGCTCTCCCATTTCCATCTATCTTTTGTCATTTCCATGTTATCTTCAGGAGGTAGAGTTGGCTGGAAGAATGAGGAAAAACTACACAACACAAGCTGTCTTTTAAGATATCATTGTGACTTCAGTTGTGCCCATGCTAACACTGCAGACTCCAGCTTGTGTTTTTTTTTTGTTTTTTTTTACTGCTGAACCTTAACAGGCCTCAGATGGATGAGAATAGGTGTGATAAGAGCATCCTGTGGTGGTTTCGCTGTTGCCAAAATGCAGCTGAGTGAATGAGATCACTGTTTGTTCCTTCACTACATCCCCACCAGCTCCACTGTCTCCATTTACCTTTCGTCTTTTGCCTACTCTTGCCGTCAGGAGTGGAAACTTAGGGACATACCCTCTCAAGGACATGGGGAATTGAATTTTATGATTGCTCTCCCTTTACTTTAAAGTCTTTGCAGAGGCTGATGTTGCAGGATATAAGATGGGATGGGTCCTTTATTTTTTAGGCTGTCATTTCCCCACTGAGGCTTATTCTTGACGAGCAATAAATCACATCGGTGATGTACAGCGACTGGGTCAGTGTGCTCTGAGCTAAAGTGAATCAAAGAACTGTGGCAGAAAAGGGTCACATAAAAATTTGGCAAGCGTTTGTACATTGCGCAATATTTATTTTCTGAATTGTAATGCCTTCAGAACATCACTGTAATTGTGTGTTAATTCATTAATTAATTTTCAATTCTGTTGGAACGGAAATCAATAGGATTTTTTCAGCACTAGTGCCAGTAACTTAAAGCCACAGAAACTAAACTAGGGCTGCACGATATTAGAAAAAACTGACATTGCGGGGTTTTTTTTGTTGTTGTTTTTTTAACCCTGTGATATACTGTATATTGTGATATAAAAAATCCTCAGGAGTATATAACAACTGTGTGGTGCTGACGCAAATGGTCAAACAGATTAGTGGTTGACACAGAACATATGTTTTAGTATCATCCTTTTTGCAACTAAAATAATTACAATCAATTATTAAAAATAAATAAATAATTGTAAATAATAACAAAAAAAATAAATAAATGAATTAGTAAATAAATAAAAAATAATGAATGAAAAATAAATTGTAAAAAAAAAACAAATATACAAATAAATAAAAAATAATAGAAAAGAAAAGAAAAGAAGAGTAATTGAATTATTGTGGTTTTACATTCAGTTAGCAATATCTTTACTAAAAAAGTATTTTTTTAATTATTTGTTTTTCCTTAATTAACTTTGAAATGACTACTAGTTTTCATGAAACACCTACGTAATCTGTGAAGTGAATATAGGAAAACACACGATTTACATAAAAAAATGCAAAAATCAGAAGTTACTATTATTATTATTATTATTATTATTATTATTATTATTATTATTATTATTGCTGTTGTTGTTGTCATGGTACGTGAGGCTGCATCTAAACAGGAATATTAGCAGCAAATTGACTTTCATGAGTTGAGTAAACCACAAAAACTACAATATATCTTGTGTGTAAACATCGCCAGTGAAATGTGTCAATAGAAGAAAAAGAGGGAAGAATAATTGAACTATTGTGTAGAGCAGCAAACCTGATTAGACTGATAAAAGTCCAAATCAGGGGCAGCAAAGACAATAAACAGAACATAGAAGAAGGTGAACAGCAGTTTGACCTCCATAACAAACCCACTCAGGACCCAGGGTTATCTCCACACCCCCTGACGAGTCAAATCTAATGCTGTGGGGCCATACTAACATCTTCTATTTATCTAAGACATGTTTATTCCACCACAGACATACGCTGCTTTCCTGTGAAAAAAAAACATAAAAAAAAAACAAAAAAAAACCTGATGGATGCTGTTAGACTTCCATTCCTGAACCCGTGTTCGTTTGTTCAGCACAGACTGACGCATCATGATTAAGGTCTTTTTTATCTACTTTGACATCACCATATAATTGCTTTCAGATTTTCCCTGGGATGCTGCCACTGACGGGTATATTTCTTCCAGTTCTGACATTTCCCAGTGTACATATATTTAAAAAAAAAAAAAACAAAGAAAGAAACAAAACAAAAAAAAAAACCCTGGATATTTTAACTTTTAAACCATTGTTTTGGGGACAGTTTTCCAATCATCTTACAATGCCAGAAGCTGAGCTGTTGCATCGTGACTGCTTGAGGGTGAAGGGTGAACCAGATTGAAACTACTGTATGTACTTTAAATCCACCATACAACTATTCCTATAGTTTAAAACATTTACAGTATTTACAATAGAAACACTCTTAAACTAACCATAAAAGGTTTGTGGTTGCTGTGTTGCTTTCATATACATTGTGCTCTTACTTTATGCTTTCTGGCAGTAGCAGTAGCTGTCTATTTGGCCTTTCTATATCAGTGTGAATGTGTATCTAAAGGTTTCCGACTGTGCAGAATGAGCCTTTGTGCCTCTACAGTAATGTGACACCTTTCATAACTCCATAAAAAGAACACGGTGTATGTAAAAGGACGGCACAGTGTGCTGGCTGCACAAAGCAGCTGGCTGAATTCACAATGATGGCCTGAAGCTTTACAGGCCAGACACTTTTGATTTCTCTCCGTCTCTTTGTCTGCCTGTCTGTCTGTCTGTCTACCTTTGGATCTGACAGCTAAATTTAAAGGAGTCCGCTGACGTTTGGGGATGCGTGTGCTACCTGCCTGCCTCATCTCTCCTCCACACTGAGCGATGGCAGTTAGCTGTTTGCACATCTGGCCGACTGACACCTCTGATTGGCCAATCCCTGCCTGTCACTCATTTTACTGTCATGGACACCGCAGCTAAGAGGCAATTGTCACTGCAGTGACAGAGCCTTAGGCTGTTTTGGCCATGGTGACACAGAGCCTTACCTTTTAGTGAGACTACAGCCATCTCAACCTTCAACACACTCAAATTTCAATTTTGCACGGTAAAATGCTTTATAGCACTGACAGGATTTTCAGTGATAGAATGGCAATTTCTACTTTCATTAGTGAGCTGGCCTTAGGCTGACCTCAATTGCTTTCCTCTCTATTTTTTTTTTTTTTTGCTCTTAATTTACAACTTTCTCCAAGTGTCTTGTCTGACATTAGTGTGATGTACCCTTCACTTTATTTCAGTAGAAGTAGGTAAGTGTGACTGAGCATTTCACTAAGGCAGGAAATAACCAAATAAAGGATAAGGATATTCATTATGTTTTTGGTCAGAGTGAAAAATGTCTTAATTTGAAAAACTGAGAGTACAGCATCTTTATGAGTCACAATATAATCTGTTGTTATTGCTGTGGTGGTGCTTTACGTCACTTCACAATGAGTTTACTATTTAATTCTCAACACTTAGGGGGCTCTCACACCTACACCATTTGGTTCGCTTTAAGCGGACTAGAGTTCGGAACACCTGCAGGTCCGGTTCGTTTGGGCTGGTGTAAAAGTGGACCAGTTTATTTTGGTCCGCACTAAAGGACCATACCGAGGCCTCTTTTTCGAGGTGGTCTCGGTCCGGTTCCAAGCGGACTCTGGAGCGGTTCGCTGCTGGTGAGAATGCTGACCGGCCTCGATTGGGCCCATCTCTTTTATGGAGCAGTTTTTTGGACCTACGGAAGTGTTCAAAGAAAAAGTTGGCTCAGGTTTAGGGGCGTCTTCATTGCGCCAAAAACAAATGCATTGTGTTGTCATGCCGGATGCGAGCTTCATGCTGGAACAACAGCAGTAATTGTGCTCGCTGCACAAAGCAGTGATAAAAATATATATTGAAACAAAAACAAGCAGAAGACCACAGTTCATTGTTCAGAAAAAAACAAATCCACCTGATGTTTTCTTCCGGGATTTTCCCTCTGCACGTGCTGCACCAATCAGCTTTCGTCTACGTCACCCAAAGAGCAGTATTTTCCAAACAGCGCCTCCACATGGGTGAGGAGAGATATAACACCCACAGTGGTTGGTCCGTTTGCAAAAAACACTGGTGTGAATGTGAACTGAACCAGTTGAGAACTGCAACATTGTAACAACTTTTGGGCCCAAACGAACCAGTCTACCGAATTAACAGGTGTAAAAACAGCCTTAGATTCTCACAGGCAATATTGATACTGATACTGGTACTGACACTGATCAAAAATGTTCGATTTGTCTGATTTTCAACCATAAATAGTGGCAATACATTTTAAGAAAATCATGTAATATGATAGTTCTGAACATGTTTAGATACAATGTGGAAAGACCATCAAATAGCTGCTTGTTTTTATGTTCTAAAGCAAAAAGTTTATTTTTCCAGGGGGGGGTGGGGGTGTTACCAGGCAGTTCACCTCACACAAAGTAATGATCAATGTGGTCAGATATGACAGAGGGGTTAGAAGAGGAAAATAACTGCTCTGGGCGGTCTGTGTCAGTAAGTAAGTAAACAATGAGAGCTACTGATGTTCTAGTTTTCAAGTGTCACCATGTGTTGTTTACCGTGTGACTCAGCCTTGGACTCCCTTCCCTGTTAGTCAAAGTGTCTGACCTGCTCCACAGTTCACAGAAAATGCAATTAAACCTCATGACCTTATTCAGAAGCACCAAACACCATTCTGTCCTTTGAAAATTAAAAGACCACACTTTGCAAATCCATACATTATATATATATATATATACATATGTGTGTGTGTGTGTGTGTGTGTGTGTGTGTGTGTGTGTGTGTGTTATGTACATTATGTTTGCAATATTAGCAATAGCTTTTCTTGTGCAGAGACTAAGAATAATTGAATCCAAGTGTGGAGAAAGACCCAGTCATGTGAGGCCACAGCTTGAAAAGTTAAAATCCCAGTTTTACTAAGAAGATTATTTTAAAATGAACAAATCACTCATGAGTGGCATTTTGTTTCCCAACTTTCCTGGCAATCTCTTTTTGTGCTGTCAAAATAAATAATATTGAAATACTGTAAGAATGAAGTCGTGAGAATGGAATGTTTGGACGTTCATAAGATTCTGGATTCGTGCTACTGGTTTCTGCAAGAGGTCTCAAGAAAGTTAAGAACACAAAGGCCAAATCCCTAACTAGTAGTGTAACTTCCAGGTGTGTTTTTGACTTTCTTTTTGGCTTCATGGCTCTCTCCACCTGTGTTACCTTTTTTATACCATTGCCAAAAATAGCATAAACTAAGTGTAAATTGGACTGGACATAGAGACAAAGAGGAAGAAGAGAAAGAGGTCAATGAACAGTGACTAGTGAAGGAATTTTCTCCCCTGCTTAGATGTAATAGTCATATTTATTTTGTCTTTCAACAAACAAAATCCCGTACCACATGGAGAGAAGGGCTATTATGGTTTGCCTTGAAGTAACAACAATGAAAATGAATGGAATTATTTTTATGAATAAATAGATATGCAGGGTGTAAAGTTTTAGTCCATTCAAAAATGATATTGTCATGTAGAAAATCAAGAACACTGAATTAGCCATATTTGGTTCTTTGACATAATCCAAGAAAAACACACATAATATGAAAGGAACATGTATTTAAGAACATTAGAATATCACTTTTAGAGCATTACAACAACATATGTACTGATCCAAACACTCCCTGTAATCATCATTCCCTACGTTAGTACCATTACTTCATTAATTCATGGTGTGAACATAATAGGTACAGTCACTGACCATGCAGAGGTGCACCTTCCAGACCAGGGCTGGGCAATTAATTTAGCTATGGAGCCAAATACAAAACTTTGACAGTTATTATGGGCTGGATCACTCTACCTGTACCATATATATAACATATACCTCGATAAAAAAAACAATACATGAAACAATGTAATGATACAATGAAGATGTGGAGGACAAAATACAACTGTTTCATGAATAGTTACAAAAACATTTTTGAAAATGTGTAACACCAACTCCATGTTTTCTTCCGTGTTAACTTTATATGAAAAACCACAAGTTCATCTTTGTTCATTTGCATATCTAAGTCCTTTTCTGACTTCAATGAAGAAATGTTTAGTCTCCTGTCATGAAAACCAAAGATGATGCATGTACAACCAGGCAGTGAATATGAGTGATGAGCGAGTTGATGTATATATTTGAAAAGGACGGACCCAACCCACTTCTCGAACCGGATTTTAAAAATGTAATTGATGGGTCTTTATGAACATCACATGACCTTACTCACATACCTGCATTTAATCCAATGTCATTGGGGTCGACAAAGCCATTTCAACCCAGTTTCCATGATAAAGAAAACACTGGGAGCTGCTCATTATCTTTAAAATTCTCAGTGAATCTGTCCCAAACCTTACTTTTTTTGTTTGTGTGTTTCCGTAGCTTCCACTCTCCTAAGTTGACTTTCTCTCTTGCACCTTCCATACTGATGACATTGTATGTCACCTTCATGGAAATTCAGTTAATTGTTTACTATATATATATATATATATATATATATATATATATATATATAATTAAAATACACATGAATTGGTATTTTAATTAAGTATAGATACATTTAATAACACATTTGTCTATTTACATAGTTAATTTTTTATTTATGGAATTATTTATTTAATTTTGTCACTTTTCATCCTCCATACATGGGTAGTATTATTGATCCAAATTTGTCTTTTGATGGCCTTGTTCAGTAACTGGATCTTAAACTGTGTTTCTTCTTTGCTTCCAATCATGTTTTTTTTTCCCCTGGTGAGGAAACATCTTATTTCATTCACCTCCTTACCTTTATTAGATTACAGTGATCTTCTCTTTACAAATAGACTGGAAGTTGTATTTGGTCCACTGTTGTTCTGTATGTTTTATTGCTGAAGTCCCCATACTGTAGCTGTATGTCTGTAGATTCACAAGTTTCTTGGCTTTTAATTATAAACCTCACATTGTACTGTTCCACTGTTATCTTTGTACAAACTGTGTAGGTGTTAGAATGGTCTGTGAATTCAGATTATCCCAAAGTGATTCCCAGCTATAACACAGTTACTCTTTCCTATGAGGGAGAAAATACTGTAATACTCCTAGCCCATATTCATGGCTTTATTAATTTCTTTATTGTCTATAATACCTATATATAAGTATAACCCTAATTCTAAATATACTTAGACTTGTTTTATCTTAAAATTCAATATTTTCTCAGCTCAAATGTGTCAGATAATTTCTATGATCTATTGTGGATAAAACATTGGTTTATGAGATCAACAAGTCATAGTACTCTGCTTTATTTAATGTAGCATCCTAACTTTTTATATTTTGATCCTGTTCAAATCAGCAGAAACAGTGTCTAAGTAGCAAAATATGTAATAACATATGAATTTCATTGTAGGAATCATCCTAAGAACATAAATGCTTTTATGTATTGTACACTATTACCTGTGTGACAGGATTAGAAAAGTGTGACAGAAGAAGACAAAGGGTGGCTTGGATGATGAGAGAAAGAAAGTAGAATAGTAGTCATTTTAAAGTAGTAATAGTAGTAATTTATTTAGATCAAAGTGGTGCCAAGAAAAATGGACACAACCCTTGATATCTAACTACAGTGTAACTTTAATCATGTAGTGTAATGGCTTTAAAATGGAAGTTCTACACATGAAATTATAGGAAAAGGAATGGGAGAGAAAACAATTTTTTACCTTCTTTTGATATAAAAACTACTATTTTGGCAGTTACTGAATATTTGCTGGGCGAAAATTTTGTCCATTGTAATGTGACTGAGTGACTCCAAAAATGTCTCATACTAAATCATTACTGATTATTGAAGATGAGTGACATGCTTTTATGTTGCCTGTCTATGTTGTCTATGTGCCTAAAACATTAGTTTATGAGATTTGAAAATTATGGCATTCTGCTTTTTTAATGGGGCATCTTAACTTTTTGCATTTTAATTCTGTGAAAATCATCTGAAAAAGGGACAAAATGTGCAATAATTTATGTATTTCATCATATGCATCACACTTGAGTACATAAATAACTGTGTTTGTTGTGTATTATTATTGTTGGTTTGTCTTGAAATATGAGGTATGGATTAGAATTGGTTTTCTTATTGATATTTACATAAACGAAGTATACTAGTTCTAAGCTATGGCAGCTATTATAACTGATTTTTTGGGGGATTTTATAATGACAACAGTTTCACAGGAAGTGCTTGAAATGAGGGTCGTATTTATATGTGTGAAACTGCTCCAGAGTCTTGTTTTATTCCCTGTATAGAATCATCTGTTCTTAACCCGAGCTTTGAGTAGGATCTGTGATGTCAGGTGGCAACGTCAATGTGTGAGATGGAAAAATGAAGAGACGGCGCCGACACTGGGTAATTTAAGTGTCCAGGTGGAATGGCTGTTTTCCTGTGTCTGACCTACAGAGGTGCAGAGGTCAGCGCAAACCTTTCAACATCTTCTTTCCCTTTGAGTCCTTTTTATGGTGATACTTCTGGTGTTATTACAACAAGGTTCTAATTGTTGAAGCTTTTTGATGCAATTTTTTTTGCTGCTTTGTAATATTGTTATTGTCAAATAATAGTAAATGTCTAATATATAGTGACAAATTTAGGCTTTTGGGTGAAAAATTTGTTTTTTCCCCCCATATTTTTGAATGTGAACAGACTACATTCCTATATCAACTTTTGACCTATTGGTCTCTGTACACCTTCTCTTTTCTGTTTCCATATAAAAAAAATGCTTTAACACTGTTGAAACCTGCATGGATGTGTGACTGCTTGGAGTGATTGCAACAGTTAATCATGTCAGTGTGGTTCGAGGTCATAGCTAGGGCTTAAATCGCATTTCTTCACTGATTGCAAACATCGATAATAAACCTGCTTACAAAATATTCCCTATAGGAGCAATGAAAAAGAAATACAGAGCTAAAATGAGATGTTTGTTATGCATGTGCACTGCATGTGTTGGTTTTCTTGGGATGAATGCATAATTTGGTATATTCCTTTTATTATACCCTTCATTATATGACCACAGACACTTTAGTTTTTCATTTTGCTGCCAGCCCCCCACCCACCCCAAACATACACACACACACACACACACACACACTCTTATCAACTCCTGATGGTCTCATAAGGTATTTATCCTCCTTTCATTCATTCATCTCTTACACACGGCTGTTTCCAATTGGCCCGCAGACATTCCTGGAATGCCAGGGCATCATTGTTTCAGGCAGTGTGTGCGTGTGTGTGTGTGTGTGGGTTCACTTTCTTACACAGCGACAGTGGTGGGAGTGAGTGGAAGACAAAGAAAAGTGACGCAAAGCTAAAAGACAGCTTGCAGTGTATGTGCACGTGTTTCAGTATTTCTTCATTAGCTGATGAACTGTTAGCATAAATAGACTGAGAAGTTTATCATTGCATTTCTATGTAATCAAACACACCCACACGTGAACTCATGTTTCCTATAGAGTTTATAATACCTCTGTTTCTTCTTCTTTTTTTTTTTTCTTTTGACATAACTTGCTATTTAATTTTAAGATCCCGTAGCTACTAAGCTTGGAATTCCAATAATACTAATATACAACAGTACATTATAATCAGAAAAGCATTAAAAGCAATGTGCAGAACCCCCGCTCTACAAAAAACAGGAAGCAAGACATGCATGTTATGGGATTAAAATGACTATTTTTATACTGTGTGCTTTGACTTCTCAAAGAGATGTAGAAATGCACATGCATGCACAAACATTCCGCTCACAGTTAACATTGCACTCATGCAAATAGACGCCTCAGGATAGATTTAGAGCTCTGGATTAAAAATATTACACCACAATTACATTACCGTTAACCACGACAGCTGGTCTGGACCAAAAGGCACCAGAGCGCCTCTGTCTCCTTTTCGATGACTTTGTCCTACAGTTTTATTTACATTTCTCTTCCTCCCATGACACATGACTAAGCTAATCGAAAATGCAGTGAGCCAAGCAGTTTCAGGCAGCGTCAAGCAGAGACCAAAGTCATCAACCTAAACGGGTTGTGTCATTTGGAACAGCACATCCTTCAAAAGGATCTGGTTCCTCCCAATGGGATACCTTATATGAAAAGATGGATTTTAAGCTTAATGAGATATGCCTGGACTGAAAAAGACACACATGATGTGTTTCCATCAATGCAGTTTGAATTATTTTGTCAAGAGAAGGTTGATGGAAAAGTCAATTTTGCAGAAGAGTTTGCTCGCGAAGGGTCTTTCTTTATGCCCTTCAGGAAAAAAGGAAACTTTTAAAACTATATGAATGAAACTTAAATGCATTAAAGCTCAAGTACTTTTATCCATTATCATTTCTTTGGAGTTTTTGACTATTAGTTTTTGAAAATGTGAATGATTCACTTTATTTTTTGCCAAGTTATTATGGTTTGACATTTCTATAGAAACATGGGGAAAAATTGCCCATTTGAGGTGATTTATGCTTCTTTCATAATAGACGTCATCAAAGATAGAAACACTGTTTTCAGATAGGTTTGGCTGTATTAAATAACATGACGTGTCTGTTTCTGCTTCTGGAAGAGAATAAGAAATACACAAAACAGTTTTTTTTTAATCCTTTGTTTCTTCTTCTTTTATGTTTTTTTACTGATTGCTGAAGATGTTGAGGAAAATGTGCAGAATTCACTTCACTTTCTGCAAAGTTTCTGTGGTTTTATTTGTATTTATTCGCCATTTATATGTAAATATGATGTAAAAATGTCCCTTAAATTTATGTCTCCTTCAACAAGGAAACATCTTATGTTATGTATTGACTATAAAAGAAGAGGAAACTTTTTTCAGGCATTAAAAATCAACCAATTTTTTAGCCTTTGTTTCTTCTTTGAGGTTTCTTACTGTAACTCTTTTACTTGTGTAAGTCTAAGCTGTGGCCTACGAACACTGCCACCTACTGATGACGCAGCTTACTTTATTCACTCTTCAAACCTATTGATCAAAACATACATACCTCACTTTGTTATTTTTTGTACCGTTTCAATGGTTTGATTCATTTATATGGAAACATGGCGACAAATAGGCTAAGATTGATGGGCGCATAGATAGATTAGTTTGGCCTTTGGAGACCCTTAGTTTGTAATTTAGACGCTACCTAAGAAACAATGTGTTTGGTCCAAAAATACTTCAATATAAATTGATGATCCGACCCAAGAAATTAGAAATTACATTGGAAATGTAGTTTGTATTGATGCCAGATTAAACCATTGGAAGGTTGTAAACTGTTTATTGAGGGAGAAAAAGACTGAATGGAGAAATTGCAATAAGGGAAGAAAGGACATTCATCTATGTTGTCATAGCAAGAGAATCTACTCACCAAGACACAAACACCAAAAGACAAGAATGCACACACGCACACACATAGGGATGCAAGTGGAAACACACAAAGCAACAGGGAGGCGACTAACACAACCAAATAGCAATTACTACAGCGTCGGCAGCCTAGCAACCGGGCCACTGGATGTCATTGTCCCTCATCACATTTCAGTGGGAGCGTGTGTGTTTGTGCGCGCCCTCCTGTGACAAAGATCCTCTTTTGCGAGACCCAGAATTTTTGTGTGACAGGTTTAGAATTGTGGGACAGAAGAAAAAGTTTGGCTTAGGGGACAGGAGAAAGAAAGAAGTAGAATGAGCTGTTGGTGTGCTTTTATCAATTTATTTACATCAAAGTGGTGCAAAGAAAAATGGACATGACCCTCCACGTCTAACTACACTGTAACTTTAATCATGTATTGTAATGGCTTTGAAATGGAAGTTCTATACAGGAAATGATAGGATGAAACATGGGAGACAGTAAATGCTTTTCCCTCCCCTTATTTTGATAGAAATTTTATTTATTTATTTTTTATTCACCTAGTATTTGGTGCTAATGAATTTTGTTTATTGTAATGTGACTTTGAGTGATGGCAAAAATTCATCATAGTAAACAATTACTGTATGTTTCTATGTTATATTGTATATACAATATTTATTTATGGGATTTGAAACTCCTGGCATTTTCCTTTGTGTGTGTGTGACTATTATATTATATATTGTTTATATTGTATATTATAGTATATTATATATTGTGCTCTCTCCAGATGCTAGCATAAGGACACTGCACCTCCTTGTCCCAATCCGAGCACCTACTTGCTGTTTTTCTACCCTCCAGCAAATTGTGCTAGTGAACTTTCGTGAGTGTCATCAACTCACGATGTTTCAGGCATTTAAAAGGAAACTTTCCATGCACAATGTTCCATAAACAACTACAGCTGACACAAATCATGCCCAAGCACAAGGTGTACCCAACGACTGTCCTGAACCGCTGTCAGAGCCGGGGTAAAAGTCTGAGCTGGTATCAGAGCTCCAGCCAGACTGGAGCTCTGATACCAGGATGTTGCAAGTTGTTGCTGTGCAGCACATGTGAATCCTTTGAAACAAGCATTGTATGTGTCATTATTCTCAAGGCATGTTTTGGGTGATGTCTGTTTTGAATGATTTATTTTTAAAATGTGTCTTACTTCAACCACTCTTCTAAGATCTTTTACCTTTAAGCCTGTTGTTGTCAGAGGTTGGTGGTATATGCTATATCCATCCATCATCCATCCATCCATCCATCCATCTATCATCCATCCATCCATCTATCATCCATCCATCCATCTATCATCCATCCATCCATCTATCACCCATCCACCCATCCATCCATCCATCCATCCATCCATCTGTCCATCCAACCATCCATACATCTGTCCATCATCCATCCATCCATCCATCCATCCATCCATCCATCCATCCATCCATCTGTCCATCCATCCAACTATCCATACATCTGTCCATCATCCATCCATCCATCCAACATCCACCCATTCATCCATCCATCCATCCATCTGTCCATCCATCCAACCATCCATACATCTGTCCATCATCCATCCATCCATCCAACATCCATCCATTCATCCATCCATCTATCTTCCATCCATCCATCTATCTTCCATCCATCCATCTATCATCCATCCATCCATCCATCTGTCCATCCATCCAACCATCCATACATCTGTCCATCCATCCATCCATCCATCCATCCATCCATCCATCCATCCATCCATCCATTCATCCATCCATCCATCCAATCAAGTACACTAAAAGCCTCATTTGTTACAAATATAGATTATCAATTCAACGATCCATCCTCTCTGGGGCTGCTTGCAGAGGCAACAGTCAAAGCAGAGATGTCCAGACTTCACTCTTTGCAGACACCTCCTCTAGCTCTTCTGGGACGACACAAAGTCACTCCCAGATCAGATCAGAGACATATATTCTCAGTCTTTTCTGAGGTGTTCTCTCAGTGGGACATGTCTGGAACACCTCCCCAGGGAGGCATCCAGGAGACATCAAAAACAGGTACCAAAGCCACCTCAGCTGGCCCCTCTTCGATGTGGTCTCCTCCATGGTGAGTGAGATCCTCGCCCTGTCCCTAAGCATGCACTGAGTGTCTCTATGGACGAAACTCATTTCAGCTGCTTGTCATTGATGAAAAGTAAAGTGTCAAGAGTCAAAAACATCAAATAAGAAGAAACCAACATGACAATAAACAAATCATTTATAGATGGAGGAAATGATACAAGAACATCTCCCAGGTCCAGTTCTACTCATTTACTTACAATGTTTTGTAGGTCAGTGAAAGTCTATGGCAGTCAGACTTTTTATCAAGCCACCGCCTAGTGGCTGTCACTGGTATTACACATCACAATACTTCCATTTTGGCTTCATTTTTGAGATGTCGTATTATGCTTCCAATAGTCTGTGAGTACATGGCAATAGAATTATCATGTATTTAATAATGCACTATGAAGCAAAAAATTTATTATATATATATATATATATATATATATATATATATATATATATATATGTTCAACTTCAGCCTTCAGCTCGCTCCAGCTCTATCCAAGAAAAGACAAACATGTTTCATTAGAACACTGCATCAAGATGTTGATGTGACATAATTGTTGCTGTGTATATGTACATATTCACGATTTGAATAAATATTTAAGGAACTGATATTTTGTGGTGACTGAGGTGAATCTCAGCTCATACAGGCTCCTTCAATCAGCTAGTCAACTGAACAGTAATTGCTGTTTCCACTTTCAGTCAATAAATTCAAGCCCACATAATATATTATTTTTTGTCTTACTTTGAAGTACTAAAATTGCTTTACCTTTCATTCCACTACAAACTGCTTCATCAAAAAGCAGGGTAAAATCTGACAGGAAAGAAAAAGGAAAAGTCTGTGACTGAAATCAGAGAGTAAAAGGTCTGCCAAACAAAACCAGGACTTGGCTTAATTTCCCTGCTTTGTGTTGCAAATCTGAGTTTTCCAAATGTGGTTCTAATATAGTCTCTGTTGTTGTTTCATAATGATCAAACAAGCAAGACACATCAGGGAACTCAACTAATAAACAGATCGTCTAAACGCATCTCATTCACAGTTGCTTCATTTGCATGTATGAGCTACAGACTACAGTTGAGCCTTTGACCTATTACCATTGAAAAGTAACATCCTCAACCATTTGTGCAGGTTTGTACACATCCGGTTTCGGTGTTTCATGACTCAACAAAGAGGATCTTCAGAGTCATTGCCAGTTTTTTTGCAATTCAAACCGGATGATGAAAGTGCACTGATTCAATAACATTTATTCATGAGCATCGTCCTCACTCAGGTGATACCTCCCAGGGTGCTACACACAAAAGAACATGACCCACTCTGTCATTTTCATTTGTATCATAGTTTTATTCACTTTAATATTCATGCTCTCTTTGTTGTCTGTTTCCTCTACAGGTGCATTCTTCTCATCTTTGTTTGGGAAACCTGAATCAAACCTGTTTCTATCATTCATTAGATGCATACATAGTATTTGATGGTGTTATAAGAAATTAGCAGGAGCTATCGTGCAAATAATTCAATGAGGTTTGCATGTTTTTTTTTAAGCACATGCTTTTAAAATGTCTTCTATCGTATCTGCAAATAACGTGGCAGGATGTAGTATCATTATTTTATTTCTAAGCAGTGTTTCTCCGCTCGACTTGTTGGAGTCGTGCAGTTTTTTTCTCCTCGATGCCTTTGACCCTCATAGCAGTTGATAAATATATATTTAGTATTAAATATGAAGTATTTCAGTAGTACCGGTCCACAGTGACAATCATTTTTCCCATAGGCTGTGGCTCAGTTGGTAGAGTGGGTCGCCCAATGACCGAAAGGTTGGCGGTTATCGTCCCGGCTCTGGCCATACGTCTAAGTGTCCTTGGGCAAGACACTGAACTAGAGTCCTGCACTGGAGCCCTAGGCCCGAGGGGCCCGAGGGCCCGAGGGCCCGAGGGCCGGGCTTCGGGCCGACGACCATATAATTACCTCGGACACGGGCCGGGCTCGGCCACTTTTATTTTTCAATTTAATTATTTAAAAAAAACCTGTGTTGTGTTTAAATGGAAACAATTGAACGCAGCAGCTGCTGCTCTCCCCGGCACCTCCCTTATATGGGCATACGGAAGCCTCCCTCACTATCCGATTCGCGCGACTTCCCGACATGGAGAACGACATAAAAACAAAGTTGAAAATGGTGAATTGAAGAGAGTGAACAACACTAAGGGAAAATCTCTGTTCTGGACTAAGTTTCAACTTATTACAACCCTTCAAGATGAGCCAAACGGGTTTGTTCAGTGTGTTGTATGCAAATCTGTTCTGTCATATGACAACAAAAAAACAGGTTCATCACATCTCCAGACATTTTGAACAGGTATGTGGCGGATCCAGCAGCGGTCACAGACCGAGTTCTCAAGCTGCTGATCAAAACACGAGCCCCTATTTTAACCTGCTCTTTTATGTCCACATTGGTCTGTCAGAAACCGTTATTCACAGAAAAAATAGAATGCTGTTTTTTCTAACTGCAGAGCGTTATCCCATTTTCAGAGCGGCAGATTTAATTTACGAACGCACTCAATGAATATAGCGTTCTATCACGATAAAACATTCTTATGGGAGGTTAAAACAAACAAACAAAAAAGGTCGGGCCGGGCCGGGTTCGGGCCTAAGAATTCTGAAAACGTCTCGGACCGGGCCGGGCTGGGGCTCCACCCCCTCGGGCCAGGGCCGGGCTCGGGCCCAGATAATAGGCCCGTGCAGGGCACTACACTGAACCCTGACTTAGGCCCCCAGTAGGACTGACCATCGACCTTAGACACCTACTGGTGTATGAATGGGTGAATGTGAAGCTAATGTAAAGCACCATGAAGGTGGAAAAGCGCTATATATATATATATATATATATATATATATATATATATATATATATTTACCATTTATCATGGAATTTTCTGTAATCTACGCAGTGGACTCGGACTCAATCAGCCGTCTTTAGTTCAGAAAAGATGCCATGAAAAAGCTTGATATATGGAACATGGAAAATCCAGACTATACTGAATGTGTAGAAATATGGCTCCTAAGTAAATGTGTAGGAGTTTTTATGTGTATAGTCTACCAGTATGCCTACCATTCTGTGTTCTAAAAAATAAATCAGTTGCAAATCACGACGTTATATTTACTGAACCAGTGATGGTTTTGATATGTCATATCTGTGTTGGGTCGTGTCTTTTCTATTCTTGTATTTTTCATGCTTTTCTGGCTCCTCTCCCATGTCCTGTCATGTATTTTTTAACCAATACTTTTAAGTGTACCATCCCACCCACATTATTGCTGACAGTACTAGTACACAGTAGAAAGTTATACATGATGAATAATGTGGACTTTAACCTCACTGCTACATCAGTGCATGGTCCAGCCAAATATCCACATAGCCTATGAAACCTCTCAAGGCAAGTATTGATGCTAAATTCGAAACCTCTAATCCATTAAAAATGTGTAAATAGCCAAGAAGTTTTTTGTTTTTTTTTATGATTAATGCAACTTATTTCACCCTTTATATCAGTCAATGAACTTTATTTATATAGTACATTTAAAAAGATCCACAGGGGAAACCAAAGTGCTGTCCACAAAAAATTAGGAAAATCAGGCAATCATAGAAATACTCTAAAATTCAAAAGTTATGACCCTTGTGAAATATTTATTTTTGTTTTTTTAATCGGTTTGTCTGTTTGACTTTCAGCAGCTTTACACAAAAACTACTGGACTGATTGCCATGGAATTTTCAGGAACAGTGCGAAGTGATCCAGAGTAGATCCCATTAAATTTCGGTGAATGTAGGTCAAAGGTCAAAGTCACAGTAGCCAAAGATTCGTTTTAAACCATGATACAATACATGATGCAATAGGGCAAATCATCATGTCTGCGAGGGGGAACGTTTTATTGCGTTTGTTTCTTACTGTCATGTAGAAAATCAAGGTCAAAAATCCAGTAAGTAACTAGAAAAACACACAATGTGAATGGAACATGTATTTTAGAATATTACAACATTGCTTTTATGACATTAGACCAGCATTAGCGCTGATCCAGACACCTGCTAACATCCACATTATCTCTTTGAACATCATCACTTACATTAGTACCATTACTTCATGGTCCTTAACAAAGCAAGTAGACTCAGTGGTCACACAGAGGTGGACCCTAAAAACCACACTGTTCCCACTGTAACTGTTGATATCACTGTCTTGGAATGTATGCAGGAATTACCAAAAAGTTGTCAAAAAATGGTTAAAAAACTTATCTAATTACACTGAATAATGTCCCAACAAACAATATTAAAGCATACACATTTTTTTAAAAGAGAAGAGAAGCAAAAAGCTAGTTCATACACAAAAAAAGCTAAATTATTGATGAAAAATGAAATGAATGAAAGTTTTGTTCTATAAAAATGATAATCTTTGCTTAAATGCAGTATAGCAGATGAATGGGGGGGAAAAAAATCTCATTTACTTTTACTTAGTTTTTCATTTGTTTTAACATTTTTGAGAACTTTACAGACATGGTGGTGACATTGTTTTTACAAGTATACTTTTATGGCCATAAAATGTGCCTCCTGTGAAACTTGAACTCTGTGTCAGGTTCAGTCAAATATAATGCAAAGCAGCTTCAGTGTAGACAAACCTGCAGAGTCTTGTATATGGTTTATGTTTTTTTCATGAAAGACTAAAATCTACCTGTCAAATGTCAGAACCTGTCAAATCGCTGGATAACTGTAATTCACAGAGACGCTTTCCTTGATGGAAAGGGCTGTGTATTTAGTATTCTTTGACAAAAACACATTGTTGTTGTTCTTTTCTTTGTGAGGTTTCAATACATTCTTTGCCAAAGAAAAATACTTTTCTATCAAAATTCACCAAGGCCTAAATACTGGCTTCGTTCTCAACAGGTAGTTCCAGCACTGAGAACAGAGTCCTACATCATCAGCTTAGATTCTTTCTACATTGTTTAATATTTAGAAAATATGCACACACACACACACACACATATTGGTATATATATATATATATATATATATATATATATATATATATATATATATATATATATATATATATATATATATATATATATATATATATACATATGTATGTATGTATGTGTGTGTGTGTGTGTGTGTGTGTGTGTGTGTTCAACTTTTTTATTAAAAAATAAATACAATTATGAATCTAAAAAAAAGGAAAATAAACAAAGTAAATGGAAAAAGTAAACATCTTTTTTTTAAATAACTAATAAGTATTTTTTTTTTTTTAAATTTACAAATATATTTTTAAAAAATTACATTAAAAAAACAAGATTTAAATAAAAAATAAAAACATCTTTAAAATACAACGTAAAAAATATATATAATCAAATGTAATAATAAAATTAAATAAAATTAAGAAAAAATAACTAAATAAAATAATAATAATAATAATAATGAAAAAAAATTGGGGGGAAAAGTAAACACATCGTGAAACCTTTGAAAAACACATGTTTTGCTTTGCACATGTTTCCCCATATTTCTTTATGGGGACTCCCAGACAAAACACTAGTTAATGTGTTTATAGTGCACATAATTTCTATTTTTACATTTGCATTTGCACCTACATTTATATTTAAATCTCTTATGGGGACCTGAATTTTGAAACCCTATCGTCCCAGAGCTCCCCATGGCGTGACTGTGTACATTTTTTAAGTTAATGTCCCCATAAAGACAGGAATACAAACACACGCACACACAATCCGTCACAGTTGCATAGCTTTGGAGGTTCAGTTTGCGTTTGTTTTACTTCAGTCCCTATAGAGAAACCAAGCTAAAACTTCCTCCTCATGTGCAGTTTGACTGACACTTCTCTTGCCAGGTAAAATGAACCAAATTACACCCAGGAGGTCAAATAAAACCTCCCCAAAAACACTTGTGCTTCCCCCTCTTCACATATCAGTGAAGAATGAGCTCTTCTCTTTGTGTCTTTTAACCTTTTGTCTAATGACAGCGACTTCAAGTTCTTAATAAGCTCCTTTTGATTGATTGTAGCAAATTTTACAAAGTCCCCCTCCATGTGGGAATAAGGGTTTGTGTCTCCACGTCCTTCCTGACAATTAATTTGTCTGTGAGTATGTTTGTGTTCAATATTGTGACTTTGACTGAGGCTTTCAGATGAGGAGCCAATTGATTTCGATGGCCCCTATTAGTCTCTGTGATTAATTGAGTGTGATTGGGTGTCGTCGGTGGCACCTCATCATTGAAGTTATTGACGGGTGGGCTAATTAGTTCCCATGGTGCCCACTTAAACACAGCTAAATGCGTGTGACAGTGAAATGACCCCAAAGAAGCCGACCAAGGCCAGTGTGTATGTGTGTGTGTGTGTGTGTGTGTAAGCCCTTGAAAACACACCAAAAAGGTCTTTAACAAAGATATTTCAGTATCATGAAAACATCTCTAATGAACCATCAGAATGGCCTCAGGAACTTCAAATGAATGCCGACATTTTTTTTTTTTTTTTTTTAATTTCATTCTTTTATGTTGATTGAAAACTTGGACAGAAAAAAAAAAATCCAGCCTGCAAGAATATAAGAGAAAAACATGTAATATTAGTGGCGTCACCAAGTTACAAAGGCCTTCTATTCCGACCCGAAGAATTACAATCACTGACCTACATTTACCCACTACTTTTTAATATTTGTTCCATGAAAATGTATTCAATGGTTCCCAGTAGAGTCTGTTTTCTTTGGTCTACTGCTTCCTGTCGTTTATGTGTATACGTTAGAGCATTTGTCCAATCTGATTTCAGCCATCATGTGTCGCCGGGTAAAAAAATACTCTGCCTTGGAATTAACCTGTTTATTTAACCAATCAGATTTAATGTTGATGTAATGTTCATTTAATCAATCAGCATGGGCGTCGCAACCATGGGGGATGGGGGTATTGCGACACCCCCACTTCTCCAACCAGATGATTTCATACCCCCCACTTTTCCCTAAGTTTATATATTGTATCGTTCACTGGATCCAGGAAACAGGTGAAGAGTTGGTCTCACCTACGGTTACTGTCAGCCGCAATCATGCCAAACAAACATCAATAACATTGCGCGACTGCTACAGTATCTATGGTTTAAACTGTTTACCTGCCCGGGCGGCACACCAGCATATGTAAATGAAGCGTACCTCAGTTTACCGTTAATGTAAACAGCTCTTTGTTGCGATGTTAGCAAACAGTCAACCAGTAAGTAATGACAAATGTTACCGTTGTTAAACTAAGTTAACTAAACTATGTCTTGTTCTGTGACATATACCCTAAGTCAGTGGTTCTCAAACTTTTTTCAGTGATGTTACCCCTGAGAAATATATTTTTAGTCGTCACCCCTGACATGGACAAAACATTTTTGTAAGAAAAAAGAGGTACAGTGTCTGTAAAATCTGTGTCTGATCTCTTAAATCCAAACTTATATCTTTTTTTTTATCTCGTAATTTGGACTTTTTCTCAAATAATTTTTACTTTTTATCTCATAATTTTTACTTAGAAATTTTGAATTGAGGAAAAACACATATATGTTATTATTTTCGGGCATATATTACTTTTTTAATATAAAAAGTAAAAATGAATGGATAATTTTCCAATGATAGACTCAAAAAATTTAGCTCATGTACCAAAACCTAGAACACCCCCACGTTTTAAATGGCTGTGACGCCTCTGCCAATCAGATTTAATGTTGATTTAATGTTCATTTAACCAATCAGATTTAATGTTGGCCGCACCAGGGTGAGTTGGCTGATGTACAATAATATCTGCATTTTCATGTCATTTGATTGGACAGTCAAAGATGAACTAATCAGGAGAAGCTCAGATATATTGGTTTAGATTTAATGGCTGAGAATAGCGAAGAAATTGTGTGTGATTAAGCAGTAATTTTGGTCATTATAATTTACTCTATTAATATATGTGTGTTTTTGTTCTTTTATTCTCAAATACTAATGATTCTTGAGATGATGTAGGTCAGGGGTGTCAAATTAATTTTACTTTGTGATCTCAAAAGGGCCAGACAAGTAAAATAATAACAGTGAAAAGAGTCAAATTAAAATGTAGACATCTATAATGTTTCCTTCAAAATGTGAAGAACACCAACAACGTGACATGTCTTAAGAAAAACAAGTGGTATTTTAACACATTTCTGCCTCAGTCTATCAGTTTGTCATTTGCACACGTGCAGAACAACTTGCATTTGAATTACAAATACACTAAACATTTAGTAACAGGCAGAATATTTGTAAAATGACACTTAATTCTCTTCAGATATTTCACCTGCTTCATATTTGTTCAGGTATTTATTCAGATTTTTTGTCAAAGGATGGTTTGTTCATATAAAGATTTTCATGTAATTTGACTTTTGTACATTAAAATCTGCAGTTTTCATTATTTATAGGTAATTATGATCATATTTTTATGGTCTGACCCAAATGGGATCTAATTATTCTGTATGTAGAACCTGAACTAAAATCATTTTTACACCATTAATATGTTTATTGTTATATTATGTTATTATGTTCATTGCACAGGCCAGATCGGACCATTTGGTGGGCCAGATTTAGCCCCCGGGCCTTATGTTTGACACCTGTGATGTAGGTTTTGTAACTGTGCCTATAGTGGAAGGAGACATGAGGTGTATTCAGTAATATTGTTGTGCATTTTTCTGTATAACATTGATGGTATAGCACTGATATTATTAAATAAACACCACTGAAGGAGTTAAATATTTCCCTTTGATAAATATGAACAATATTGTTGTTGATGCGTTTAGAAACACACTGACATTGTGTCTTTTCTATCTGTGACTGTTACAAACTGATTTAGGTCATGGAAACTGAGCAAATGTGATTCATTTATAGAGCATAAGTGCATTCGATCATTGTATTATTTAATTACATTAAGACACTTCCTGCACTAAATATGTAAAGTCAGGTCTGTAATTATTTGGACATGTGCTTTCAGCTTTAATTCAAGGCGTTTAACAAAGAAACATTCCATTATGGTCGTAGCTGTAAAGCCAACTAAGACACTTATAACTATAAAGGATCAAAACATTTGAGTCTGAAACACTTCACCTTCACCGCTGTTAAAATTATTCTCAAAAATAATATATTAAATTAGATTTTTTTTTCCTGCAGTTGTGGCCAAATCATCTGTATATTTAATGATTAATTAAATATTGTATATGCTACAGTTAAATAAATAAAAAGCTGTTTCATATCTGCTTCTACCTGAATATGGTGACTTCTCTGAATCCCTGTTCTGCGTAATAATTACCTCTCTGTTGGCCACACCCGGCTAGCTCTATTCTACAAAAATATAAGGGCTATCGCTTTCCCCACAGGGGAGAGAAACCCTGCTCGACTGCACAGCTCATGCAGCTTTTCCCATGTCAGCATTGAATGGGTTTAGTGGCTCTTGAAGATGGGTTGATTCATCCCAATAGTTCAGCATTGGTGTGAATTACTCAACTCTAACATAGCTCAAATGTATCTTTCTTATATATATATTTAGCATTTTGAATAGATTATAGCTTTGATCTTAAATGTATTGAATAAAATAAATATACCGTATGGAAATAGGGATGTAAAGAAATCAGCATTTGAATAACGCCTCAGTGTACACGTACTGTACACTTCATATAGAGGAGATAGGAGGAGGTTAAAAGTGTAAAAAGCTGTGTGGAGAAAGAGGGAGTGGTAGACAAGTCCACGGTTGACTAGGTTTGAAGAAAAGACCCTAATCATGGAGGAGGGCAGAGTTGGCATAACATGACTTTTGTTTTTTTTTTCCCTAAGTCAAATTCTTGTATTCTTCTTTTGCTTTACCACTCCAATAACCTCACTCTAACTCTGCTTAATATCTCTTGCTTTTCTGTCCTTGAACTTTCACGTTTTTGTTTTTTTTTTTCTCCATCAACTTTCTCCATATTGTTTAATTCACTCCTAGACTTTGGAAATTATAGTGTTTACTGTTCTTTCTAAAGATATTTCTGGTGTTTTACAATGCAAATAGTTTGTTTTTCCTGAAGCAAAGCATAATATAAAAGAGAAAAGTGCTCCAAATGTAGTAAAAAAATATACAATAATTTAGTTTATGTCTCAGGGTATATTTTATGCAGCTTGTAAACAGAGTTCAGAGGAGGTTCAGAAGTCTGGTTTCCTCTCAGATCACACCAGAAAAATTTTCCTTTTTTTTTTTTCTTCCTCAAAAAGCATTTTTGCACAGAAATGTTATCGTATCTACAGTAAATGAACTGGTGAAGTTGAAAGAACAACTATTACATTTTTCCTTTGAGTTTATCTGAGTTTATAGTTTAGACTAAATCCAACTGATGGTGAGGAAACCCTGGAGGAAGCTTTTTCTGTGCAATACAGGGTTAGATTGTTCTTAATTGCTTCTCTTTCATGAATGCACTTTTAATTTAGTTGTGTGATAATAATAATACATTTTAATAAAAGTGTGAAAAAAGACAGGCAATCACAATGAAATAAATTCAAATCATATCAAATGAAATATTGCCAAGGATAGCCTGTAATTTAAAAGAAGTTGTGACTTTTTTTTTTTTTAATGACATTTTTTATTATGAATAAATTATTGACTAAGGAAATGAACTGCTTTGCATTTGAGTAATTTCATCTGTGCAACTTTAAGATGTGCATCTCTCTCTCTCGTATGATATTTTTTTTGGTTTGTTTTCTCTTCATACTGAGCCTGTTGTTTGGTTTATTTTTCTCATATTTTGTAGATTTTTGACAGACTTTTTACCATCTCCCCTGTGTTTGTTTTTCTGCAGTTCCCCCTCAGGAACTCGCCATCACCTGTCGATCCAACACCTACCCCAAAGGTTTCTACTGCACCTGGATGCAGCTTCACCCGACATTCATCCCAACGACATTTGAAGTTGATGTGCAGTAAGTACATTTGCTTGTACATGTTTGTCCCCCATGTGAGGTTAGTTTTGAGTGTTTCTAGCTAACTGGCTGATAGTCCAGGAGCTATCATGAAGGCACTGTGTCCATCATCGTCGTCTTTTTAGTAATTTCTTCAAAAATCACATTTTATATGCAGCAGTTTACTTCCAATGGACCATGTGTTGATAGATTATAACATGGAAATATAGATATCAATGTAGTTACTATTGAAGACTGACAGGAAATCACATCTGGACTTTCAATTGGGTTTGTTACCTTTGACCTTGAAGGGTCAAAGTCAAGGTCACCAAAGGTCACTAATGTTAAAAAGAACAACATTATGGATATGCATATGGTAGGTCTGCCCTGATGAAGGCCCTTGACTGCAACGCGTAGACTGATGTTTTTAACTTTAGCATTGTTTTATTAAATACTTTGTTAATATATATATATATATATATATATATATATATATATATATATATATATATATATATATATATATATATATATATATATATATTTTTTTTTTTTTTTTTTTTTTTTTTTTTTTTTTTAATCTCAGAGTGCCTCTGCTCTTTTCATCTTCTGGACTTTAACTTCACCCAGTACACATGAGCACCTGAGTAAATATCATTTGCACAGTCTCCTGAGCGCTCAGAGCCCCTTTTTTGACTTCACCAATGTTGACATTTGAACAGTGTTCTTTGAAACTACTGGTCGAATTGATCTCCCAAAAAATGCTAAGGTTTCCTTGGCACAATTTCTACAAAGTTTTAAGAAATATTGATTTTTGCTGAATTTTTGACACATAATAGTCACTATAGTGGACAGTTATTCTACAGCTTTTCTTTTGTATATTCATGGGTAGTTCTATATCAGTCACTTCATACTATTACTGTAACTTGGTTAATAATATAATAATAATAAACTTTATTTATATAGCACCTTTCATACAAAAACTGTCGCCCAAAGTGCTTTACATTGATTGGAAATTAAAATACAATTTTAAGACAAGGGTGAAATAAGAAATACATTAAGATTTGATTATAAAATTACAAAAGTACAAGATAAACTGATTATACATACATTGTAAGATTTCAATAAAAATTAAGATTTGATTACACACAAAATATAAAGAATATAAAAAGTAAAAAGAATGGTTAGTTGGTTGTTCTTAATACCTGAGCTGCACTAACATGTTTACCTGTAAATCAATTGTTTGTTGTTATTAGATTGTAATTAACCGTGTTTTCAAACAAAAAGTGCATTAAAAATAGTTTATTCCATAGTGTTCTAAAATTGCATTTTAAATACACATTTCTTTGGTTCAAACCTTAAACACATGTTTTCCAGCTGAGTGGACATTTTTGTAACTCCATAAAAGATAGGTTAATTAAAAATACTTCAATCACATTGCTTTTTTCATGTCTAAAGAGGAATAAAAACACTTAGAAGAAAAATTCTTGTTAAGATTCTCATAATTCATGCATCAAAGGATGAAAAATTTGCCTTTACTTTCTGTATAATCATCCATATTTTGTTGGCTTATAAAATGGAAATGGTGACAGACTCTGAGAGGAAATCACATATGGACTTTCATTTTAGTTCATTACCTTTGACTTTGAGTTACATTGAGGGTCAAACTCAAGGTCATTAATATTTACATTTGAACAGTCTTCTTTGAAACTACTGGTCGAATTCATCTCCCCAAAAAATTATGAGGCTTTCTTGGGACAATGTCTACAAAGTTTTGAGAAATGTTTAAAAAAAAGAATTAATTTTTTAAATATTAAAAATGTGCCTTTACTTATAATTGACCATAGTTACAGATATGAATGTAGTTATTATTGAGCACTGATAGGTAGTTATGGACTTTGATTGAATTAGTTGAGACTCTTACATAGCACCAAAACCTGATAACTTTGCTATTGAAGTTGTCATTGATTCTTGACAGAACATGACAGTGAGATACAAAGACACTGGTCCTATTTCTAGTGTCTTTTTGCTGAAGTAAAATTGGTATATAATGGACAGAACTGTTAAAAGGTTGCCTTAATGATCAGAAACTGTAAGAGATTATCAGAAACAAAAGAAAATACTGATGATTAAGTATCTTAATAGTAGTATTCTACAATAAAATGAGCTGTTAGATCTTCACATTCATCATGTCAACAGCTGAATAGAAGCAAACTTCTCTTCTGAATCAAAATAATATTGTTTTAAGTCCTTCAAAACCTTGGTCAAACCGTTCTGTCTCCAGCTTTTCATACATGGTACAATATCATGGTGGTATTTCCTTCATTTTCTTCTTGGAATAACTGTTACAGTCACTGGTCCACACATATATTTTGTATCAATAGAGCTGCTTCAGTGTTAAAAATTCTGTGGGTTGTTTTGTTTTTGTTTGTTTGTTTTTTAACTTCTGCCTAAATGCAAATAAAAATGGATGGTCATATATGGCTATGATCATAAGCTAATACTGCCGACATAAAATACTGTCAGAGTAGAAAATTAAATGACCTTAAGTGTTAGTTGTGATTGTAGAAGTGTATTCTTTACATGATGTGGATTTATCCATAACACCAGTCTGGTCTGTTCCATCTCCCAAATGTATTGGTGCTGACCTCCATCTACTGCGGGTCATACACTGATTTATACACCTGGATTTGATGTTTCAGGTGCAGCTTCATTACACAAAGCAATAACTGACACTCACAAAATGGAGTGTGACGCCACTGTTTTCCATTCTTTCCATTTCCACTGTCCACACGAATAAACAAAAACCAGTTTTAAAACCTTCATTTTGGAAAGAACTTTTAAAAATGTCAGTTTATGTGTGGACAAGACACCCAGCAATAAAGAAATAAAAATATTCACTTTAGTATATGGGCAGGGCTTGCATTTGTGTGACATCTTGAAGGATATTTTACACTACAGGAGACACAAGGTGGAGAAAAGCTTCCTCATATGTATGTATGTCCATCAACCGAAGGGTCTGTCCTCGTCAGTCCATTGTGTCCTTGGGCAAGACATTTCACCCTCCTTGCCTCCAGTATCACTCACACTGGTGTATGGATGAGTATTCATACACCAGTGGGTGTGAAATGGCAGCCATGTCTCTGTCAGTCTGCCCCAGCTACAAATGTACTTTACCACCACCAGAGGGAGCATGTGAGAGTGAATGAATAATGGATCACTAATGTAAAATGCTTTGGGTTCCTTGAAAAGTGCTATATAAATGTAATCCATTATTATTATTATTATTATTATTATTACTTAGTTCTTGCTGTGAGGTGACCGTACCATCCACCGTACCACCATGCCTTTATAGTTCTCTCTTCTTCAAATCAAAAGACATAATAGACATAGACAGTAATAATAGTAGTAAAGACACATTTCTATCAATGGGATCATTGGGATTAAAAAAAATTCTTAAAAATGTGAACTTTGACCTTTTTTTCCCCAAATGTAATCACATTTATTCTGGGTCACTGGCGATCTATAAACATAATTCAATATGAATTAATCCAATATCTGTTATGAATTCACCCAACAGTGTTGCTCCAAGAGTGCAAAACAAACAAATACCCCTTACCCACCAGTAAGATTCATATTTTAATGTTTAAAAAACGTCAAATTTTATGAAAATTTTTATATTAACAAAACCATCCTTTTACCAAAACCTGAATAAACACCTGAAATATCCGAAGAGAAGTGTAATTTTACAAATATTCTGCTTGTTACTAAATGTTTAGTGTATTTGTAATTGAAAGATGTTCTTGCACGTGTGCAAATGACAATAGTCTGAAGCAGAAAATTGTTAAAATGTCACTTTATTTTTTTTAAGACATGTCAAGTTATTGATGTTATTCACATTCTGAGGGAAACATTATAGATGTTTCCCTATTATCATAATATAATTTTACTCTTTTCACTGTTATTATTTTACTTGTCTGGCCGTTTTTCGATCATATTGGGCTGAATGTGGGACACCCCTGCCCTAATCCAATCAGAATGGGTAAAATAATCAATAAAGGAATCAAATTCACAAGTTATATCAATAATGGAACCAAAATGGGTACATTCTCATCAATTCCCATTCCTAAATCGGGGTAAGGATTACTTTGGAGTTATACCAATAGCAATGGTTGGGTATTACTATAAGTACATAATGAGTGGAAGAAGGCTGAGTGAGTCGTCTGTGATATTCCCAGATCACAGCTCACAGCCCAGCAGGTGTCTGCCGCCTTCATTAATGTTGTAACACTAATATTATTCTGCTTGAATAATAATGAGGCTGTAGAAAGAGACACCATGATAATGAGCAACGGTAATATTTTCATTCACCTCCAGGTACCACATGATTTATTTATCGTGCTGCATGTATTAACATCAACCAGACGATAAGAGTCCAAATGTGTGATTTGTGGACTTCTGCTGCTCAATCACAAACCCAAATGTGAGTGTCTGTCCAGTGTTGAGCTGCTGTGTTGAAGTATAAATAGATAAAAAAAAATATATGTTGAAGCTCCAGTGAAGCTGTCATAACTAAATACTGCAAAGTGTAATTTAATGTTTTTATAACAGTAAAACAAATGAGTCAAGCATTTTTCAGTTGCTTTTCATGCTAAAATGCCCTTTTGCAATCAAATTAAGGCAAGGCAAGTGTATTTTTATAGTACAGTTCAACAGCCAGGAAATTCAAAGTGCTTTACATAAAACATTAAAAGCATCGAAATACAATTTAAAAACAGTCAATTGAAAAAGGAGGGGGGAAATCTAAGTAAAAATAATAATACAATAATTAAAAAAAGATTAAATTTAAATATGAAAATTAAAACAAAAAACAGTGCAGTGTAGAATAATTAACCCTTGTGCGGTCCTTCGTAAAAGGCACACTGGCTGTGTCCTACAATCGGGTCTTAAAAACCCAGATTCCAAAGTTCAGTTCCATAGACTCATCACCCCACCCCCCAAGGATATATTACTGTTTTCAGTAGTAAGCAATAGCATCCTACAGTACGTATAAAAAGGTACATTTGTGAGCCACCGGGTCTCTTTGACCCGAAGGACCACACAAGGGTTAAGAAATAATATTAGCAGTAGGCAGCATCGAACAAAAAAGTGATTTAAAAACAGTGAAAAACCAGTTTTCTTGGAGTTTGTTCCAGATCTGTGGGGCATAGAAGCTGAATGTTTAGTTCTGACTCTAGGAACAGATGATCTAAGAGGTCTGGGTGGTTCATAAGGGGTCGAGTGGTGCTCATCTTTTTTTCTATGACATCCAGTGGAAAGGATCATAATATTTTTCTTCTACATATAAATAAAGTCTTATTATAAACCACTGTTGAAACGCTGGCTGAATTCAGTGGTTTAATTTGTAGTTGTGCACAATTTACAGTTCTATTAGTGTACAAGGAATTGTAATATGAAGCTATGAAACTATATAGAACCCAAACTAAAAAGTGATGCAGAATAGTAAAATCCATGTCTGGCTATGTCCCAATCCCAGGCCTTCCTGTTCCATGGAGGAGCATGAACATGGTCAGCAGTTCTGAGTGCTGATATTAGGCTTATGTCCCCTCTTTGAAATATGACTTGAGTTTGTATTAAGAAAACGCTTCATTGCTTTCTTTCTTCCCTACGGTTTAACACAATATTTCACAGCCCAAAGACGAGTTAAAACCATCATCTGTCTTTCTTACACCTGTCACTGTGCCCCATACTTTGCCTTCCTCTTCTTAACTCTTCTTCTTCTCACATTTTCTCCGTCCTCAGACATAACCAGCGCTCACTGGAGGTGCAGGAAGACCGTTTCCACAAGAATCGCTGTCATGTACGCTTTCCTGAGGTATTCTCCATCTTTCCATACCAAGTCAACGTGACAGCAGTCAACGCTTTGGGGAAAGCATCTACCACCATTTTGTTTGAAGAGTCCAATATAGGTAAGACAACGGCTGTTTCACATTATGTTTTGTTATTTTGTGTATTTCCTGACTTCTGTTATGTCATAATATACGTAGTTATTGTTAGTCAGTTAGTCATTACCACAGTCTATTTACACTATGAAGACAAAAGTATTCAGGCACATTTGATTTAGCCCAGTTGTTCTCAAATCTGGTCCCTGTGGTCCAGTGTCCTGCATGTTTTAGTTATTTCTCTGTTCTATCACACCTAGTTCAGTTATTGATCAGCTCTTCAGAAGATCATGATAATGATGTGATGGCTTCCAGGTATGATGCAAAAAGGAGATGTTTTTTTGTTTTGTTTTTTAATTTTAAAAAATTCTTACATTTTTATTTGTAAATGTTTACAATTATTATTATTTATCTATTGTTTCTGAATTAGTTATTTTATTTATTCACTTTTATGCGGTGCAGAGTGGCCCCATTACATTATAATTTTGTTGTAACTGCTGTGCAATGACAATAAAGTCAATTCTAGTCAATTCTATTCTATTAAAACAAACTAAAAAAGAAAACAGACACATGGGACAATACAAATACACATGGGTAAGTTACTCATAGAGGCTCACTGATTGTGACTGAAGGACCCCAAACTCCTTGCCAACGGTCACTGAGTGCACATGTACCCAGACAAAAAAAAAAAAAAAGTCAAATCCAAAGATAGTGTGATTTTCCACAGTTTTATCTGCAGTACATAATGGTCCCACATGGCCACAATTCAAAGACAGACAGAGCAGACTTTGCTAAGATGGAGAGTAGAAGAATCTAACCCGGTTTGTTTTAACTGATAATAATTGAACGGTTAATTTCCAGTTCATTGACTTCCATTATGATCCCATCTATGACCATTTCAGTTTTCTGACATTGCTAAACATCCTCCCAATGATTACAATAGATGGTCTCATGGTTCTGGAAAGTGGATTTCATAACTGTGACCAGACAGATTGGTGACATGTTGATTATTTTTACCCTTTGGGTTTGTTGATAAAGGAGCAGAGTTGAACTGAACTATTTTCCCCATAGGCTTCCATTCAAATAGATCAGACCCCCCCCCTCCCACACACACACCCCATGAAGTGCTTGACATTTTGTCCCTTTAGTTTATTCATCTTTGGCTGTAGTATTGAATTTAACATGAAAATTATTAAATATAATGAACAAGTAACTGATGTATAAAATGTTGTTAAAGCACATTATTTCATTGAATTAAGATCCAGTTTAGAATTAAAGGTAGTCACGAAAGCATTGACATTAGCTTGGACCAAACATTCATTTAAGAACTGTACCTTTTCAGGTTGATGAATTTCCTCCTTTTTTCATCATATAGAAGATGGTTGAATGAGGACAGGATGTTTTATTGCCTTACAGAAGATTTAACAGAGAGGAATGAATAGAAATAAACATGAACCTATAATTAAAAAAGAGCCTGGTTGCAGAGGAGCTATTTTATGTCAAGTATAGTTTTTTGAGAATATTTCTATACATTTTGTCATTCGAAAGACACTACTTCTGGATCATTTTAGTGAAATATCTATATTTTTACTTACTACTTTCCCACTACATTTGTGCTTTTCTTTATTCCAAAATAGGTTTTAAACACCAGAGGAGTTTGCATAACAGATATTTGTATAAGTGTCAAAGTTCTCGATTGAGTTTTTGCTCAAAATTAATGTTCAACGCTTGTGAAGCTAAAAGGATGTCACAAACGTTTTCACAAACGCATAAATATTTTGTCAGATTGCGAAATATTAATGCTTTTAATTCAGTGCTTTTTACAAATGTTTTTCTGAACTTAGATCAGGGTCAAAACTGAGATATTTTTGATAAAAATGTGGCAAAGAGAAATGAGAATGAGAAATTAGAGAATGCCAAGGCATCTCTTTGAGGGTGCCAACCCATGAGCAATGTTAATGCATTTCCTTGACAGCACATGAATGATTTAATTCACTTCTGGTTTCCTTTGGAGATTGCTGCACACACAACGATGCTCTGTGCCAGGAAGACAAAGAAAATTGAAATTCCAACGGCCAAATAAATGTCACCAAGCTGAAAGGAAAAGTGCATCACTTCTTTCTTTCTTTCTTTTTTTATTTTTTTTATTTAAGCATCAGGATGGTCCATTAACGCTGTGCACCCATGCCATTACGAAATGTACCGGATAATAACCACACTACCTCTGAATTGCTTCTTTATGCAAACAGTATTTAACTGAGGTATATATGGGAACAGTAGCTGCCTGTGTATCTGAAGTTGAACTCAATATGTTGAATCATATTTTGTATTTTTTTTTTTCCTTACAAAATAGGTTATTGACTTTAATGCTAATGTGGTAAGTAGCTTGAAAATTAGGTGTGGACTTATAAGTTTGTTGTGCGTTTAAACCTCCATAATAAAAGCAAGACTGTTACAGAATTCATAACCGACTCTGACTGGAAAGCAGTGAAGAGGAGAAATTCATTTTAAAGAAGGAATGAGAAGTACTTTGACAGATAAGGGAAGTGCTGCCTGCAGTCCTCAGTTGTCCTGCTCAGAGCGTGTGCACGATGCATAAACACACACACACACACACACACATTAGAGGAGCTGTGAGCTGTTGTGTTGAGTGTGTCAGTCGAGGGGGTGAGTGTGTGTCAGTGTGCGTATGCATACACATAACTAACCAAATGAGGCAGTGACATGCTCTGCCAAGCCCTGGACAGAGGACTCATGAAAATGCTAATGCTAGCCGGATTAGCGCCTTGGCCTGAGGAAATACCCCTTAACTATTGGTGATAGCAAAATACCCCACTGCTCTTTTCTTTCCCTCTGCTTTCTCTTTCATTTCTGCATGGCCTTCTTGTGACTTTGTACTTCTTTTTCCCCTACTTCACTTTTTTTCCCCTCTCCTCTTTCATCTTTCATCCTCCCTGTCTTTTTTTCTTCATGACTTTGTTATTTTCAGATACATTTACATGTATCTCAGTTCTAATTCCAAATGGTTTTATGGTCTTTGATCTGTACATAGAAGTCCTGAAAGCAAATAAAAGTTTTCTCTCAACATAAAAGTTACCAAACATAGCAGCTATTGTATTTCTCTGAATTCAAAATCCCACCACGTCATTGTCTCTATGGGGTCATCTATTGAATTGGTGTCACACAACCAGTAAACTTATTTATTATTAATAATAATAATAAAAATAATAATACATTGAAGAGTGTGCAAATCTTAGATGTCTATTAGCACTTCTACTGAAAAATAAATAAATGCACAAATAAATAAGTAAATATACATAATAGATTTAGAATGATATTTAGAATTTCAATGTAACTATGCAATGAGTAAAGAAAATAAATGTGGCCTTTAAAAGCTTTACAGTGAATGAATGTAGAAAATAAACAATACGAGCCCAGTCTGTTGAACTTGGAATATAATTAAGTGCCTCATTTGAACCTGCAGAGGAACTTGTTTCTTTGCATATTGATCGGGGATGTTACATCTGAGTACGGTAAATGTAATCACTCTGCAGAGACATTCTATTGTGTTCACATTTCTCAACAATCAGTGGGTGGAAAGACCATGGTGTCAACCCGTAGGATCTGAACTGTAGTTTTTGAAGCCAACAGTTTATGATTTAGTGTTCATATTTTTGGCTGTTTGGAGGCAGAAGTGACCATATTTGGACACAAGACATGTAACTGTGGGAGAGGGATCAGAAGTGAGCTAATGCTAAAGCTTGTTCTTAGTGACTTGGTTAAATTATAAACCTCATCAGTCCAACCCAAATGCATTTCTAAAGCACATTTAACAACAGGGTTGAACCAAGTACTGTAGAAAAACACACAAAAAATCTCAATAAAAACACAATAAAACAGGATAATGTTAGAATAAAGTAGATAAAAAGCAATGCAAAACAGGACAAAATACTGTACTGTACTGACTCATGATGTGTCAAAGGTCACGAAAATTAGCAAAGTAATTTTACAATCTTGAAAGTGAGACTCAGTAACTCCAGCTACTGCCAAATGGTTTACCTGTGGGGAAGCTTGAAAGTTTGTTATGACTTCATACGCAACATCACCACGTCATCTAGCAACTTTCGATATTTTTTTTTCAACACACACACACACACACACACACACACACACACACTTGCCCCAGACCTGCCTCTGTATGTCAGTGACTTCTCTTTTTATTGGGCAGCTTCAATAACGTGCAGTTACGGGGTGTCAGAAATGGTAAGAGCGTTATACTGACAATAAGAATCAGTGCTTAGATTACCCCTTAAGCACTGTTATTCCTATCACTACCACTAGGTGGGGTTATCTGAGCTGATGGGGTGGGATATTTAAATTAATCTATGCATGTGATGTAGGATGCGTAGATTTCATCCCCCTCCAATAAAAGATGGATCAGTAGAAAATTGGATTGGATGGGGGTATTTTGTTTTTTTTTTTTCATAATTTAAGGTTCTCTTCACACACAGAACACATATTTGTGTTGTAAAGACATTGAAAAGTGCATTTTGCATGATGTGTCCCCTTTAAACATACTGAGGTTTTTGTCCTTGATGTAGATAAAATGATATGTATAGAAATGTTTGGTCTTCTTTTATATTGTGTAATTTCTTGCGCTAATTATCATTACAGCACATTACTGCCCCCTCCTGTTTGGGAAATGTAAAAAAAAAGGGGGCACACGATTTGTTTCTTAACAATATTTTTTTTTTGCCTCGACAAAGGCCCACAGAAAACAGGTTTGTGACCAATTTTTCGGTTGCAGATTTTTCACCAGTTGATAATTACTATCATGAAGAGTTCAAATACAATGTATACGCCCACAATGAGACTTGTCTGAAAAGGGAAATGATTGTTTCAGTAGTTTTACACTCTTCAGTATATGTCAATATGGTCTTTTTCCAGTAGCATCTAGTGGCCATCTGCAGTATTACAACTTTAAACTTTAAATACAACTTCACTGAGCATCTTGTCTGTCGTGCAGCTCCCATGTTAATACAAGTTGTGAACAGGACCACAGTCGTGCTGTTTCCCATTCACTTTTCCATCCTCTTTCTTTACTTTTCTAATAATTTGCTTCCTCTCAGGCCCCATTGCACCCCTCTTCTCTTCTCTTCTCTTCTCATCTCCTCTACATTCCACCATTGTGAAAAGCCTTTCTCATGCCACTTGAAATTGTAAGTCACATTCATTTTCAGGGACAACGAGGCAGATCGTAAATAAATAAAACAATTTCATGCTTCCTGGTGCACTTCTGAATTCTGAGTGGGTATAAGACAAGTCTCAACTGTCCTTGTTCATCCAACCAAAACTAGGATGAAATTAGATGAGATGAGATTGGTTGTGTGAGTTTGTCCTCACATGTGATTGTAGTATAAGCCTCAGTGTAAGAAGCATAGAACAGAAACATAAAGCTCTGTAGTGAAAGGGTTCGTACACTTTCTAATCACCACAAAAACATCTCACTGAGCATCTGTTGACATTGACCTCATTGAGCGGAAACTGTTGTTCATGAAGAAAGTTCAGGTTGTGGTTTTAGAAAGAGTAAAAACATGACTATTTTTTATTTTTTTTTTTTTACATTTCCAGCAGTACTACATTACTTATGTAGTGGAATGTAGCTGAATAGTGTGGCCTTGTTCCTCAGCTTTTCTAACGCAGTCTAATTACTTTTTAAGTGCAGTCCATAGCACAACCTTTGATCAACTTTTTATACGCTTTTTGGAAACAAAGATTACACCTTCTCCATTCCTCTGCCTCATTCCAGTAAAAAGTGCTTGTTCCGCCAACAGCAATGTTGAAACTGAGGAGCTATACCGTGGATGCAAATTTGAGCAAATGGAGCCGAGGGAGTTATGACAGACATTTGTAGAGCAAGTGTGGACAAGCATCACAATAGGATCTCATAAAAAGAAAAAGTTGGTACTTGCATTAAGAATTGATGTCCTGACTGTATTGAATAAATGCTCAGTGTAGAGCAGAAATCTGTAAGAGACTGGGAGAACACGTTACACTAAGATGATTAGCTATGAAGAAACATGTTTGTTTTTTGGGGGGTTTTTTTACTTAAAATGACTCCCTTTCTTTCATCCCTTTGTTTGAAATGCATTGTATGTCCTCTACTGGTCTCAGCAATATTATTTAACCCACAAAGACCCAGTGTTATGTTTACGCTGCAAAAAAAAAAAAAAAAAAAAGAATATCTGATGTACGAAAAGTGATTTGAATTAGAATAACTTCAAAGATCATTTTTTAAATTTAATCATCTTCAGATTATTTGACTTGTTCCAAGAATTTTCCTCTTGAGCTACACAATTTAATTATTATTACTAATTTTAAATCATATTTATAACAGAACCAGCTCCATTGTTGGAGGATGAATTTGGAATACACAAATATACACGTGTGCCTATAAATACATAGCTATCTATCAATACATATCTATTGAGTTATTACATCTTCATAAGACCATAGCTAACTAACTAACTGCCTGTCTGTCTATCCAATTAGCTAGTTAGACTGATATACAGACAGGACAGACGGACAGACAGATATATATATATATATATATATATATATATATATATATATATATATATATATATATATATATATATATATATCTTACTATTATTCTATAAACCTCAGATATTTTATTATTATAAGAAAACTTGATGAGTATAATTGTCATACCAATTTTACATGAAATAAGACATTTCAACCCAATAATGAGTTTAATTTTCTTATTTTTGTACAGACCTTTTTTGTAATGTATATCTCTTCTTAAATACCTTTCTGTCTATTTAACCTTTAAGTGATTTATCAACATTCATTATAATATTATCCTCTCTATTTTGCTGTTTTTCAGTGAACATCAGATATTTTTGTGTATTTAATTCACTAGTCATGTATATAATGACGTGTATGTTTATAAAAGCTCAAATTACCGTTGAGTCATTATATCAGAAAGAGAGACAAATGAAGAAAAAGTAATTTGTTCAGCAAATATATGATTAGTTGAACATAAAACAAATGTCTCCATCACTGTGGTGAATTAATGTTGTAGAAAATGACAGTGTTTCCATGTTCACTACAGAGTCTGAACATCCAAATGCATCCAATGCATGAAATTGCACTTTACAACAATTATATATTGTGCATGTATTGATTTTATTATTGGATCTACAGATATTAAACAGTTTAGATCAGTCAATGTTGTAGGTGGTCGGTGGATGTTTGGGTGTTTATGACTTAAATGAGATCACTTATGGTTTGTTGGTGGTACCCTTATAGCCACAGTTTTCAACATGCATAGTACCATAGTATTAGTCTTAGCATTTATTCTGTTTGTTGAGATTTGTCCTCTTCCCCCAACTTTTTTTTTTTACCCCTAAATCTTTTCCCCCAGATGTACATTATACATCACAATGCCACACCTTAGCCAAACACCAATATTTAATGACATCACGGGTGATAATGTGTGGTTTTAAATGGCTTTTTTGATTTTGTTTATTTCAAATTAAATAAATTAACAATTCACTGAAACCCTAAAGCCATGTTGGCCTCTCAGAGACATGCAATTTCAATTTTATTTATTAGAATTTGTATTATATTATTTACAGATGTATGTTCCAGTAAATGTATTATGTTTTTTTTATCAGTACAATGTATTATTATCACTATATATGTATTATATGTAGTGACAGGCACCTGGTATAACATTGAAATGTATCATCAAACACCCTTGACTATTAATTTAATTCTTTGGGCCAGAAGTCTGGTTTGATCTGCAGGCTGTGTGTTTGACACCCCTGCTGTTACACATTCATCCTGTTTTTGACTGTATTGTTCATCAGTCGTTTGTTATATGTATTTTGTTTGTAGTTTTTTTTACATTGCATGATAAACAGTGAGTCTTTTACTGTTGGTGACTTTCATAGAAGTCCTTTTCCATCCTACAAACATCCTTTTATCCTTTTACAAACCATTACTAGGGGTAGATGCGAAAGCTCCCGATGCCCAGTGGTCATCAAAGATGGTCAGCTTTTATCACAACATAAACCGATTTGCTTTGTTTGTCTCTTTAGTCTGATGAATACTTGAAAAACCTCTGAGACATCTATGCTGTTCCTTTTTTCCCCCCCACACTTTTCTATACTTGCACATTTTTCCATTTATTGGGTACTGATGGATAAAGCTGATGTGGACAAAGAGATGAATTTTACTCTGTACTGAGAGAAAGGCAGCCGCTTCACTCTCCCTCTATGGAATTAACTTTCCTTTGCTTTTTCCTCTTTTTATTCTTTTGCACCACAGTGATATATCTTTTCCTTAAGGGAGAAAGCTGTCTGCCCATCATGATCTTTCACCATTTCCATCCCTCATTCATATTTCTAATTAGTTCCTCTATGAAGATCACACCGCTTCTTTATGGGAATATACACCCATATAGTACTATAGTACTATATGTATATATATACATATATATATATATATATATATATATATACATATATATATATATATATATATATATATATATATATATATATATATATATATATATATATATATATATATATGTATATATATATATATATATATATATATATATATATATATATGTATATATATATATATATATATATATATATATATATATATATATATATATGTATATATATATATATATATGTATATATATATATGTATATATATATATATATATGTATATATATATGTATATATATATATATGTATATATATATATGTATATATATATATATATGTATATATATATGTATATATATATATATGTATATATATATATATGTATATATATATATACATATATATATATATATATATATATATATATGTATATGTATATTAGGACATTAACTAAAATGTCGACTAGACGATACGTTGATTTCCATAGCACAACTTGACTTAAATTTGGAGTAGTCAACAAGTCACATGTTATTCTTCTCTCTCTCTCTCTCTCTCTCTCTCTCTCTCTCTCTCTCTCTCTCTCTCTCTCTCTCTCTCTCACACACACACACACATTGCATGTAAGGAAATACTTCATTTTAGATTTAAAAAAACGACACGTCCATCTGAAGAGGTATCAGCTAACGTGAGTGATGCGAGCAGCATTCGCTAGCTAACCTGTGTGATAAGCAGCATAGACAACCCGCATTTAGACAACCCCCCCCCCCAAAAAAAAAAGCGCTGCCTTAAACCTTTTACATGTAATATGAAAACTGAGGACGTGTGACAGACGTGTGGACAGTCCAGATTTAGAGTCTGGTTTTGGGTCCAGACCAAACGTAGACATATGTTCACCTACTGATGTTGTCCATTTAAACAGAAAACTCTTTGCTAACGTTAGCCTTTGTTTTGTTGGGGTTAAAATGCTGTTTGTGTCTTGTCAGTTGACATTGTTACGTTGCAGTGAACTTTAATACCAGTTGCTCATTGCTGGACATGTATGTGTCCATGGTTTTTTTGTTGTTTTGTTTTTTTTCCACCGTGTGTCTGTCATTTCTCCGCTGACAATGTGATGACATCATCACAACTCGTCGACTTAACTTCGACTTTATTGACAGATAAGTCGAGCTGAAAAAAACTGAAGTCGTTAATACCCTACTATATATCTTTGTATTTTATCGACGTGGCTCATGCATGTTTACACACCTTTTGGTGACATATTATTTATCCCTTTTGACTGTGTTGCTTTGACTCTCTTACTATCTATGCACCTTATCAAACATTCATGGTGTAATTGCAGCTATCAGTTTCCTATTGTAATGTAACGTGCGCATCATGTTGAAAAAAGGGTTTCATGCAGCTAAAGTGGTGGAGCCGTGTGTTCCCTAGTGGGAGTGATCTAACAAAGAGTGGGTCATTCAATATCTTCTGAAAGGCATTGAATTGAATTCTCAGATCTCTCTGTGTGCCTTGCGTTTCTCAGCGGCCATGCATTCAAAAGCACAACTTTTATACATGTCTTTTTCTCCAGGGTCTTTTCTCCATCCTCTCCTTCACTACAGAGGTTTTCTATCTCTTGTGGGTTTTTTTTCCTTTGACTGCATTGTAAAGTAGTGTAAGAATATCAAGATAAATCAACCTTGGTGTTTTCTGTGACTGTAAGTGGTATTTATTTTTTCTTTCTCCTCCAAATATTCTACCCAGTCAAACCAGATCCTCCAGAGAATGTCAAGGCCACCCCAGTCCGTAACAACCCTCGGAGGTTGGAGGTTTCCTGGAATAGCCCTTTCACGTGGCCGGACATCAACAGCTTTCCCCTGAAATACTTCCTCCGTTACCCGCCCTCTCATTCGGGACCAGTGGCAGCATGTGAGTGACTTTTTTGCCTGTACACATTAAACTTTCACTTGCTACATGAATGGAAACTCTATCACAATCACAATAGCTTTTAATGTCATTGTGCACTCCAGTAAGTGTAACAATGTGAATAAAAAAGAAAAAAGAACAATAGCTAAGAAAATAAGAATAGAGGAAATTAAAATTGTAAAAAAAAAAGAAAATAGAATATTAAATTTTACAAGAAAAATAAGAATAGAACTAAAAGTAGAATAAAATAATAAAAATAAGCTTAAAATATGAATACAGTATTATTAATAGGCATATAATATAAGATAAGATAAGGCTGATCTCACACAGGAGAAATTCACAGTTACAGGAGCTCACAGAAAAAGTACAAAAAGGTGCAAAAAAGAAGTAAAGCAGTGCAAATAATCATAGAGGTAAATAATAAAATTAAACTAGAAATAAAAAAAAAAACCATCTTTTAACTATTCCATAAAAGAGTCATTTTACCTCTGAATAAATAAATATTTTTTTTTACATTTCTCTACAATTTTTTAATAAGTAATTAAATGTGCTAAATCTTACATACTTTAATAAGATGAATCAGAAAACAAATGACAAAAGTGCTGGTTAGTGTTATTGCACAGAATTCACTGTACTATATACTCTTTACATTCTCAGAATAGATTCATTACTTTTTCAAACTAAACAGATGTGACAGTATGAAAAAATAAGGCACCAGAGGAAAAAATCAGTGGAGGAGAGAAACTGTGACTTTATATATTATAGTTATATGACTATTATCTCACAACTTTGACTTTTTACCTCATAATTTTCACTTTTTATCTAATCATTTTGACGGTTTATCCTATCATTTTACTTTTTATGTCACAATTTTAACTTTTTATTTCACAATTTTGACTTTTTCTCCTAAAATGATGCATTTTTAAAAATTTCATTTGTATTTTTTTTTTTTTTAAATCTCATGACTTTTCATCTCAATTGTAACCCCCCCCCCGTTTTTCCTAAATGTCCTGCCCATACCCATAAAACTGAGTACAGTGACCCTATCAAACACATTATCTACACAGTAACTCACTTTTAAAAGCTATTTTAGATACTTTTGAAACTTATCAGATTTTTTCTGGTTAAATAAGTATTATTGCATTCATGGCAAAAAAAAAAAAAAAGCAGTTTTACTTTTGTACTTTATTACAATTGTGAAATTGTACTTTTTTAGAGTAGAGAAGTTGAATCAGTACTTCTACTTTTACTAGAGTATTTTTTGACACCAGTAGCTGTACTTCTACTTAAGTACAAATTGTGAGTACTTTGACCAATCAACTTCACTGCATTAGCCCCACCCTTATGAACATCCCATAATAAACCATGTCAAGTAAAAGTACAATGTTGTCGCTTCAGTTCATTAAATCACTACAGAGCAAATGTTACAATCGATTAGATGGATTTTACTTTGGGTGTCAACAGCACATTTTCGTCTGATAGTACACCCATAACCAGAGGCGATACAAGACTGGTATCTAGATTCATGTGTTTACAGTAACCTTGCATCAAAATCTGATCCCACCTTGTGAGTTGATGTGTAGTTAGCCAGAGTGTTTGATGAAAAGCGGGTTGCACAGCAGCTTTGAAGTGGAAAAAAAAAAGAACATGTGTGGCAGTGCTACAAGAAAATTTAAAGTCTTTCTCTTTTTTTGGTCTATACCATTATAAAAGTATTTAATAGAAGGGCGTTAGTAGCACATATATAATTATAAGTGGTAGGAAATGGGAGCTATATAGATCACTCACCAGAGGAAATGTCACATATTTCTGCAAACAGCGTATACCAGGGTTTATCCGATCATTATAACACTTAAGTGCAGCACTTCAAACCACATAAAGAGCTAAAAACACAAAGCTGACATTGTTCTATATGTCATTTTCTTCCTGTTTTCAAGTGTGAATGATTAGTTTGTTCTTTTTTTATCCTGTTCTTACTAAAATCTAGCTTTAATATGTAAATGTGCAATATGTGCAGGGTTTTTTTTTTATGAATGCTGTAATGATGAGTCAAATATTAAGTCAAATAAAATTAAATATTTTAGTCAAATAATCCTAAACTCCCCAAATATAAATATCCTCACCAACAATAGACACAGCTACAACCAATGGAAACCTAAAAAAAACATGGAATATGGAATACATGGATATGTATTATATCAATGTTTCTGAACCATACCAGCATTTCATTTAAAGTCAAAATAATATATTGTTATATTCTGTGTTAGTGTTATATTCTAAAAAAAAAACAAAAAAAACACATTTAAAGTATGACCTGTCCTATAGCTGTAACAGAAGTATAGTTGTATAATATATAAAGAAGAATATAACCCCACATTTTCCTAAATTTTCAAGTTTCCCTGTTTCCTATTTCTCTTTAATGTCTATATTTAATTCGTATCCACGTGTCATTCTGAGTAATGGAACATTCTTTGTTTTGGATTTGTGTTTTTATTGTATTGTTTTATTTACTTTATTTTAGTTGTTTTGTTTTGTTTTATTTGACTCATTTTAAAGGCTTAATTAAGTTAATAAAAGGAGACCTCTACATAAGCATATTAAGCTTTTGGTCTCCCTTGTACTGTTATATTTTATTTGTATTTACACTTGCTCATTTATTTGTCATCTTTTAAAGTGCAAAATAACCTAAAATATAAACAGAAAATATACATTTTTCAATGACAAATTAGACTAAAATACATATATTTTATTAGCAGAGATATAAATTGACTGCTAGTGTTGGCTTTCTGCATACATTATCTCTTTAATTGTGAGAATTTGGACTTTTAATGTTTTATTTTTCGATTTTTACTATCTTTTAAAGCATATAGTTTAAAACATTGGACATATCTATGTGATGTACCTGTCCTTTTTTATGTGTTTTCTTTTCATTCTTTTTTTTTTGTGTGGAACATATGAGTCTATAATAAAGTATTCAATTCAATTCACCATTAATCGAACCAGAATCTGCCTGCCACGCTTTTCAATAAGAGTTAAAATACAGGTCATTGTTAGTTCAGATATAAATCCAATACAAAGAAACTATAAGTCAACACTATAAAACACCTGTTTGAGTCTGAATTATGACTTGGTATTTGTAAATCTCTAGTGAGCTCATTATGTTTCTTTTCAGGAAATCCTGCTCTAAAGAACAACCTTCTTGTCATATGTTGCAGATTATGTTTCACCTCATTGCACACACTTTTCAAAGAGAATATCAAATTCTATAGCTGATGCCTAGATCATCTTTTTGTTACATTATTCATCCTTTTACAATCAAGCAAAGTCATTATTGTACATTTTTTGAGACTCATAGCATGGAAATACTGACCATGATTAGTTTTTAATGTTAGTTGAATGGCCCAAATTGAATCAAATGTTGAGGTATTTTTGAGAAACGTACCTTTGAGAACAGTTATGAGTGAAATGTTCCAGTCTGTGGCCGTCTGAATTTGATCTTTGGTCAGACAGACAGAATCGCTCTGCTGGTTTTGGTGTGTGTTACTGTATCTGGCAATTTTAGATCCCTAAGGGCTCCATATAATAAAAGCATATGTGTCTACTGAAGGATTCCTGGGATGAAAGCTCTGTCTCCAAAAGTCTAATGTTGCAACGTTATTATTATGAACGTCAATGCTTTGCAAGGTGTTGTTGCAAAACCTTAGGTTACAGAGAAGCACGTCAATGCACGGACACATACTATATAACATGGACTATAGAAAGGTTGGTGTTTTTTCTTCCCCAGATTTCTTTCAACACTTATCTCTGACTGTCATTTTCCTTTCACTGCTTTTGTCTTTAACCCCCCCCCCTTACCCATTTCTTTCCCTCAAAGAAAGTCCTTTTTCATAATTTTTACTGCTTCTGTTCTGTCTCATACATAAATAAAATAAATACATAATTTCAAACAGCAAATACTAGACACCAGGAAGGTTAATTTAGAAATATATTCCAGTCAGTAATCCAATCCATGTTTCATAGTTATAGAATAAAGGTATTTTTATTATTAATTTATATTACTTTTGAATTACTTCAGTACTCTAGTAGGTTGTAATTAACATGATAATGAACTGATCTTCTAGACTTTTACACAACACATGTTGAGTGTTTCTTATTGTTTGGGTTATTTGGATCATATGGTTTGTTGTAGAAGCCATGTGGTTGATATCTTTGTTTATTTTAACACTGTTGCACAACATACCTTTCTATATTTGTTGTATTTTAATGGAGTGAGAAACCGATAATGTGCTCATTACAACCATGTAAAAAGCAACATGTGTAACAACACTGAATACATGACAACTATCAATGTAATTTATCTTTCTAAAATATGTTTTTAAATAGGAGAACAATATAAAGAAAAGGGAAAACGCAGGAAATTCAGATTTTTACCATCAAATGTGTAAAAAAAATTCTACTGTAAATAACTGTCATTCCATGTGAATAATCATAGTTCCACAAGGAACCTGTTATTTCCTTAATTTAAAGTTGATATTGAGGCCAAAATGTGTTCTCTTCCTTTTTTTTGGTTTATTTCCTTGATACATATTATATTTGTCCAAAATAATTTTTTCTTGTTTGATCAATTCTTCCATGTTTTCATATGTGAAAATTAATAGCAGTACATTTAAAAGTAGATATTACTAAGATACACAAATATTATTGATTCAGCAACGCACATGGTAGTATATTATTGATTTGAATAATTATTTATAATCTCACAGTTATTGAAATGTCATTTTCAAGGCTTTGATCATGTGTGTCAGCATGAGACACTCTACTGTATGTTTGATGGTACGTGCAGCTTTGATAACCGAGGGTGTGTAAGTAATAGATGTAGTGTAGAATGTTCTGTACCTTGTGACCATGTGAGTACAGTAAAACAGGAGGTAAGAATTCTACAAGTGATAGAAGTGCACCTACAATAGTTGGATAGGAATTACACAAACGGCTCAGAAAGGACTTGCATAAGTGATCTGGTTTTGACAGTTACACAAGTTATATAATGTCACCATAAACATCTAAAGCCTTATGTATGTATACAAGACAACCTGTAGACCTTTGGTCATTATAACAACTGTAACTGTGAAAACTGTCTGTGATTTTAACCCTTTATCAGGCTCTCATAGAAATAATCTGCAATGCCAAATGTTAACCTTAGTGTTATTGCACAATTTACACATTACAATTGTGTCAATGTGGCAAGTGTGAGTTTTCATTTTTTACCTTTGTGAGATATTTAAAAATTCTTTATTGTCATGGGGGAAAAAAATCAAGATCAGTAAAGTTACCGTATTTTGTTCCATGGCAAAAGACCCTATATATATATATATATATATATATATATATTATATATATATATATATATATATATATGTGTGTGTGTGTGTGTGTGTGTGTGTGTGTGTGTGTGTGTATATATAAACTCACTCACTCATGTATATAAACATAAAACTTAGAAGGAATGTGTATTTTCTAACATTAAAGCATCACTTTTCAAACCAACATAAGTGCTACTCCAGACACCTGTCAACATGAACATTATCCCTTTGAACATCATTACTTACATTAGTACTGTAGTGTATTTTCAGATGAGGGTGATGAGTGGATGATGAAGAAGGCTTTACTGACACTGTCTTAATTTTCTAACATAATTTATTAACAAAAACATGACTATCATACATACAGTACAGGTAACATGGTGACCTGTTGAACTTCTGACAACCTGACGCTCCTCAATAGCATGTGGCTTTGCCCTTTTATAGTTGTTTACCATAAACATTTGGTATCCACAGAAAGGCCATTTGTTCCTTCAAGGATTCACAGAACCTACACTATTGTTGACTCACACTCCTCCAAGTCCATTAGAACATACCGACCCAAGGATATTTGTTCAACTATACATATCAAGAGTCCTTTCTTCAAACATACATATTCCAGATCTTCGTTTCAAGGATACTTAACAAACCACTGAGGTTCTTTCAGACACTACAGTACCAGTACTACATTATGTCCTAGTACCTACTGTAGCAGAGCAGTTACACACACTGTTCATGCAGAGGTGGACCAGATCCTGTCGACCACATTTGACCATCGCAGCAACAGTTAGATCACGTCAATATCACTGCAATGTAACATGTGCAATATCCTTTAAAGGAGTCATTCCATAGTTATTTCATTAATATTACTGTGTTCTCCATTGTTATTGAATACATTGTGTGTTGGTTCTATTTACAAATACATCCGTGTTGCTTTGTTTCCAGTTGTTTTTGGAGGGTAGAAAAACAACAACAGAGTTTACTGTTCCTTCCTCATACTCTGTAATGAGGCGTCTCTGATTGGCTCAGAGAATGAATACATGAAGGAACACTCCCCCCCTCCCTTCTCGCTCTGTGTGTGTTTACCATCCGAGAGTAGCATCCAGCGAGGTTTCGTGCCGTTGCTTGTTTTGAAAACGTGCAAACGCTTTATTTCCACAGAGAGCACATGAATGACTTTGCTCCATAATTTTTTTCAAGTTTGTGCAGAAAGTGTGGCGTCGTCTTCTCTTGTAGATGCTAATGTTACTTCAGATTCGATGCAATAGGGGAGGGGCTTAACTCCATGTTTGTCTGTGTTGTTTTCTTCTGTATGAATGGGAAATCCAGCCAGTGAAGGTGACAAACCACTTTCAAACACAGCATGCGTTGGTAACCCGGGGTGACCCATCAGATTCCATAAGAAGCGTGGAAAAGTGGTTGTCAGCGGAATGAATATGGTGTAAGATAACTGTCAATAGATTCATATCCTGTGCATATTTGTCAAAAATTACAAGTACAACTTAACTCAAACTCATTTTCTTCAGGGGCCACATTCAGCCTGATTTGATGTCCAATGGGCCAGACCAGGAAAAAAGACAACATAATAACGTGTAAATATTGACAACTACACATTTTTGTCATCGTTTTAGTGCAAAATAACACAAGAAAATAATTTTATAAATGATCCAAATATTAAAAAAAAGGAAAATAAGGGCAATTTTAACAATATTCTGCCTCGACTTATAATTAGTCCATGTGTTTTTTTTTTATTGATCAGTTCTACAAAGACACTAAACATTTAGTAACAGAAGCAGAAAATGGTTCAAATTGTGTCTGATTTTCTTTAGATATTTCAGGTTATTCACATTTTATTGTTAAGGGATAGTTTGTAAATGTAAATATTTTCGTAATTTTATATTTTTCTGCAGTCAAACAATGAGACAAATTGGAACTTGTCATCATTTATAGACAAAGAAAAAGCTGAGAAGAAAACATAGAATCATTTAATAGGTTATTATACTCTTCATCCCTCGGACCGCATTGTAACTGACAGCGGGCCGAATTTGGCTCCCGGGCCGCATCTTTGAGACCCCAGCTGTAAATGATGGACATGACATCCTATAAGAATCTAAATTACATGCAAAATGCAAATTGGGTATTCACTGAAAGAAAAATTCAAATCCTTAACAAAAAAATTTATCAAAAGATGATGTGATAGGTGCAGAAACAGATATTTTTATTTTTATTTTTATCTCAAGTGACGAACCAATAATGTCAGTAAAAGAAAAACAAGTTTAAAAAAAACATACTTTGTTTATTCCACATGTAACAGGCACTTTTAGGTTCATTTCCAAATTACTGTAGATCCACAAGTTATACTAGTATCATTCAAGTAGGGTTGAACTATGGCTTCATGGCCTGAATCTGGTCCTTTAATTTATACATGAACACTTCCATATGTGGTCTGGAGTCACACACAGTTTTACAGTGTGACCTCAGACTGAACAGTAAGATGTGAATGCTTATGATGTATATGTCATTCTAGATTGAGATTCATCCCATCTCTGCACTGAAGGGAATGACTTAAAGGACTAAAAACTGATCCGATGAGCTCAACTCTAACATTCACAGTAATAAAATGCAACATATACATTAAAGAAGCAGGAATGTGAATAAAAAAATACATCATATTTGCCAGTAAAACACTCACGGGGACTATTTTCCTCTTACTCTTTATATACATATTTACTATGCAGGTTATTTCAACAGTTTTTCAAAGTGTTGACATGCACATTTACAGTACATATAAGTAAAAGAACGTTAAGGTCATTCTCTTGCATGAGCTTAACTCACCATTTTATTCACATTTTATTACTTGAAAATATGTACATTTGTACTTTGAGTGTCATATTTTCAGTGTGTGCTAGTTGTGCTACTGTAGCTAATGATCTGAACAACTTCTAACATCCTTGCTTTTGTGTAGGGCCAAAAACAATGTGAGCAGCCAAACAAAAATAAATCAGATTTGAGCAATAAATCTAAAATGAGGGTGGCTGGCAGTGTAGATTCCCTTGTCAGAATGTGGCTGCAGAAACAAAAAGTTGTCAATTTTTTATTTTTTTTATTTTTTTTGTAGAAACCAACCAAATAAAGCCAAAAACTTTAGCTGTGAACTGAAAAGATGAAATACAATCAATGTTTTCCTTCCTCTTGATTTACTCGCAACATTTCCAGATTTTAGTAACATTTCTACAGTTACCTGAAAACATATGTTACACATATGTATGCAAAAGCCTCATATACAAAATCACTCATACTTACATGTAAAAGGATCTTACTTATATTTTGTCGCAGACATACGGCAGCTGGAAGAAAGTTGTAATAACATGTCAGATCTTTGAGGTTAAATTAATGATTAAATCTGACACACACTCTGGGTTTTCCCTCCTGCTCTCACCACTAATCAATCAATACATGAGCCGGAGCGTAGCGTGAAAGGTGGGAAACCTAAGTCAATATCTGGACTGGGTAAGAGCACATAATTTCGAAACTACTTAAATAGTGTTGATGACAGCTGAAAACGGTATGGTTTTCCGTTTTCTGCGGCATTCTTTGATGAATGTCTCTGCGGTCGTGGTTTTCTGGGGGTGGATTCAGAACCCATCACTTCCAGACTAGAACATGTTTCTGAATGCACTTCTGCCCTTTTTATTAGAACTTGCATCACATTCCCTACAGATTTGATGCATTTTTGCACACATCAAATGCACATATCTGTAAATAAGTCATCTATGTTCATTTAAAATGCATGTACGCCTTCACATTTGGCACACATTTACATCAGTTCCGCAAAAACACCCAAGGTTGAATTGCTTTTGTTCCAAAAAAAAAAAAGCCCAAATTCCTTAACATTTATCTTAATTTTTCTTTGTTCTAAACAGCTATAATTAATCAGCCCCCCCTTTGGTTACTTGTGGAACCTAGAATCCCATCACGTGCAGTTTCTTAATGGAGTATAATGTTGCTATTAGCCATAAAGAGCTAGTGTTGTTTGGCTCTAAATCACATGTAATGAATGACTTTTTTGCACATTGTTGTAAAAGAAGCATCTGGATTTAAAACAATGACCTAAATCATTAAGTAGAGTTTAATGAGGTTAGATATCCTGTTTGCTAACTCCATTTATACTTCATTAATTATAGCCTTAGAGGTGAAATTCTTATAACAGTGCTCAGTGTCAGTCAGGAATTAAGTTAAATGTGGTGGGAGCAGAGCTTGGGGGGAAAAAAACCGTTTGCAGGTACACGGTAGGAAATGTGTTTTGAGTCAGAAACCAAAGTCACAGTGTGATCAAACTGATCTTTAGAAGAAACCATCCATCCTGTTGAGGAATGAAGGGATGGCTGGCCCAGATATGTACAGTGATGGAAATGCAGACACAGGAAGAAAAAGTGGAGAAGTTTGAAAAGACAGATAAAAAAAATAAAATTATAATAAATAATAATAAATAAATAAGTGATAGCAGACTCACTAAAGAGAAATAAGCCTGCAAATATACATACACATTTTTTCTAAAGAAATGTATTGGGCTTTGGGTTATTAAATGATGATAGAGATTACAATTTTGGGATTCATGAAAAGTGAGTGGACGTATGGAGCGTCCTTGTGTGCGAGACGTTGGATGAATGAATGGATGAAATTGAGACAAGAAGAAAAAGAAGCACCAGAGGCTAGAGTTTCATAAGCTATCAGTTTCAAAGGTGTTTCAAGTTAAAGGGTGATGGATGAATGATTTGGAAGAAGAAAGAGACGCTCCAGAGTGATGAAAAGAATTTCTGTAATATGTTACGTATGTTGGATATGAGGACGGACAGTTGGAATCGATAGTGCTGGTAACAGAGATTTCACTTGTAAATGCAACATATTTTTATTTCTCATCTCGTCATCTGAACCCGCTTTATCCTCAATAGGGTCGCGGGAGTCACTGGGGGTCTAATCCAGCTACAGTGGTTGAAGGTGGGGTCAGACGTCACCCTGTATGAGTCTCTAGTTCATCTCAGGGCTGAACATATATAGACAAACAATCACTCTCACATTCACACCTATGGGTAATTTAGATTAACCAATTAACCTATCAGTGCATGTGTTTGGATGGTGGGAGGAAACTGGAGTACCTGGAGAAAACATGCAAACTCCACACAGAAAGGTCTGGTGTGGGAATCGAACTAGGGTCCTTTGGTCTGTGAGGCACAAGTGCTAACCACTGACCACCATGTATTTATATTTGTTTTAACTTTTCTTCAGAATGGACTAGTATTACCTATAGTCTTCTGGTCATTTTCAGTAACTGCAGAGGTCATCTATGGTCTTTATTCCATGCAAATCAGACACATGTGTAATGTAAATATCTACCCCAAAAACTCCTCAGAAATAACAGAGTTCCTATGATACTCAAGGTCCAAATGGTTTTCATCAACCTTTCCATTATATCCCATGAGACCTAATTTTAGAAAAGATATGGGGGTGGAATTATGCTGTTTCAATTTCATCACATACGATTGTTAGCTTAAAACATAATTGTATGAGCCAAGAAATGAGATGGTGGTTAAGGTAGTAGAGTAACATATGTGCTCAAAGGACTGCATCTCTCTATCAACAGCAAACTAGACAGTACCTTAACATATTTACTGAAATATTTTTAGATCAACATGAAAATGTATTAAAACATGTGATAATCACTTCAGTTCACTTCAGCAAATTTGAACAGATTTTGCGGCAACATGCAGCTGCAATTTCAGGTAATTTTTTTTACCACAGATATTTAGATTAGGTTAGATTAGATTAGATTAGATTAGATTAGATTACATTACATTACATTAGATTAGATTTAATTTGATGTGATTCAATTTAAGGTCCCACAATTAGGAAATTCAATGGTCTAGGCAGCAACAGAATATAGTGCAAGAAAAATGTACATGCAGATATACAAAAGACAATGCAAAAGACAATAAAATGGGTAAAATGATCTTTTATAAACTGACAAACATCATTGTGAGTTGATTGTAATCCAGTGTTTTTATGAAATGAGGTCCCATGAGCATGACCGCATGAGGCAGGACTTGCAAAATTAGGATGGTCATGTCATGGTATAACATGAATATTCACTCAAAGAGCTGGTATATATAATTTAGAAAAGCAGATGATGAGATGGATGACATGCATAACAGGATCTAGTGGAAATATTTTTCATCGGTTAACCTGCTCTTGACATCAGAACCAGGAAACAACGCAAATAAATGAAGTTAAAAACAGAAATGACTTATCCCTTGTGAATGCACTACGTGGAGGTCCACAATTTATAGCTGCCCCATATGATTACAGCTTCAGTCATTTTGTCATGCAATCTTTTGAGAGCTTCGACCTTCTTGGATTAGAGGCTTTTCCGCTCATGGTGAAGTGAAAATCTCTGAGTTTTGGATCACTGGTTGAATAAAACGATGCAATTTAAATCCATAACCCCAGACTGTGGGAAAGCATTTTCCAGTATTTTATTTTATATTTTAAGCGTATGATGGATTAACTGTTAAAGGCAAATGGTTGTTTCATCAATCATAAAAGATAATCACTAGCTGCCTCTGTAATTGATATATTTAAATTCCTCTTGATGAGCTTCGGTTATGTTTCCTTCATGCGTTACCTCTGCAAAAACAGCAGTGTTTTTACTTTGGTTTTGTCTGGTGTGTCCAGTGTGTGCTGCATCTGTCAGCTGATACAACCCAAATGGCACAGCTGGAGATGTGGGTATCCAAAGAGGTTAATCCTCCTATACCATGAATTTTATATCTTTAAAGAGGATGACCCACTTTCTTTTGGATGGGGCTTGAGTCTGAACCACAAACAATTTGATTCGCAATCTCCTTCAAGGCCAGTACAAAAGCATAGGTTGATTATATTTAGCTCTTCCTGTGAGTCGAGACCCAACACAAAGCTAATTTTTCCAAACTGCATGACAACATTCAGACACATGAACTGTGCAATGTGGGTAGAACATAGGTACATCCATCCCAGTTAAAAATGTTTCAACTTAAGTAAAAAAAAAATTGCATGACACTGTTCACTCTCAAATTCACTCTCGACATGCTTGGCTTTATTCCTTAAATCACCTGTTACTGTACAATCACATCTGTCTGTCCTTGGAGAGTATGATCAACCAGGTAGACTACAAATAACCCAATAGAAAAAAAAACTGTGAAGCCAAACAGTCAACATGAATTGTTTCTACGGCCCCCTTTGTGACTCAATTTCTTGACAAAAAAGACAAAAAACAAAGTATGTGGCCATTTCTGTCAGTGTTGGAGCATTCATTCCCAACTGGTTTCCTCAGACCAAAGAGTTGTCTTTGCTGGATAACATGAGGTGATGGTTATCTTTGCATTTAGTCTGAATGAAGCATTAGTTTGTAATTGGGTCAGGAGGTGTGCTAAATCTTTAAATACCTAGTCATGTATGTATGTATGTATATATGTATTTATGTATTTATGTATGTATGTAGTCATTGCTATATATATATATATATATATATATATATATATGATTTCAATTGATAATAAAACATTTTTTAAATGTAAAAAAATTATGTAGAAAGTCCATCTGTATTTTTGCTCCAACTCACTAACTTCTCTGTGTCCCATGGCCTTATGTTGCATAGTTTTGATCCCACCTTCACACTCCCATAACAGAATCTCATAGCAATTAAAGCATTGGTCCAATAACTGTGATAAGAACAATTTTAGATTACCCAATATTCTCTTTATAGTAACGAACTGCATTTGCTCTGCTGTAATTGTCCTTCAGGGATAATGCTGAAATCTATTCAAATGAAAACACACGTTTTTCCAAACAAATACATGCACTGGCAAACAAGTGACGTGCACATGCATTTTAACAGCTGGTATGCGTTTTGAAAATATACACATGTTCAGCTATGTGGTCATTCTTTCTTTGTTTACAAGGCTTTGTATACGTGCAGATGCTGCCCAGGCTCTCTGATATGCATAAAATATAAACAATCACTAATGATTATCAGTCTGACTTGACCGCAAAAAAGTGGAAACAAGCTATGTTTATTTTCCACACAGTTTTTTGGTGATTTCACAGGAATAAGCACCGGAATAAGGAGTGACATAAGTGACACTAGTTGATTTTATAAAATAGGCATATGACTTAGGAGGAGCAGGTTTGGGAAGAGATGGGAAAAACAAGCCTTTCATTTACAGAGAAGAGATCAGCATTTATGTCCCAAAGTGAATGTAAATTATGTTTATTACTGTATATGTTATACAAGATGATGTTTTGTTTGTTTGGCCTTTTTTCTCAGACTTACCAAGTTGGTTTGTACCTAACCCTAACCAGTGGCAGCTGCTGGTCTTTCAAAGAGGGGGAGTTCATTGTCAGCTTACATCAGAAAATGTGTCAATTTATTTACATTTAAATGGTGCCTTCTGTTCCTTTTAAAGAAAATGCTCTGTGAACCCATCTTTTCCTTAACCTCACTGTCGCCAGATGATATCTCACGATACCATCTGGGACCCTTCCGCAACCGACCCATTTTCAAAGGAGGGGCTTTATCTAAAATCCTTGCATGTGATTAGATGAAGAATCTATCTGACATCTTGACTGACACACCGCTTCAGCCACTCACGTTGAACACAAGCCGTGGCGCTTTACGTCACAACATCACCACCCAGTCATGGGGTAGTCCCACCCGGCGACACTGATTGGCTCCTGCATTTTGAAGAAAACCTGAACCCTCATGGTACTCAGATGGTTGCGTGAGCGTAGTGAAGTACAGTCAGATAACATGAGTCAGGTTTTCCTGTGTCTTGAACAAGGAAATGTTGAAATTATTTTAAACTCAAACAAGGAAATACTATGAGTGTGTTTTATTGACAGTGAATGAACAAGTAATTGAAAATACCACTAAATATGTTGCAGTTTGTCTTTTAACTTCTCTTGCAAAGTCTGTGATGGGACTGAGCTGAACTATCAAGTGGCAGTGTATATCTCAAAACACCTGTCAATCAAAACAGGATTCAGCCATTTGACTGATACACCAATCATCAGCATCCAGGCTGGCTAAAGCCTCCCCATGGCTCATTCACCCCCATTGAGTTTCAAGACAATGAAAAAAGTGCTCCATCCAGTCCCCTTCAAGTGCATGGATGTTCAGCTTCTATGGGTAAATGCACTGACTATAGACAGTATGAGGAAGCAGTGCTATGGGAATGATTTAGAAGTTAGCAACATCTACTCAGCTGGTTTATGATAAGTAGCTGATTCTAAATAAACTTTCACGCATTTGTAGTCAATGAAATGCTAACAGAACCGTACATATTTTACCATTTAATTCATGACATTTTAGGGGGCACAGGGAGCTATCCTCACAGTCTTGTAGAAACTGCGCCTAACCCTTAGCTATCCTCACATTAACAGTGACAATAACTAAAACTAAAGCTAGCTGGATGGTATACTGGTATAGTTGTTAGTGCATCTGCGTCACAGGTTAACTGACACTTATGTTTTGCTTAGAAGGTTAACAGAACTGATCCATCCAAACATGTTTGACTTTGACCCTGCCTGGAAACAAGTAATGGGTGAAATGTGATTGGTTAAATATTTTAATATGAAAATACATTTCTAGAAGCGGCACAACGAGGGTAAAAATATGGAAGGAAGTGGACATACCATTTGGAATTATTGGAAGTATTCATGGACAAAATATAATTAACATCAGTCTGTAATTCAAATATTATTTAGCCCAGAAAGAGAGGCCTTACAGGCTCTGAGGCCCTGCCACTGCTGAAAACAGTTATACAACAGCACACTTTTACAATAGTCTCCAAAAGGACCATGATGTAAGACACTCAAATACAGAAATAAAAAAAAAACCCAGACAAAATAAATGAAGGAGGTAGAGCAGAAAGGAGAGGTGGTCTTAAAATTCTTCCTCCTTTAATCTGGGTCCGCTTGGCCAACACAGCTTATCCTTTCATTAATTTGTTTATCCCACATTTTTCCTCCTTTGTGCTTCCGTCTGCCATCCTCTCTTTCCCATCCGTCTCACTCACTCTCCTCTTGCTTCACTTTCCTTGTCCCCTTCTCCCTCACTCTGTAATTTTCATGTTGTCTCTCAGGCATCTGATTTTAATTATCCTGTCTCATCCCTTTTGGTTTCACTTTTCTACCACCTTGTATCACCACCAACACTTTTTCTGCCTATCTGTTCGTCTATGTAATAATGGCTGTTTTGTGTTTGCCAGAAGTAGTTCTCTTCCTGCAAGCACTTGGATGAATCAATAGTGTGTGTGTGATTGTATATAGACGTGCATGTATAGTTTGTGTGGTTGTTCATATGTGTACCTAATCATGTGTATTGTGTTCTTTTCTATGTAAAGTTGTTAACAGGAAGCACAAATCCCTGTTTTTCTGTCTTCTGTTCATTTTAAGCTTCTGTTTGATTTTTGTATTATTGGACAGATGAAAAACATGCAGCAGAATAGAATAGAACAGAACAGAACAGAATAGAACAGAACAGAACAGAACAGAACAGAACAGAACAGAACAGAACAGAACAGAACAGAACAGAACAGAACAGAATAGAATAGAATAGAATAGAATAGAATAGAATAGAATAAATATTTAGCATCACTAGGAATGGGAATCAATAACTGGTTCTTTTTAAGAACCGCTTCTCGATTCCAATCTAATTCCTTGGCATCATTTATCTCCCTGCTCAAGGATTCAGCTTATTGATTTTGCCTTTGTTTGACAAGTATGATAATGCCATCCTATTGTAAAACATGCTGCATTGTTTTAGTTCAAAAGGTGACCAACCAACATGGTGTTGAGGCAGAAATGTTCCATAGTATGGCAATATTTCATGTGACAAAATGACACCAGGGTGACTTGTAACACTTGCTAACTCTCCATTTCTTCAAAAGGGGAAATCCCTCCAATAAGCTCCAACATTTGTCCACAGCATGCAATTAATTTGCAGGAATGTCACGTATTTGATATGCAACTTAGTGACGCTTGTGAATGTTATCTGGTGGAACAACGTCCTGCCCTCTTAAATAATAGTGAGAAAAGCGAGACGTAGAGGAATTAGTAAAGTGTCTTCAGTTTTCACTTCATTATTTGTGCATACTTTATATGTTATATTTTCTGTGCAGAGATGGAAATATAACACATAGTTGATGCAAACACATTGTTTGTACTCCTTCACCAAATGAGAATTGATAAAGAAAATTGATAATAGAATTGGAATCATTCAATTCTTATCAATTCTCATCCCTAATCATCACTGTTATAGGAACAATGAAAATCACCTTAACAGCTTCGTTTCTGTTTAACTGTACACACTTATGCTGCATTTCCACTGATACCAGCTCAACTTGACTCAGGCTTGGACTTTTCCTTATGAAAAAGGACCTGGAATCTGGTACCCACTACTAGGTTTTTGGTATAACCTCAGCCTTGGTGATGTATAACCCCTGCAGACACTGATGGACCAGTGACCCACCAGTTTACAAAATACAGATGTGGAAGTTGACAATAAATATATCAGTACATTAGTCTTTGGTGGATGATGTAAAAATTCAGATGAGACAATAGGCAATGAGCGAGTTTATCAACAAGCAGACGACATGGTAGTAAGTACCGCTCCACTATCATACCCAGGTTTGTAAAGTCAGTACTATTCTGTAATGGAAATGCTCTCCAGGAATATTGAGTCGAATCAAGTCGAGTCGAGTTGAGCCACGTCAAGTCCAGCCAGTACCAGTGGAAATGCAGTTTAAGGTACAAAAAGGCTATCTAAAAATATTACACAATTATACTGGAGACCAAAACTACAAAGATATAATCTAAAATATATAAATACTACTAAAATATACAAAGCTAACTTTAAAGACAAAAGACATATAGAATATTTAAGGATATCTACAGGTAATACATTTTTACGTGTGTATGCATGTATGTATGTGTGTATATATATATATATATATGTATACACACACAGAGAAGAGGGATAGGAGAAAAAAAATGACTTCAATGTGTTCTATTTGGACAGTTGTTATTGGCATTGTGCTTTGTTTTATTTTTTGTTTTTCATATAGCGGTGAGGTAATAGGAATGGTGGTAAGGCTTCAGCTTCAGGCCTAAACCTTTTCAGTCAAGCAAAGCATTGATCATGTGTGAATATGCGTCTTACCTGCCTTGTGCTTATGCCTTGTTTTGTATTATGACAAAAAAAAAGTATATATATGGTAAAATATAATGGTAATTAAAAACAATGTGTGGGTTGTGATTGCACTGAGGTAGGGTTAGTATTGCATTATGGTCCGTTAGACTGCGAGTAGGTGGTGGTTATTCTGTCAGTTATAGGCATAATCCTACAACTGGAAAAATGAATAAAACCACACATTCTGGACATAAATCAAGTTGGACGTAATCAGCATTCAGCTTAAAAATAAGGAAATATGTGAAATATAATGTACACTATCTGCCAGTGTACTGCCAGGTTGTCCGTCCACCCGTCCATCCATCCGACCACGCATCAAGCTACTGTAGCTATCTAACCATCCATCCCTCAAGCCTTCCATTTGTATCTGTGGGCGCACATGATAAATGTTTAGACCTTGTTTGGGGAAAACATCCCATCTAAAGGACACTGCCTCAGACAGATCATTTATCACCCACACACACACACACACAAACAGGACACATTCAATGCTGTCATATATGAAAGTCATCATCATTTAGCTCTGCTGTCAGACCACATTACAGATTTTTTTTTAACGGTCATATAAACATTTTTTGCTTCCTTGCTGGTACATACAAACAATGCTTTGCTTGCTAATGGTGTGGGCTAAAGTTAAATACAGTGGTGATACGTAGCAAGAAACATTCACTCTCAAGTACACTTCAGTGCATTTATGTTTTATTCAACTATATTTATTTGACAACTTTAAAGGTGGTAATTTCCTCATTTACTTATACTTACAAGTTATTCAGAATCTCCTCCTAATTAATAGTAATACAGAAGCTTACATTAATATATAAATGTTTTACAATACATATTCTTAAAAAATTTGATCCAACCTAAATCCAACCTTTTTGGCTTTTAGTTTACATCTCTACATCGCTGTACTAGTATTGATATTAGCGACATCAGGGGGACATTATGTACCAGAACAAACCCACCAAGAAATGATCAATGTCTTTCCAAACACTGTATATAGTTAATTCTCTATCACACATTTATATTTTGTATCAGTTTCTCCTTTAGACAAAAGCGTAGCTGATCAAAAAATATCTGTCTTATAATTATCACATGCTGCATCAGCTAATAGTTTTCATTATGACACTGTTCACTTAGTTCTATTTTTAGACAGAAAACAGCCACAGTAAAACCTTTGTTTTCTGGCAGCACAGTGGTGCAGTGGTTAGCACACAGCAAGAAGGACCCTAGTTCAAATCCCACACCAGACCTTTCTGTGTGGAGTTTGCATGTTCTCCTCATGTCTGTGTGGGTTTTCTCCAGGTACTCCAGTTTCCTCCCACCATCCAAACACATGCACTGATAGGTTAATTGGTTAATCTAAATTGTCAATAGGTGTGAATGTGACAGTGATTGTTTGTCGATACATGTTCAGCCCTGAGATGAACTGGAGACTCATACAGGGTGTACCCCGCCTTCACCCATTGTTGCTGGATTATGACCCCAGTGACCCCCATGACCCTAGTGAGGATAAAGTGAGTTCAGGTGATGAAACAAGAGGAGAGACCTCTGTATTCTGTAGGGGTTTTGTTGTTAATACCTGTGCTAAAGATATGCTGGGAATTGTTAGGATTATAAACTCCAAAGATGAATTCAGGAGGTACTTGGCCTTTATTTTTTTATTTATAATTTATTCTGATCACATGTGAAATATAATAGGTAGTGGCGGTCTTTTTGGACAAGACCTCCAACAGGAACTGGAGTCAAAAACCTCCAAATTCTGGGTCTGATTGATAATTATCTTCTTGTCCAACTTCACCCCAACCAGTGTGTTAGACTGCGCAATATCTTCTGACTATTGGGATGTGCTACATAAAGTGTCATAACTGTTGTTTTAGACACGTCTCAGCTTCCTGCAACCACAACATCTCCTTCTGTGAGCACAAGTGACTCCAAATTTTATCAGCAGTGGTGTTCATGCATTTATGGGGAAGCAAGTTCATCAGTAGAGAAATATATGAGGTTACTGTGGTATTTTAGAGCAACATAGAACAATAATTGTTCTATAATTATTCTTCAGAATTGTCCAAACAAGGTTAGAACTGTCACAGTTTAGTCTGAACCATGGATCAACAAAAAACAGCAACTTAGCAAAGATAATAACATCCCATAATAACTTTATACCTACATAAACCTCATAATCAAGCTCACTTGTGTAGAAGAAACACTGATATTTTAGCATCAAAACTCCATTCTTTTCATCTAGAATTGTGTCCAGGGATTCTAGGTTTTTTACACTTTGACACTAAAAGTTGTATCTTAACAGTTGTTGTTTACCCTTAACTTCTGATGCTTTGGTCAAATATACTTTGGCTTTACTTTTTTACCACACTTGGAAACAGGCAGAACAAGTGGTGCAAGGTGCAACAACACCCCACCTCCTTGCAAATGTTTTACCTGATTGCTCTATCATCTTATCATCTTTCACAATGATGTATCAGCTGATTTGGTGGATATCTGTACTATACGTTCATCTCACACCTTAAGCAATAATGATATTTTAAGGTAATTTTTAAAAAGTATTCTACAGTAGAAATCACAATAAAAGGTTTGAGAATTTCATATAAATGTCAGACTGATAGGTCACTTAAAAATAACATTACTACTATTTCTCATCAAAGACACATTTTTCTTTTTTTTTACCTGCAGAGCTTCAGGATGTGTGAGTGCTGTGAAGTTCTCTTTGTGAGGCCCTGTTGTATAAGGGTGAATGAAGATGAATGGGGCTGTTGCCCTCTCCCCTGCCTTTATTGATTTCAGTATCGCCATGTCAATCCTTGGGCTGTCATACACACCCTCTTATCTGCTCTGATATGTCTGGACACACATGACCTGTACTGAAGCTGTCCCAGAGCTCATGTCACACCCCCACGTTCTGATAGAAAGACATGTAGGGAGTCACCTCAGCCTGTTCAGCTGATGAAGGCATAGTCATGAATACTGCGAATAACAGGTCGAACCTCTAAAGACCCAAAATCAACTACAAATCTAAAATGTCTTTCATGGTCATCCGATATGAGCCATTTGGATGTTTAGAGGCTCCGTAGTGAACATGGAAACACTGTCATCTTTTACAACATTTATTCACCAGTAAAACCCATGGAGTCGGATCAATGCCAGTGGATGGACAAGCTTGTTTGTAAGTTAATTTATTGATATATTTGCTGAAAAAGTCATTTTTAATTAAGGTTTCCGATATAATATTCCTCAGTTTTAGTCTGAGCTTTATGAACATGTACTTGATCCGCGAAATAACTATATAAAAATACCAGATTTTCCCTGAAAAAAAAATCATAGAAACTCAGTGGAAGTTTTGCAGCACTTCCCAAGTGATTTTGAAAGTGACCATGAAAAGATGACAAACTCCATTTTACACTAATTATTCACATGTATTGATATGATAATTGGACAAACGGGTACTAAACATTTTAGATCAGTAGATACTAGGGCATTAACGACTTCAGTTTTTTTCAAGCCGATTTATCCGTCAATAAAGTTGAAGTCGAGTCGACGGGTCGTGATGACATCATCACATTGTCAGCGGAGGAACAGCACACGGCTGTCCGGAAAAAAAAAAAACATGTCTGTCCAGCAATGAGCATCTTATATTAAAGTTCACTGTAACACAAGCATCAGCATTTTAACCCAAACAAAACAAAGCTAACACCTTGAGTTTTCTTTTAAATTTAACTGCACAACATCAGTAAGGTGACCATATGTCTGCATTTTGTCTGGACCCATGACTCTAAAACCAGACTGTCCGGACGTCTGTCACGTGTCCTCACTTTTTACATTAAGTGTAAAAATTTTAAGTTAGTGGCTTCCAGGACGCACACCACACTGTCCATATCACTCAGGTTAGCTAGCGGATGCTGCTCATATCAGTCAGGTTAGCTAGCGGATGCTGTTCATATCACTCAGGTTAACTAGCGGATGCTGTTCATATCACTCAGGTTAACTAGCGGATGCTGCTCGTATCACTCAGGTTAACTAGCGGATGCTGTTCATATCACTCAGTAATGTGTGTCTGTTACACTGTTTTATTTTGTCAGACCCACCACCAATTTTACCTGCAGCAGCCATGTCTCCTCTGGTTTAGGTCTGACCAGGTTTTGTGTTTACGCACCGAGGGACAAAAAGAATAACGTGACTTGTTGATTCCTCCAAATTGAAGTCGACTTGTGCTACGGGAGTCGATGTGTGGACTAGTCGATGTTTCTGTTAATGCCTTAGTAGGTACTTTTGGTCAACTGAAGTGGGTAAATGTTAAATACAAAAATTAATTTAGGAACTGCTACAATAGTAGCACTGGGTCTTTATGGGTTAAATAGTGTCACTGACACCTCGATAGAATAAAACATAAACCAGTGACTGTTTGGAAAACTATTTTAATATTTGATCCTATGTTTTGACTTCCAGCTATATTCTATTTTACTTTTCCATCCATTCCATTTCCATCACTTTTGCATTAATACACCTGTCCAAAGACAAAAAAACTGGTTGTGAGCAGTACTGGCTGCCATTATTCTGCACAGTTCCACTTCTGCAATGATTTTACTGCTTATTATGTCTGTCAGCTCATGCTTTTATTGTGTATTGTGATCTGGGAGCCGACACATTTTGGTGAAAAATTTCTAATTGTGCTGAGGATTTTTGGCAAGTTACTTTAATAAGGAAACATGTCTGCAGTGCTGGATGTTAATATGATCACCTTAGAAGCTGCTTCACTTTTTATTGGAGTTGACTAGATCCACAATATGGTTTCATTTTAAAACAGAAAGATTCATTTAGATTACTCCTTTTTCAGACAGGGGGAGTTGTTTACCTGCTTTACTATTTCCTGTCGCCTTCATCAGAAGCGTTACTGCAACATGTCTTTTAGGATCCCAGGAGGATTGGCCAGACAGCAGGGACACCAGAAGACACCCCCTGCTGTCTGATATCTAATGTCTTCTCCAGGACCACATCCCACAGAACCCTCCTTAATGGCCCCTATCCTGATAAATGATTTATCTAAAATAATTGTATATGGAAAATAGTATGAAACTCTACCAGAGCAATTTTTGAGCAAAAACATCCATAGATTTTTACATTACTGAAATGAATATCACACACTGCAATGAAATCCTATAGGTTACAAAGAAAAACAGCAGAATTTATTCAAGTTTGTTTCATAGTGATAAGGCCAGGTTAATGAGAGCATAAAGATTAAAAGAAAAAAACATACCAGGACTGTGTAGCTTTACTTGTTAGAACTGATTTTATGTAGAAAATGTAAACACCTGCTTTGCTCCAGGTCCCCTCCTGGTTGATATTTGCATAATGAATTGTATTTTCTAATCAAACACCACATGAACAACATGACATTATCTAATTCTCATCTGGGACCTCTTAGTTTGCTTTTGATTTTTGTTATCAACGGATGCAGACCAAATTGCCTCTGGATGCAATTGGACTGAACTAATCAAAGCAAAGACACATGGGATATTTGATCCAGCTGGTAAAATTAAAGTCGACAAATCCACACATCTTTCCCACTCAATTAAGGATTTAAGTGCTGTTTTTAGGGTTCAATAAGAGGATTTATCCATTTTTATTTATTTATACTTCTCTGGAAACCATAAAAGCCACTGGCATGTGTTTCTGTAATAATTTGGACCACAAATGTAGTAGAATGATGGGAACATGTGTTGGAGCCTTAAAAAAAACACCCCACAGCTGTGTGTCATGTCTGAAACCCACTGTCCTGACCTGATTAAATGACAATAAAAGGAACTGAGGACTGTGACTTATATTCAGAACATGAGGATCGTAATATATACGTATACATATCCTTCACATTCAAATATATCAGGGGTTTAGAGACAGTAATAATAATAATAATAATAATGGATTAGATTTATATAGCGCTTTTCAAGGCACCCAAAGTAGACCTATACGTTAATGTTACCCAGGACAAAACAAACCTTAAACTAAGGGAGTTTAAGGTTTTTGTCAGTCATGGTACTGATATCACAATTTAATAGAATACACTTAGTCCAGCACATAATCAACACATACAACCTTCTGCAGGGTGGTGGTTAGCATTTCCATCTTACAGATAAAAACTTCCGGGTTTAGCTGATCCTTCGTAGCCATGCAGGTTCCCTCCAGGTCCTCCAGTACTAAATGGACACTGTGGTCAAAATATTAAAAATTAATAAATTACCTGAAAACATAGGTACTGGGGAACATAGTTACCTGAGAACATCGGTACTGAGGAACATAGGGCTGACTGTAGTGGATAAATGTGGACTACCAAGTATTTCACCTATTTAGCCACAAACATTAGTAATTTGTCACAAAACCTAGTAAAAGTGCATCAAGTACAGGTGCAGAAATTAACAGACGGATCACTAGCTTATATTTCATTTGTCCAGTTTATGTTAGCAGCCTGATACCTAAATACAAACATGAATGAATGATTTAAAGTGAGTGTAGCCATGTTTGTGGGTTGGACCATAAATACAACAGGAAATGGTCAGTTTAGGATGTTGGACCCCAAAGTCCACTTATTTTTATCAGTGTGAATGCAAACGTTTGGTGTGCAAGTCCAGCTGAGAAGCTAGTCCTGGGTATGGACTCATCAGTACGTTGCAGTGTGAAAGACAACCGTGGTCAAAAATGGACGTGACCTAATCACTACTCTGACAATAGAAGTTGACTGAATCACCCTTAAACCATAGACGGTGCTCCTGTTGTCGCCTGAAAAAGCCATGAATCCAAGCAGCACAGGCTCTCCTTATTGACTGATCCATTTGGTGATATATCAGAGACAACGAAGGTCACCTTTCTCCACTTTGCCTCAAACAACATAACAGATGGAAAAGTATTGCTGCCATTGTAGACAAATGAAGTGAACAGTTGCACGGTTGATAACGTAATGGTCTGTCTTCGTCTGATTTTTGTGTTTGTTGGATAACCTACTGTTTTGGCCCTTTAACACCCACTCATACTTGGGCACAGGCCGTGGTACATGTTTGTGAATGCAACATCTGTGGGAAAGGTGTGAGAGGTACATCACAGATCCAGCTAACCAGTATGAATATTCATGTTCACATTAGTTATTCATGCATTTTCCAGAGTGTTTGGTCCACATCAGGGTTTCGGTGCATATCTAGGTTACCACTGGGTGATGTCGGGTTTCACCCTGACATATACAGACTGACATCCATTCACAACTATGTGGGATTTATATGTCTGATATATAAACACCCATGCAGACACAGGAAGTACATGTAAACTCTAGCTGAATCCAACCCAGGACCTTGTAGCTGTGAGGTGACAGTGCTAATAACTGCACCAGTGCTTTACTAAAAGAGACCTGTCTATAGTCAGACCTAAAGAAACACTTTATTAACTGTTGTATTTTTGCAAGGTGGTTTCTAGTTATAGGCAAGTTAGGCGAATGGTTAAGGCCCCCAGACCACTAGGGGTTGTCAAAGCTGCATGTTCAGCCTCATCTGAGGAGAATTCAAATGTCCTGTCTTCATTTGTAACTATCTCATATGTTTGTAACATCGCTAATATATAATAAAAATAAATCCTAAACCTAGCAGATATATAAAGTACACTGCAGTAAGCTGTGGCTGGTGTTTTTGTGGCCTTGTTCGTTGGCCATATTCGTTGGACTGGACTGTCACACATCCTACCATTTAGAGTATTAAATGGTAAATGAACTGCGCTTATATAATGCTTTTCCACCTTCATGGTGCTCAAAGCGCTTTACATTAGCTTCACATTCACCCATTCACACACACATTCATACACCAGTAGGTTTCAAAGGTTCAACCAAACAAACACTGTAATGATCTCAGCAGTTATTGTATTTTCTTATTCAAAGTAAGCATTTTTCATAACCACTCAGAATCTGTTTTATTTATTTATTGACATATAGAGGATTGTTTTCCTTGTATTATAGTTTTTCTTATTAGTTTAACGTATCTGAGTGACTCTACTGAGGATATTTTAATAGTAACTGTTGCCTGTTGTGCTCATGATTTCAAATAGATTGTGACATCTAACTCGTCCATAGGGTTTAGGAATCTCTTCATCATACTTTGACAATGTAGGAGCCCCAAAATAGCATCTTACTTAGGGCCCCCGTGAAGCTAGAAAAGGGCCTGTATTTTTGTGCCCTTTATCCAGTTTTCTGTCTGAGACCTAATCCACCTCACAGAAGTAAAATTGCAGTTACATTCTGAAAGTCACGTCCATCAGCCTATTGTGTGGTTTAAGTCTGAAGATATGTTGGAAAATATTGTTTGGAAATTATCCCATATCTATGTGACTCTGAGGTCTGCTTAAATTATCCTACCTGCATTTTATTAAATATTTAACAGCTCTGAATAGTGTTTAATTTAAGTTCCCCAAATGATAATGAAAATGTGATTTCTTTAAACTTCACTGGTGCGTCTACAGGGATAAAGCAAGTTGTCCATGTTGCAGGTTTTGATCCCTGGTGTCCTTGGACTGTAATTTAACATCCACAGTTTGTAGTGTGCAGGTCAGCAATTGTGAGTGAGTGGGTGAATGTAAGGCTTTATGCACCATTCTCAGGAGAAAAAGAAAAAAAAAAAAGCTGCCACAAAAAGGCATTCCACTTACCATTGTATTACCACATAAATCACTGACAGAGAAAAGGAACGTAACTGTTTTTTAAGCAATTTTTTCTGATTTATCCAGTGAAATGTTCGAGGTGGCTGAATAGAACGAAGAATGGCTGTGTCAAAGGAAATAATCAGGTTCATTTTTACATGCAGAAGGTCTCTATTATATAAACCACTGTAACAGGTATTTATGGGAGCATATGTTCATGGCTTTTTTTTTTTAACATTGCACTCCATTTTACCTTAATATAAATAAGCAGCCAACAAACTTAAAGGTGTCATTCCGCTGAAAACCACTTTTCCACGCTCCTTTTGGAATCTGATGGGTCACCCTGACTTACCAACACATGCTGCCTTTGAAAGTGGTTCATCACCTCCACTGGCTGCATACTGCATTCACAGAAAACAACAAGAGGAACGAGGGACCCAGAAAAGGCCTGTTTGTCTGACGTCAAACGGATTTTAGTGTCAACCGCGTGGGGTTAAACCCGTCCCCAGCAGCGAATTTGAAGTAGCATTAGCATTAGCATCTATAAGAGAAGGCGGCACCACAGTAGCTGCTGCACAAACTGGAAAAAAAATGGCGAATCAAGCCTTGTTTATTTACTGCACGTTTTCAGAACAAGCAACGACACGAAACCTAGCTGGATGCTAGTTGGGTAAAGGTAAATACACACACAGCGAGAGGGGAGGGGGGAGTGAGCCAATCAGAGACGCCTCGTGATCACATCATGGACATGTATGAGGAAGTACCGGTAAACTCTGTTGTTCCACCTCCAGTCATTTTTCTACAGTCCAAAAACAGCTTGAAACAAACCAACACGGATGTTTTTTTTTTTTAAATAGAACCAACACACAATGTTTTAAATAACAATGGAGAACACAGTAATATTAATAAAATATCCATGGAATGACAGCTTGAAAAAAAAAATATTTTTAACATTACAAGAGGGACTGAATCCTGATGCAAATGTTATCTTTAATCACATGTTCTTTTTGACATTCTTGGCATGTGTGCTTGGCGGTATAAAACAGGGTTAATGCAGAGTTACCTTTACTGGTGTGTTGCAGAGACAACCAGGGTGTAAGGTTTAGCTCAGGATTTGTGATTGGCCAGGGGTTTTAGCTTCCTTTTACAATAATTGCTGCCATGGTGATTGGGGCTTCAAAGAGAGAAATACTGTCTGAGAAATTACCACTCGACCTGGCGTTTCTATCTGTGCATGCATTTGTGCGTGCGCTCAAATGGGGGGTGATCGTGGTGGAAAAATGGGAGCTGTCAGTCAACCTAATGAGAGCAACCTTCTTGGCGCACACACACCCAGCGCCATCGGGCCAGTGGAAGTGCCATATAATTGGGTTTCCTTTCCAGGACAACAGACATGCTCACTGGATTAGATCTGACCACCAACGCCACTTCTCTCTCTCTCTCTCTCGCTCTCTCTCTCTCTCTCTCCCTCTCTCTCTCTCTCTCTCTCTCTCTCTGCTTTTTCTGTCTCTTTTTCTGCATCTCTCTGTTTCTGTCTTATTGTCCGTTTCACCTCTGACTCCCTCTCCATATCCAACAAAAGAAACCTTTTATTTATTGGAGATTTTCCCTCAGATGACCTTCATTTGGCACTAGTTATGGGTTCAGTTGCGGTTCCACAGCAACTCAATGAATGTGTATCTGCAGAGATAAGATGAGATGAAACTTTATTGATCTGAAGAGGAAAGGATTGTATTTTTTTTTTGTTTTTTTTTTGCTGCGGTAAACAAAAAATCTGTGTCTAAAACAGACAATGATAACAGAATATATTCCATGCAAGATACAAATGGAAATAATATAGCAACACGGTCATAAATCAATTAAACTGTTGTGGAAATGTTACTGTTTCAAACTTGACGAGACAGAGGAATAGGCAGAAGGGCAGACTATATGTAAAGTCAAGCTGGAATGATGAAAAGAAGAGACAGGGCAAGTGAGAGAGGGAGAGAGAGAGAGAGGATGGAGAATAAAGAGAAAAAAGAAAGTGTGAAGAAGTAAAGGGTCACTTCCTTTTCTCACAGTTCCTTATGCAATCCCTAAGGAATGTTCACATCTCTTCTTGCTATCCCTCCCATTGTCTGGATTTGTGTAGAAGTTCTTAGTGTGTGTGTGTGTGTTACTCCTCTTCCTCACAGCTCAACAATGTTTTTTGCTATTCTCCTGACTTTGAATAAGTGTTGTATCTCGACCTTGAACCCCTTTCCGTAGATTTTTTTGTGTATAAATAAAACATTCAATAGTGCTATCTGTGTATCTTCCTTCAAGGCATGCATACAATCACTATAAAAGAGACACCCTGTTAATTAAAAGTGATAATCAGTGACTCTTTATTGAACTTGTACTTGCAGTGTGTGTACATTAAACACAGTAGAGAGTAAGTCGATGTTTGCTTTCCAGTAAAAGTTGACTGAAGTTAAAAAACTGAACTTTCTACTATGCTATATAGACAAAAGTATTTTTGTTTTTTTTATATTTATAAACTATACAGGCAAAGGTATTGGGACGCATGATGGACAGAGGTTGTAAACTGTCCAGTTTATGGTGATGATGGTGATTTGAGATGTGAAGTCAATATTTACTGAAGTTTAATGAGATAATTTTAATGAGAAGAGTAAATGGTTGGCTGTGGTAGAAAGTTATTATTTATAGTCAGAGCTCCAAAAATATTCTAGAAATTTAGAGGTGTAACGTTTAGGTAAGACAGGTCCTGGACCTGATAAAAAACTATGGACAAGCTCCTTTTGTATAGAATCACTGAAAGAAAATATCTAAATAATATCATTTGTTTTACAGAATGCTTTTACTCTTCTGCAAATGTGCTCATATATGTTTATTGAGACAGAATTTTACATAAAATGTAGAGTGTTGTGATAACATCCACCCTAAAGGCTTCTGAAGGATCTACTTCTAGCAATACAATTTAAAAAATAATAATAAAGACATACTAGTTTTCATGAATGTATGTTCTGAAAAAAAAAAACTTAATTATCATAGTCCACCATGTTCCTATTTTTTTACAGAAACTCTGAATATTTAGTCAGTCTCTAATTATAGGCTTTTTTTGCATTTGTTCTTCCATCCTATTCATTACTTTTACTTACAATTTGTAACTTTACCACAAGATGTCACTAAATTCTACACTCTTTCTTCTAAAAATGTACATAAAGAGATACATTAGTTTCTACTGTTGTCATGCAACATTGCATTTATACTTCCAAGTGTCCAATATATTGGCATAAGTGTTTCTCAATCAGTCATATTTGTCATAAATATATTGGTAGTTTTTTTCTATTAACTCACACGGTCGTTTCTTGAAAATTTTAATTATTTCTGGAAATATTTCTCTTCAAAATTTCAGCATTGCTTCCATGGTTCTGGTTGGTACTGCTCTGTATTGTCCATCTGGGTTTGCATCCACAAACCCTGGAAAATGACCACAATTACTGTACAAAATGTAGCCAAAATGTAGGTGTCTGTGTCATTGTTGAATATAAATGAGCCCTTATACCACCATCTGTAGCGTCATTTGTCAAATTCGAACACTTCAAGACTTTAGGGGATCATACATATGCATATAAAGGTCAGAAAACCCAGGTGTGCTGTTAATAATGTGGCCTTTTTAATCAGTGTCAAACATTACTGCCTGTATTAGCCATTTACATTAAAGTGGCATATGGTGTTTATGCTGTTAATGAAGAAATGCATGTACTGTGAGGACATTAGGGGCCATTACCTGCACAATAAACCAGTTTGAGGTCAAGACATTACAGTATGATCTTTATTGTAATTATTATTATTATAATATAGCATCTTAAATATAATTAATAACCCCTGCAGCCATGAAAATTACATATACACATAATGAAACTCACATAGTTCAGTTCAGTTCAGTTTATTTCGAGTACATAAAATCATTAAAAGATCAATCATGATGGTCAACGAAACATCTTTTTTGCACTCGAAAAGGAGTGGGATATAAACTCCCACCCCCTTTATTTTTACAAACTAATAATCTAGCAGCTTCTGCATTCTGATTTAACACCCTTTTTCTTTACATCTATTTATCCTTTACGCAAAGCATCTACAATCATTTATATACACATTGTTTTATAAGTCACCTCACACAATGCAATTTGTATAATCAACTATAAGTATATTTATATTCACTTTATATTTACTATAAATACAGTATTTAATATATGTGCTAATCATGATAGTCTATATTAGTTTATCACTATTTTATCACTTATTTTATACATCCTTCTACATTATAGTAACTGAATATCCACTTATTGCAGATTTTAATGTAAAAAAAAAAAGAAGTCAGATTACATGAAAATCTTCCTGTGTATCATCTCCATGACAACCAGTAGCACACACAAGCTAGCTCACGTTAGTCAACAAGTAAATATGTCACTGCATCACATCAGCATCCACACACACACACAGGCTTGGCCTTACAGTGTGAAAGATCCACCAGTGATTTTGGCAACAGTCGTAACAGCTCCTCCAAAATGCATCTCCAACCCATACCCCCCCCCCCCTCCCGCAATATTAAGTGCTGCTCTCACTGCTCCCTGTTTAGCCACTTGGCAACATGGCAACACATCCATCTCACAGAAAATGTTTATCTGCAAGCTGTTTACTCTATATGCTCTTCAACATAGACATAGATCACATATGCGCATGCATGGCCGCGCACATGACTGCACAAAAATACCATAAACACCAACGCTCAGGCTCATGGAGACTTCACAAAGACACACATGGCGGCTGTTTCATGGCATAGGCATTTGTACGCATGCACACTCACACACTCTTTAGTCAGGAAGGAATGCTGATATGGTTGGATACGCTGGTTGGACTACATGTAAACAGTGGAAGGTTTGGCCACAACGGGTGCACACACTACTATGAACACACTCTATATAAACACACACTATATCTTAAGTACATACACACAGACTCAGTGCACTCAATGGGAACATGCAACACACACACACACACATAGATGACGTTGTTGTTGTTGCATTCCGCTAATGAAATTAAGCCTTCAAATGTAGCGCTCGGTTAGGAAGATAAAGCCTGAACTCCAACTAAACCGAGGGGGAGAAACAAAGAAAAAGAGCAGATAAAGACGAGCTGTGGTGATGATGATGGTAGAGTTTTAAACAAAGGGGTTAACTTTACAGAGATAGTGGAAGATACGTGAATGCCAGGGATGTACAAGGGAATTATTTATCAGAGTCAGTTCTAGTCAACATGTTTTTGGTTTTTTTTTAAACAAAGGACTAGTATTTGTCTTTTGATGCCTTGGCAGTACGTTAATCAATAGTAAGCTGTTGTATTTATAAGCATTTTGGTGCTTTAATCGCATTTAATTTTAGTTTTATTGGATTTATTGATGATTGATAATTGATATTTATGTGAAATAATTTCACTCCAATATGTTTAAGGACAGAAAAGAAGCAAAATCATAAACTATTCACTCCATAAATGTATCTTACTACATGATGGTGGGGTTTCTCATGTTTAAAATGCTGTTAAACATGCAATTAAATCTGAATTAGTAGATGGCTACACCTATAATGTAAAACTAATCAGATGATCAATATAAAGCAATAGGACCAGTGAAATGAAATGCTTGTACAGGTCTTATAAAGTATGGACATTTGAAATGCTGTTTAACAAACCTTGAAATGTCTTTTGTGTGAAAGACTTGTTCAGAGGCATAACATTTTGCAAGATACGAAAAACACGAGGAAAGCATATAAAAAATGTTTTACTGAAGGGTCGGTACTAGAATAATTCTAGTGATATTCATGCACGTTTGTGATTTTCGTATGTTTTGAAAACATTTCTGCCAATATAACATAATTTATTCCTAATTAAAAACCAAAAATGTAGGTAAGCAAGTACATAAAGTCAAGGTCTTTAGTGGAAAAAGTATCCTACATAGATAAATGAATAGTATATTATTGTATTTTATGGGTACCTAGTGGTTCAAAATAGCATTTCTCAGTTCATTCAGACTTATCCAGGTGTTATGAAATGTGACAATAGCTCATTTATAGCTATTTATTAGTTATCTGAGCATCATTTGAAGAGAAGACAGATACATTGTTTGTTATTATAGCATATTGTTACACAATGTAGAGGTATTTTGGCATTTATTGATTGTCAATGTCATCGGAATAAAGTAGTTGAAGTAAAATTTTAATGCTTGTGCAGTTTTTCCCCTCTCATTTTTACCTTCTTTGGATGTGATCTCACGATAGTCACAGTGAGTGATGAGAAAAGGGATATTTTACAGCTTTCTCACATGAAATAGTTTCCATTAGAAAAACAGAAAAGAAAGATTTCACCAGTAGCTTTTGAGATGGACTGTTTTCTTGCCTGATATTGCATGAGAAATAAATCAGCCAACACACCTTTAACTATTCTGTTGTAAAATTCCATTTCAGTCTCCAAAGCCATTTAGATGTTTGCATAGATGCAGTTTTTTGACAATCAGTCATAACCTGTGCTCAACTTCTTTTTTTTTCCCCATCAAATGAAATAGACTATGAACCTAAAGAGAGAAAGAAGTGGTAAAATACATGTGAAACAGAGACAAACTCTGAAGTGCACCTTATTCTCTGATCATGCTTTCAGTAAACTTGGTGGAAGTCAATGGTCTGGGCTAAAATTAAACCCCTAAAAAGTCATTGCATATTTATAAGGAGGCCTGGAATTTTTAGCACTTTTTTGGGGGGTGATTTCGTATCATTTTCCAGTCAACTAGGTACCATTTCAGGTGTGAGTCAATGTCATGTTTCAATAGTACAGTGCAGAATGTGAGTAACTATGTCAAATGAATTATATATTTTAACAAGAGGCGAAAGGCAGCGCTTCCCTTTGGTATTTTTCTTTCAGTCTGTCATACACAGGCCAAAAGCAAATGCACACACACGAACAGAAAGCTAACCGTAAATTACAGAGAAGCAACAAATCACTCTCATGCACTTCCCGGTGACTCAAACATTCAGTTCATTCTCTGTTTTGCTCTGCAAATTAAAGTGTGCACAAAAGGCTTTCAAATGTTGCCGTGCCTTATATTATATTATGAAATTATGTGGTATTGATGCCAAAGCTTTTTGATATAATCATCAATTATGCCACTGGTGTTTTGCATATGTGTTCAGTATGTGTGGTTGTGTTGGTGTCTGCTGGGGCGTCAGAGGCACTGAAGTTCAGTGAATGCAACGGTGGAATGTAAAGCAAAGAAAGACACACGCTGTTGACCTGTGCACAGAATAATAATGAAAGGTGTGTTGTAAATAAATGAGTGCTGAATAAAAATTGTATACTGTATGGCACAGCAATCTCAACCCACCATAAAACATTAAAGGCTCAGGCAGAGATTGCTATACTGAGCACATAATTTATGGGTAGAGCTGTGGGTTCAAGGGTAGGACTTTAAGACCAAAAGTTGACTTAAGACCTCATGGCTGCCTTTTTTAACTTCGAATTTTCATAATTCATACTGTTTTATTCCAGGGGCCTTGGAGTCCATTCAGAAATCTGTGTATGGGTTTTAAAAATACAACAGTTTTCATTCCTAGTTGTGGTTGTTGGAGAGTTTGTACAAGAATATGATTAAAGATTAAATAGTTACACGGGGAATTTTGTGCAGATTTTGCCTTTAAATTATTTACCTGTTCATAGGGCCCACACTCATCGTTCACTGTTGTCTTTGTATTCAGGTGGAGTTGTCGGACAGCACCACTCATCACGTCATCACGGACGCCTACGCTGGGAAGGAATACATCATCCAGGTAACGCATTCTGCTCCTTCTGCTTAATACTCTGCTCAAAAATGGGGTTGCTTGTTTGTTTTTTTTTGTGTGTGTGTATTTACAACTTCTTAGGAATGATGCATGTACAGAGTCGTATGATCTGCTGCAAACAAAGGGTTTACTGCTCATGTTAAATAATCCCCTTCAGTCACACAGATATAAACAGATACACTTTAGTCGTCCTCAGGGGGATTACATTTTTCCATCACTGCAAAAAAATTCGAAAGAAAACCAAAATATAATAATTAATAAAACAAAAAGTCATCAGACTAAGGTATTGTAGATTCAGAAGGTAGTGATTTTATAAAACATGCTAAAAAAAAAACAACACTGCTATACAGTAATACTACATTAAATAATGATTTGAGCTTAATATACTTTTTTGCCAAATAAAAGACTTCTTAGATCTTTGTTTCACAACTATTAAATTGGCATCCTCTCTTCTCTTACTGATTCTGTAAATAGACTACACTTACTGTATATAGTTCTTTTCCACCTTGATGGTGCTCAAAGCGCTTTACATTAGCCTCACATTCACCCATTCACACACACACACTCATACACCAGTAGGTTTCTAAGGTAAAATGGTATTAGATTGAACCGACAAACACTGATTTGGCTGAAATTTGACACAGACGTCTATCTCCCAGTCCTACACCAGAAACTATATTGTAATTGAATCATTGAAATGTTCAGTACTAGTACCTATCAGTGGTCATAGTAGTGGATTGGTGTTTGTATCAGTTGTACTTGTATCTATAGGCAGAGGTGGGAAATTCCAGGTCCATCAAGTCAAAGTCCTACCATGTATTACTTCAAACCTGTTCACTGAACACAGGTGATTCCACTAATTATCCCATTTACCTGGATGAGGCATTGTGCTCATCAAAATGGGCTGGTTCAATGAACAGATTTGAATCAATACATGGCAGGAATTTGACTTGATGGACCTGGAAATACCCACCTCTGTCTATAGGTATCACCTTATATCATTGTGTTTTCTTTAGATTATGTGATATTAAGGGGAATGGTTCTACTTAGAAACCCTGGGTGTTGTGACATGGTTGCTTTTAGATCAATAAATAATTACCCAAAGCGATTGACTTTATACTGTCATGCCTACAACTTGTTTATTTCTGTCCTGGATTCAGTCTTGACTCGGACTCAAGTCTTTTGGACTCAGTGTTGTCTTGGACTTGAACCTTTTTGGACTTAGTCTTGACTTGGTCTCAACCGGTCCTGGTCTTGGACTTGTCTTGGACTCGACAAAGGTGGTCTTGACTACAGCCATGTTGATAAAACAGTTCAGTTGATTGAGATCAGTTTTTACGCAGAAGCAAATTTATATAAAATATTTTAAATGTATGTTAATGAATGTTCTTAACCTCCAAAATGTTTTCTTTTTTTGTTCCATAGGTTGCTGCCAAGGACACAGAGATTGGAACATGGAGTGACTGGAGCGTTGCCGTCCATGCTACAACCTGGATTGAACAAATTCCCTGCACGACTGAGGGTGAACCCGTGATCCCAGGTACAATAGTGTGTCCATTTAATCCTGACTTGCACTGTTTTCCTCTGTAGCCCAGGGCTAAAAGGAAAAGTACCCATAGTCACACACATATGCTTAAATCATTTCAAAGTGATGACATTTCCAAGGTTTTCTTGTTGGGAGTTTGTTTTCAGTTGTTTTTTTTTTCAGCTATGAAAACATTTCAGCCATGAATACTAAAACAAAATACAAAGAAAATCAGAAAATAGACGTTCTAATAGAGTTAATTTAAAAAAGAAGATATGAAACAAAGACCTGAAGGTGAAGTGAGAAGTAGGAAAGAACCTCTTCTAACAGAGGCCGTTTGTATTGATATTGCCTTGGCATGGGTGCTTTATAATGCTCCTGTTAATTTGCAAGATATTGTATTCCCATAATGCTGTTTGTTTTTATTATCCCTGAACTCCATCATCTGGAGAAATGATGGTGACGGTACTACAGTATTCCTATAATGTATTTTTAACATTACAGGATTGGCTGTCACACAGTATATTTCCTGAACCAGTTAGGTATGAAATTAAGTTTAGTTAATAACTTTCTTTATCATTAAATTGAGTACACTGTAAGAGTCTGATAGCCTTGAACTTTTATCACAGCTTAAGCTATAAGATCTTGCAGCTTCCAGACAAATCGACACACATCAACCTGAGCACTTGAACGTTGCCTCGGGGAAAAACTGTGTCGTCTTTTAGAAAATAGTTGCGTGTCTAACACAGCTTCACACTGGCTCATTTATAGTGTAAAGACGCTACATACTCTACAGTTAATTTTGCAATCACATTTTCTTTTATTCACCCAAAACACAAAATACAAAGGATTTTGACTTTCTGATATTGGAGAAATATCTGTCGCCCATTGTGTTCTTTGTTTTGTGTTATGGGTTTGCATCTTCATTGTTGTATAAATAATAACTGTATTTTCCTTTATTTGTGTTACTATTGTTATCATTGATTGCGCTCTGTGTTGCAGTGGAGGTGGACTCAAACAAGCCTTGTGGCTTTTTTTTTCTGCCTCCAGCACATTTATTGTCTATAGGTTATTAATTTTGTATATTCTGTTTTATTCTTGTGTTTGATATTTGCTTTCTGTATTCAGTTTTTATATCTGCAAATAAACTAAAGAAAAATAAAACCAAGGAAACATACACAGGTGAGAAGAGAACAGAAGAAGGTGCATTATAAAATCCTTATAAAACAATAATATACTAGCCTATAGCCGCACGAGACGTTCCTAGCGGCAGCAAATCTAATGTGCTACCGTAGTAGTGTAGTTATGATCAATGTAACTTTTAGATAGATTTCCCTGAAACTGGCCGACGAATCACAGTGAAGTATAGAGTCAGAGGGCGGGCGTAACAAAGTAACGCGGAGACAATTTGAAAGGAAACAAGAAGAACAACCAGGATACAATAGATGGCTGCGACTGGGCGGCCATTTCCTTTCATCAAAGAAGAATATGAGAAAACGTCAGCAAACTTTAAATTCTTTTTAAAGAAGTGTCAACAGTCGTTAAGATCTATAATCCTCAATTTCGTTTAATCATTCGTAACTTTCTCCAGACTCCTCTGTGAACTTTCCAGCATCTAACTACGTCATCCTGAAGCTTACGCTGATTTTCTGTAGAACTGTCCTATTGCATAGAGAGGGTTTGAAAGACAACCTTTTAGACTGGACTTGAGATGAACTGGAGACTCATACAGGGTGTACCCCACCTAAAGCAGATGATGAGACAAGGTGAGATGATACCTTTTAGACCGCCTCCTCTGCCTATGAAGCACAACTAGACCCATACATGTAATGAATGGGGATAGTGTGATATAACATATATTTGGTCATTCTACCAAATTGGTTCAAATTTCAGTCCCAAAATGAAAAAACTATTTGGTATTCAGACTTTACATGTGTTCAGATATCATTTATGGTCTAATCAAAAGCAATATATTAATTGAGACCATACAAATTTAAAGGTGGCAGTCCCAACCTCTATTCCCTAATTTTCATCTCGTAAAAATAGTAGTGAAGTGATTTTTTTCCTACTTTCCTAAATTAGATTTTTAAATACACCCATTTGATGTATTTTATGTGGAATTTGGAATCATGATATTGGTGCTCCCTGATGAAGGCCATTTGTGCCGAAACGCGTTGGGGTTTTTTATATGATTTTATAGGTTTTGTTAACCAAGCCGGTTTAATAAAGGCTTTTTATCTTTCACTTTTAAGAGAGTGCCTTGGAATTTTTCTTTGTTTTATGCTGTTCTCTCCCATCCAATAGAGCACCTCTAATTTTTATTACTTATTTTGAGTCCAGGTAGCGCTCCTTAAGCAAACTTTTTTCATGATATTGGTTGTTGGATAATTTTTAAATTAAAATACTTCATCTAAAATCTTCCATCCTGTTTTTTCATGTCACTACCAAAACACAAAACGTTTTAGTCTGTAGGCGGAGCCTGGTTTTAGCCACACCCAAGATGTCTGTAAAAAAAATAAACAAAACAGAAAGAGATGCAGATGTGTAGTAAGGCTCCCACCATCATCCCAGCATCATCAGTGGGGGGGGGGCATTAGATATCTATGTCCCTGCTCTTAATGGGTAATGATAGTTGTCTAATTATGATGACTACGTAGCAGGGCCTCAACACCAAGATCAAATATTATATTTCCACTTATATTCTCACTCTGTAATAATATCAATTGGTTTGTTCTATAATGGTTCATTCTATTTGTCAGTTTTCTCACTGAACTGCAAATTATTCTTTGTCATTCCAGATAAATGGAAATGAGACTAGTTGTCTTTTATAATGAATTTCCATATTGTTTTGATCCTGTGCTTATTATACTTCCATCATAATGCATATTGGGTTCATATTTAGCCAAACTGTTCTTGTGATAGTGACCATATGCACATATTGACTTAATAATGCTATGGTCACTACTCAAATACTAGTTGTTTTATCATAATTACTGCTTAGGTGTATGTGTAATTTCAACTCTCATCAATGGTGAAATCAATATAATCAACTTTATACATTTTACAGGAAAAATAGTGTTTGATTTTGATGGATCATAAAAATGTAATATGACAAAATACGTAAAAATATTCATTTTAATGTATTTAATTTAGTTTAAGAGAAATAGCATGTACATGGAGGAATGGGGAAAAAAATCATAGTTTAATCATCTTAATTCTACAAGGAATAGGATGTTTCAGTAGTGACAAATTTTGGGCAAGAAAATGTATTTCAATACTGTATGCACATTTTTTTTTTTTTTTAATTTAAATTGACTGGACTTTTACTAAATATTTGTTCTTTAGATGTGGTGCATCATGGATGTGGTCAAAGTTTTTCCAAAATAGCATTTGGTAGAATGTCCCATATAACATGCAAATAAATCATTTGGAAAATGATTTATTTGTTTTATTTCTGATGAAGGCCATTTATGCCGAAACGCGTTGGGGTTTTTATATGTTTTTATATGATTTTATAGGTTTTTGTAACCAAGCCAGTTTAATAAAGGCTTTTTATTCTTCACTTTTAAGAGAGTGCCTTGGAATTTTTCTTTGTTTTTGCTGTTTTTTCCTATCCAATAGAGCACCTCTAATTATTATTACTTATTTTGAGTCCAGGTAGCGCTCCTGAAGCAAACTTTTATTTGGAAAATACAGTTTGGAATATATACTGTTCTCTTCTCTAAAGTATTGCTGGTGAAGATGCATTTGTGCCTTGAAAGGGGTCACAGTGTGGACAGTTGTGGACAGTTGAGACATTTTAAAAGACCAGTGATTGGCCCAAAATGTTCCATCATGGGTGTAAAACTCATTTTAGTTTCAGTAGCTACATACTGCCCAATTTGACCTCAGTAAAATAATAATATAATAACTCCAAATCTTTGTCTCTCTATGAAAACGTTTACATTTAAAACTATCCTTTCACAAAAAATATGAACAACCTAAACATACATGAGTAACCTGACATTTCTTCAGAAAAATAAGTCCAATTTGAACAACATTACGCTTCTACAAAGACACTAAACATTTAGTGAAAAGCATCTAGAACTGAAAATACAGTAAATATACACTTTATGATCGACTTAATTTATTCAGACTCAGTGATACTCTTGACTGTCAGTGTCCACTGTGGGCCAGATTGAACCCTTTGAAGGGTTTGTTTTGGCCCATGGGCTGTAGGCTTGATATTCCTAAGCTGGATATACTAAACAGTGAAAAGAACCAAAAAGAGCTGAAGAAGTCTCATGTAAGTCAACAAGTTATTGCAGAAACATTCCCCACAGACACCATAAAATACCACCTATTATAGCGTTAACTACTGTTAGCTTCAATAATGTTGAAAATACAGCATTCCCCTTGTATAGTTTTGAACTACAAAACTTTATTTAGTGACATTTTCACACAAAACATGAGTATATTCTGCATGTAAATTCAAAATATTCTGAAATTTGAGCTTGCATGATAAAGCCTGTAATCACATGACAACATGATATCACAATGTAGGGGTTATGGTTCAATATATATAGTCACTTTCCAAATCTTGCACCCTCACACTCTGCACTCATGTCTTTGTTAGTGATGGCTGAACATAGATTACAACACAACAGTCCTATCTAAGCATCAGGGGTTTTAACTCAACACAAAATGGGCTGCCACAAACCTTTGCACATAAAATACAGTATTTCCAGACATCATATCCTATAATCAGATACTTAAATGTGATTTCTTACAACCCTAGTCCACAGCAGGGGATGCAACATTATATATCATATATTTAGTTTATGTTTACTCCTGCTCTGAAGACAATTGTTTGGAAAAACTTAGACCCTGTTTCCTGTTTGTAAAGTTCATGTTCATACTTGCATAATTCTTATCTATTGGATTCCTAGTCCATTGGAGATGGACTATATATATATATATATATATATATATATATATATATATATATAGAGAGAGAGAGAGAGAGAGAGAGAGAGAGAGAGAGAGAGAGAGAGAGAGAGAGAGAGAGAGACAGAGAGAGAGAGAGAGAGAGAGAGAGAGAGAGAGAGAGAGAGAGAGAGAGAGAGAGAGAGAGAGAGAGATAGATAGATAGATAGATAGATAGATAGATAGAAGACCATTTTGAGAGATTGGAAAGCAGCATTAGAAGTGGGGGAAATAATGCTTGGAGATAATAAGGGAAATGTATTGAAGTATTTGTTGCGTTTGTGGGACCTGACACATACAAGGACAAAACCTGTGGGAATGATGAAGCTGGCAGCATGTGGTGGAGCTCAAGGATGAGCTGCTTGTCAAATCACAATCTCTCACCACAGTGATGATCCCTGAGCAACAAGGCGTGTTTTCTATGTAGAGCTCCAACTACACTGGTATACTGGTTGATAAGAATACTTACATGTGATGTTCAAAGAAACCTGGAATATGGATGAACATGTTTGACTTCAAGCAAGCTATGCTTTCTGTGGCATTATAATATATAGAAAATGGATTTTGCAAGGGTGTTTTGTGTAGTTACATCCTGAATATCATTGCTTGACTGAGCTCTAGGGGGTTATCCTAATCTCTGTCACATGTGACTACACCCTGCTGTTTGAATTTTTTGACTGACAGGAGAAATATGTCAAAACAGGAGTGAATTTCGAAAGGTCAGCGTGTTGATATTATACATGAAACATGTTAATGTGAAGCAATGGATGGATGAAGTATCTTAAAACAGTGACTTAATTATAACACAAAATCCAAAATCTGTTTAAAACCCTGTCTTCCTGGTCTGCTTTGCTGTCGCTCTGCTGGGCCCTTTAACTCCCGCCTTGGTTTTGCAGTGCAACAGTGACTCCTACAGGTCAATGGAGTCACTACATGCTGATCTCCACAGTCAATGCAGGAACCCTGGCAGTACAGAAACACACTAGAACATCCTAAAAACACCACGTATGGAGGATGAAATCTGCTCCAACTTTCCCATATGCATTAACAATTATATCAAATATAGACAATATATAGCAGTGATATGATTCCCTGTGTGCACGTGCACACACACACAGTCAGTACACAGTGTATTATTCCTGCTTTCAGGGAAAGAACGGGAGGTTATTGGGATTCTCCTCATGCCTCCTCTCCATCCAGCTGCCGCTTCTCTGCTTCCCTTCCCTCTCTGCTTGTCCTCTGCGCCCTTTTCCTCTCTTTATTTCTCTCTACGTTTTCCTATCTTTCGATTTTAGTGTTTATTTTTTTTACACACTCTCATCTCATTTCTCTCGCTATTGATTATTAACTTGTTATGTTACTCCCATCTTTCGTCACCTCAGTTCTTTTTTTATTTTTATTTTATTTTTGTAAGTTTTTCACTGCCAGTCACCCTCTATATACCTGGAGTTTCTTATTTTCAATATAAAGTGGTGTGATAATTGTGTATTTTTCTGTTGCATAATACACAAACCCATGAGTAAATAATAAGTAATATATATGGTGCCAGTTGTACAATAAGTGTATACAAGAAACTTTATACTTGTCGATGTAAGCTAACAACAGTTTTCATCTATATTTACCTTCAAAACTTACACTTGGAACCTACAAAATAATAATAATTATGATAAAGAACTGTATTTATAAAACACACGCCAACCAAAACAACCTCAAAGTAATACAATGAAAAAAAAATCTTTGAATAAAACACAAAACCCATCATGGCCTGCAGACATATTCTTTATTAGGTTACTATTGTCAAAGTAAAATATTTTTTGACCATTCCAATTAAAAATGAAGTAATATTCTGTTATGCTACATTGGAGTTTGAACTTCTAGTGATTTCTGAATCACAACTCAGAGTTCTTTCAGTTTTTTCCATGCACATAAATCCAAAATGCAACTACAAATGGTTGGATTTAACATTTACTTATTTTAATATTATTTGAATCATTGTGTGTTTACTGGTTGGTAGGTTTTGCTACAGTATCTTGTCAGTGATTGTGTTAGCTGTAGTTAATATTTCAACATTTCATCCCTGACTTTTGTCTTCATCTACATTGCGACAAAAGATTGAATTCCACATTGATTTGTTGGTGCCATAGACCATGGAATGCATTTAAACAAGGAGGGGCCATGATCATGGGGGGGTCACCAAAATGTTAGGTCAGATATGATGCGTAACTGAGGCAACACAGTATACACGTAATGTCATCAGTCATGTCAGCCCAGTATAGAATAAAATGTACTGTACCTTGGTGGTACACCCAGAAGTGCACGTTCTGTGGTGCTCGGTCAGAGGGAATTATGGGAATATTTTTGCAGTGTTATCAGCGCTGCGTGTGTGTATGAGAGAGAGAGAGAGAGAGAGAGAGAAAGCGGGTGCACATCACTTTGCCAAGATGACTTTACTTAAAATGTCCAATCAGTCAACACCAATAACCCAAGTCCAGAAGTGTGTAAACTGCCAAAACAGCCAACAGGACAGAAGGCTAGTATCCATAGATTAATCAATGGTCATAACTTAAGTCCACAACATGTCAGAACATGACTGCGCAGAATAAATCAGCCAATAGTACATGACAAAAAGTACCTCAGTAATACGTTAAATTAAATTTAAACTGGCTTGTATCAGTACCAGTGCAGAATAAAAAGATATTGAACACAGAGAAGTGCACACGACCATGATAATAAAACCATTAATTTCCTTTCATCTCCACACTCTACCACAGCACAACGTCTTCAGCGCAATTTTGCAACATTCACGCATGATGTATGTGACGTCAAAAATATTGGTTTACGAAAACATTATTATTATTATTAAAGATAAATTATTATAGCATGGTGTGGGTTTAAGTTTGATTTTGTTGACATGTTTTGAAAAAAAACGTTATTTTTAATAATGATTTTCAAAAAGTTACCAGAGCCACGGCTCCTCTGGCCTCCCCGCTTGGTGAGGACAACGCTACATTTCTCTAAACGTTTGTAGCCTGTAAATGTTTTCTACATGGTCTATCAGGGAGGTTATCCTTAACATTTGTGAATTCAAAATTACCAGAGTGTTGTGTCCAATTGATTTTGTTGTTGTAGCTAAATTAAACATGGCTAACACGGACCTGTTACATAGGTAAAAGTGTGGGGGGGATTTTCAATTGGGTTTTTTCTTGTTTTGTTGTTGTTTTTAAATTGCACACAAGGTTCAAGGTTCAAGGTTACTTTATTGGTACCCGTGGGTAGATTTGTCTTGCAGTCGAGATAATAATCTGGCAATACAATACATACATACAACATACAAGACACACATTGAACTATAATGTACATCTGCAAAATCATCAGTATGTTTTTTTCATTTGTTATTAATCCTTTATTGCTAGTATCCACCATTTTGAAAAGTTTAAAGGATACTTTTTATCTCATATATAAAAAAAATTTCCCACTTCCATCGTGCCAAATCCAACATGAAGGGGCATTAATGTGCAATTATCAAGTTTTGAAGTTGGATTTACCATAATTTCCACAACATATGAAGACAAGATGGTCTGTTTATCTTTCTTTTCCTCCACTACAGGAGCAACAGCAATGCTAGCTAGTAAGCTAGCTTGGAAGCTAGCTTAGAAGCCTACTAACATTAACTAATAACCAGTTCTCTGTGATTCCAACACAAACGTCCATTTTACTCATTAATATTTATGAAGTCTGACTCAAACCTATGCAACCATTTTATTAAATGTATTAATAAAACAGTAACATTGGGTAGTCATTTTCTAATTCAATTGGCGCTGTCCCATTGGACCTCTTTTATGTGGAAAGTAAACAAGGAAAATATCTGATTCCCTGCCACCACAGACCAAAACCAATAAACACAAAAAGTTCCGTCGGGGCCAGCTTTTCCTCCACTGACCAGCTTGTTAACATCTACACAGTAAGCAATATTTCTAGGCCGCCTTGCCAAATAGGAAATGAACGGACTTCCTGTGACTTATTGATTATGTGGCTCAGAGTCTAAAAGCAGGCTTTTTCTTTCTGTTTCTTCTCTGAGCAGCTTTTGCCACATTTCTTTGTTCTCTTTTTATTTGTTTGTTTTTATCTGTTTGCATATTAGCAGCAGCAGCAGCAGCATGTTCACACTCCAAATTAAAGGCAGCGATGTCCTCACGTTTCAGAGTCAACAGCTTCATTTCAGATCATATTTCAGTCACAGACAACATTCAGAATTAGAATTAGGAGCTACATACGACCAAATAACAAGCAGTCCAGTTCAGGCTTTAAAAAGTTTTCAGCCGTCTGTAGTGTTGGACTCATCTGAGATATAAATGTCTGCCTCGCCCACTCCTACGAGACAGACACTGGACACTGTCTAGCACCAGACAGGCAACACCAGATATCACTTGGTTTATCCTTAATGTCTACAACTATTTATAAATGCTGAGTTTCCAGGTTCCTGTTTCAAGGCCTGGCAAAGAACAAGAGCATGGATACATCTAAGACCACCATAGACCCTTAACCAGCAGAAAACAACCTCCATTACTGTGTGATACTTAAAATCTGCATAAAATACTGCAACATGGACTGAAAAAGAAGTTAAAAATATAGCTTTTCACTTTTAAATTTTGGGTGATTTGGTAAGTTAATGAAAAGGTTGGAAAAAATAAATTGCAGTATTGACTAAAGGATCGTTAGTGTTTTAATATAAGAGTGACTGAGTCTAAAATGACTTATCTGTCATGTGTGGAAATAACTAACATTGTAAACAGAAGAGCAAACTATGCTGAAAACAAGATGACTTTGAGATGCTGAACAAATAGCAATTATTAAATCCTCTGTTGTGAAAGATTTATTATAACTTCTGACAGGATTTGGTCAAATGGACTCTGCTGCTTGACATGTTTTTCCAGCTCAGTGCTTCTGAAATCTGGTCCTCATGGCCCAGTGTCCTGCATGTTTTAGATATCTCCCTTTTCTTCTCCTTCTTTTTTTATGAATAAATAATTACAAATAAATACATTAAAAATTAAATGAATGCAAAATAATTGTACAAATAATTGCATTTTTTAATTAAATAAATAAAAATTTAAAATTAAATGTAAAAAAAAAATTTTAATCCCTTTCTATAATAAAAAATCAATAAAACTATTTCTTAAAATATGTGTTATTAAATCATTTAAAATAAAAATAAATTTAAAAATTTAAAAATATATATATATTTTTTTTTAAATAAAAAAGACGAAATATTTTTAAAAATCTCCCTCTGTTTTTTACTAAAAAAATTATTAAAATAAATAAATGAATACAAATAATTACAATTAATTTAAAAATGTAAAAAAATAATAAATACTAAATAAAATAATGAAAAAAGTAATTGTGTTTTCTAATAGATAAATATAAAAGATATATCTCTCTTACATCACACTTGGAATCCATTCCATCATTATCAGTCTTCTGAAGAGTTTCTCATTAATTGAACTCATTAATTAATATCATTAATTGATAGAAGAGGTAGATATCTAAAACATGCAGGACACTGGTCCACGAGGACTGGATTTGAGAACCACTAGTCCAGCTGTATTCAGAAGTTTTACATCCTTATAAATTAAAGGAAAACCTCTCATTTGGCCTGGATATTCTAACATAGAAAATCACAATTTTGTACAATTATCTATGAAATGATCTATGTCACAGAGAGAAAACTTGAAAATGGGACAATCACTTCAATGAAAATAAAGAAAAATATCTTTTATATATTTAAAGTCGATGCCAGAATTACAGCCTTGTTTATTTTCAACAAAAAATCCCAACAAACTGAAATGTACTTTATTTCCTACCTAGGTAGATAAGTCGAGCAGGGTTTTCTTAACAACCTGTTTTCCCTCTTATCTTATGTTTTCAAATTTCCTTTCACTTTTCTTCTATCACACCTGTTCTTCTTTTCCCTTCTGAAATCTCTTTCCCTTCAAAAGCCTTTAACTAGTTTCAAGAACATACTCCTCATCAGCATCACATTCTTTTTACATCATTTTTATTTTCCTCACCCCTCCACTGTTTTGCTGGAGGCAGAAAATACTGCACAGAGCCACTGAACATGTTAAATGTGACCTCGCATTCTTCTTCTCTGGTTATTTCACACCTGGCTGCATCCTTCTAATATTTCCTGACTCCCAGTACAGTACCTACAACAATCATTAATTGGAAGGAGAGAGAAATAATAGTATCTCTTTACTAAGAAAAAAAAATGCTTTTGGTTCTAGACCAGGGGTCTTAAACATGCGGCCTGGGGGCCAAATGCGGCCTGCCAAACGTTCCAATGCGGCCCCTGGGATGAATTTGCTCAGTGCAAAAATACCACAGTCAAGGCTTTGGAACTGATTTTAGTTCAGGTTCCACATACAGACCAATATTATCTAGAGTCAAATTATAGCAGTAAAACCTCCAAAAAAAAAAGAATGACTCCATATTTTCTCGTCATTTTGATGTGAAAATAATTTACATTCTGCCCATAAATAATGATAACTTCAACTCTTTGTCCTTGTTACAGTGCAAAAAATAACATTAAATTAGGAAAATATTTACACTTGATAAATATTTCTATGTGAAAAACCTGAATAAATATGAACAACCTGAAATTTATAAAGAAAATTAAGCACAATTTTAACAATTTAGTGTCTTTGTGGCAGATCTGATCCATAATGCACGTGCGTAAATGATAAAGGCATAGTATTGTAAGAATTCCATGTGACTGTTCAGTTTTTTCACATCTAGTTTATCTTTAAAAAGTATAAAAAGGTAATGGGTTTTGTTTGCACTAAAACAAACACAAAAATGTGTTATTGTCATTTTTTTTCAAGGTTATTATTATGCAAATATTTTACTGGTCTGACCCACTGGAGATCAAATTGGGCTGAATGTGGCCCCTGAAAGTAATGAGTTCTGAGACCCCTGTTCTAATGTGTGAGTTAATATCTATTGCCTCCCTGCAGCTTTAGTAATAGCCCTTTTTCTAACCATTAAGTGTGATATTTTTATTTGTCAGGCAATGAAAAACCAAAGTGAGACACTAAAACAGTTTAAATACATAGTAACTTTCAATATGTTTGTTTTAGCCACAAGCCTTTTAGCTTTATATAATCACATTAACTGCAAATATATGAGCACATCTAATTTAATCTAATGTAGTTAAACTCTTACCAACATTGTGTTTCTGTGCTTGTTTTCATGTAAACTGTGTCAATATATGGTTATCCTACACACTCACATATAGGATTAACCTTCATTTTTTATTTCATTGATTACACCATTGGAAACGTGCCAGGTTATTGGAAATCCATCAGAGGGGTGATGTCTTTACTTACAACTAAATCCACCAGAATCGAACAATCTGTGCAAAGCAGGATCATGTTGGTTTGATGCTGTAGGATACTGTATATGCTATCTGGTGGTTTTCAATATCTACAACTTAACCAAAAGTACTCCTACTACCCTTCAAAAATATTCCAGTACAAGTATAAGTTCAATAGAATCTTGCTTTAATAAGTATTATTTGCACAATGTACTTGGTATGAAATGATAAAGTATTTACAGGGTTATAAAAAGGTCATATTCAAAATTTCAATCAGGGGTGTCCAAATCCAGTCCTCGAGGGACGGTGTTCTACGTGTTTTAGATATTTAGATATACTTCCATAGGATTCAGTTTAACCCTTTAAGTCCTGAAACTTTAGCAGTTCCACAGTAAAAAATATTTTTAAAAAGCAACAGAATGAACAAAAATGGCCAAAGTCATCAATAAAATTAACAAAAATTAATAACAAAATGACAAAATAATTAGTAACATGAAGAAATTAAGACACAAATGGAGCAAAATTAAAGAAAAAAAGTATAAAATAAAAAAGTAAAAGATAGAAAAATAAACAATGAGCAACAAAATGAATCGAAATTAAACATAGATCTACACAGGAATGGTATTTCCCATCTCCTTGTGTATGTACGAAGATGAATAAAAAAACAGAGGTTGGTAATAGAAGTGTTATTCACTTTATATTTACAGATATTTGATTTTCACTGTACATGAAATTCAATATGAAAGTCAATCATGTCCATTTGACCAATGTGGTGGATTAGAAGCGCAGTGTTTGAAATGTAGAAAGTATAAAGTAAAATACTAAATATAGAATTATGCACAATAACTGGTAATGATCATTTCTTTACACAGAAAGACCCAGCGCTACTTTTGTGGTATTTCGCAAATTAATTTTTCTCCAACATTTCTTAGCATTTATTATATCATCCACTGTATTAAGCATTTTTTGCAATTACAATCATGCACTTTCCCATATTTAATTAACTGATTGTCAAACTGATTTTCTTCAGGGGCCACATTCAGCCTGATTTGATCTCCAAGGGGCTGGACCAGTAAAATGAAAACATAATAACTTATAAATAATGACAACTCCGAATTTTAGTCATTGTTTTAGTGGAAAAAAAACCCATTAAATTATGAAAATACTTTTATAAATTATCCAAATGCAAAAAAAGTTACATTTCATGAAGGAAAAAAAAGGACCATTTTAACAATATTCTGCCTCAATTTATCATTAGTCCATGTGTTTTATTATGGATCAGTTCTACAAAGACACTAAACTCTTAGTAACAGAAGCAAAAAAAAATTTCAAATTGTGTCTTAACTTGTTCAGGTTATTCACATTTTATTGTTTCAGGATATTTTGTAAATGTAAATATTTATATAATATTTAATATTATTTTTTTGCATTAAAACAATGGCAAAAATTTGAAGTTGTCATCATTTATAGAAAAAGAAAAAACTGCTTTTCATCCCAAAGGGCCACATTGGAACCATCGGCCGGTCACATTTGGCCCCCGGGCCACATGTTTGAGACCCCTGGTGTAGAGGTTCATAAAAGTTCAGATTAACGTGAAGGGTTATTATATTAGAAACGGACAAAACTGAAAACAACTTTTTCAACACAGTCTATCATTAACTGAACATAAACCAAGTGTCTCCATCAGTGGTGATTTATCTAAAACTATAAAAGAAGCTCAGCCTCCCCTAAAATGTCCAACATTAAATGGTCATATATGTACAATTGTGTTCATATTCCCAAAGCCTCTGTATGAATGAGTCAGTTTTTTTGTCCACTTCACTTCATAACTGCCTTGACAAGTCTCATATTGATTGTTCTTGCAGATTAGAATTGATTTCACTCTGCACTGTATTTTCCTTTCTGTTTGGTTCTTCCCGGTATGATGAGCACTTTTCACTGCCCATTCATCAAAACGACATTTTGGAAGTTTAGCCCCTTGGGAACAAAGCAGTTGTGTTGCGGTTATATGGCTGAGAGGGGAAAAAAAATAAAATAAAATAAAAATAACAAAGGTAGCAACATACTGTAGATTAAGACTTACTGTAAAGTGGGTCAAAGTCATTTTAGTTTAGGGAACACATGCAGACAAATATGATCTGAAATGGGTGGGAGAATGAAGGAACAGGTTCCCTTTTTATTTTTGGTTGTATATATATATATATATATATATATATATATATATATATATATATATCTATAGCTCTGACTGAATAATACAAAGGGGTAGGACTTCATCCTACACCCTTTCAAACTAGGTATAGTTATCTAGGATGCTAAAGAGGTGTCATTTTAATTTCTGCTTAAATACTTTGTATGTTTTGTTTACTTGTTCCAATAAACAAATGAATGAAATGAAATGATAACAGTAAAAAAAAGTAGAAAATTCCATTCAATTTTATTTATAAATGAATAAATAAATATAAATATTTACAAATGACAACAAAGTTGTCTCACAGGGTGGTTTTACAGAAACACAATCAACTACAGAGATATATGAAAAGTCCCAAGTATCCCCTGTCCTTAGACTCTCCTTCTCAGGAAGAAAAAAATGGGAAAAAGAAGAAATCTTGAGGAGAACCACATTGAAGGAGAGATCCACTTCCATAGACGGACAAGCTATAGATGAACGTCCATACGAGCGCAGACCCTGAAAATGTCATCAAAATCCATCCATAAGTCTTGTTAACTAATAGACAGACAAACTCTGGCAAAAAACATAACCTCCTTGGCAGAGGTAAAAAATAAAATGTATTATGAAAATGTTTATATCGACAAAGTTTACTTAAAATTCAGAATATCATGAACCTGAAAGAAAATTAAGAGTAAAATAAGTGCAATTTTAATATTACTATGTCTCAGTGTAAATAAATGGAGTTCTTTTCCACCTTCATGGTGCTCAAAGCGCTTTACATTAACCTCACATTCACCCATTCACACACACTCATATACACCAGTAGGTTTCTAACGTTCTGTCAGTCCTACTGGGAGACTAAGTCAGAGTTCAGTGTCTTGCCCAAGGACACTTCAACAGCCAGAGCTGGGACGCAAACCGCCGACCCTTCGATCATTGGACGACCCACTCTACCAACTGAACCACAGCCGCCTTTACATTTGTTTATTATTTACAAATGTAAAGTACAAGACACATGACAGAAAACATTTAGTAACAGGCAGAATATTGCACTTACTTATTTCAGGTTGTTCATATTTCATAACATTAGTCTTTTTTTTGTTTTTCAAAAGGATAGTTTGTAAATGTCAATTTTTATTTTGCTCTTTTTTTTTTACTTTTTTGTTTTGTTTTTTCATAAAGAACATGAAAATTTAGAAAAGGCAAAAAGCAATAGAAAAGGACAAGACATAGCAAAAAAAAAAAAAAAAATATATATATATATATATATATATATATATATATATATATATATATATATAGCCCCCCCAAAAAAATGTTTTTTTAATAAAATTAAAAAAAAAAACAACTATATATAAAAAAACAAACAAACAAAGAAGACAAAACAAGGTGAAAAGACAACTCATGGGATCATCGTCAAATAAGTATTATGTCTCAAAGATAAAAAGCACACATGGTCGCTACAGTGAAATCATAAATATTTTGCTCTTTTTTTTTAATACACAAAATGTTTTTGTTTTCATTTTTTTTATTATTTTGTAGGTTATTTTGTTAAATATTCCACCGCTCTGACCCACTCCAGATTCTATCTTCTATATGTGGAATCATTTTGACACCACTGATCATTACAGTGTCATTTTTGCATTCTACATATTCATCCCATGAGCCAGATTGAACCTTGTGTTGGGACAGGTTTGTTTAATGCCTGTGATTTAGAGGAAGTAATAAAAAATTTGGCTCAGTGTTTTATTTCTGATTGATTTTCAGCAGAGACCAGCCCCTCCTCCATACCGTCATCCAAGGCACCACAAAAGGCTGAACCTCCAGTGGGCAGAGCTGCCAGGGTCTTCACATTCTTCTCCCCGCTGCTGTTAGGGATGCTGCTGTTGTTCATGTGGTGAGGAAACACACACACACACACACACACACACACACACATCTTCCATGTAATTAGTCTACAGCCCAACATCTTGGAATTGATTATAAACTCAGCCATTCAGTCACATATTGGCAAGTCGGCGCATGTCTATCGATGTCAAGGGCGCATTTAATAGAACCAGAGCAACAAAGATAGGCCAGTTTCTTTTATGACCCAGCAGGGATTTTCTTCATATTTTTCTGCAGAACCCCTGAAGGGATTGATGGAAAAACTCAATCCAAAGCTGTCCCATTCCATTAATTTTACAGGTTTTTCACTATAAATCATTTTGTAATAGCACAGGTTCTGTAGATGATAGAGATGTTGAACAAAGAAAGATGAAAAGCTGAACGTCATGGACAGCGACGCATGACGTCGACTTGTAATGGTGAGCAAAGGCACGGTGGCTTTATGGATTTGTACGTAGTTTAGTTACAAGTCAGACTTTGAACAAGCTGAACTCCTGCTGCTCATTGTAAGAACAAAGGCTGCTTTATTAAATATGAACTCATCTGAGAGCGAAAGTAAAGTTCAAGTGGATCGATAAATGGATATGTGGCACAATTTAGCATAAAGCTGTGTGTGTGTTTGTGTGTGTGTGTGTGTGTGTGTGTACTCATGTTCTTTTTTTTGGTTTAGTTTTTTTTGTTTTCTTTTGGGGTTTTTTTTGTCTGCATTTGTTCTCATTGTTTAACACCACAGAGATGGTGTCAACATTGTTTGAGATCAATGCATTTTTTTAGTCTTGCAGCCAAATATTTTAATATTTAGTGCATGTGTGTGACCATCATCGGTCCTCCCTGAAAGCTGAGCAGACATCCTTTATTAGAACTCTCTATTATAAGCCAGGGAGGGCAGTGCTACACCTCAGTGATGTGTGGGGGAAACAAAGACTGGACAGGACGGACAGGGAAAGAAATTAACAGGCAGTGCTGTTGCAGTTAAAGATTGTGTGCTCATGTTCTAATCTTTATGGGGACATTGACATGTTTACACAGCCACACCACAGGGACCTCTGACACTATGGGGACCAAAATTCAGGTCTCCATGAGGGTTAAATATATATATATATATATATATATATATATATATATATATATATATACATATGAAGGTCCCCACTAATAAAATAGAAATTATATAGAAATATATTAATTAGTTTTTTTCTGGAAGTCCCCATAAAGCATAGGGGAAACAGGTGCAAAGCGAAACATGTATTTTTCAAAGGTTTGAAGATGTGTTTACTTGTTTTATGTATTTATATATATATATATATATAATTTAGTTTTCTGTTTTTATTTATTATTATTAGTAGTAGTAGTATGTATGTATTTTCTTTATTTTCTTTTTAAAAATTTTCTTTTTTATTTAGTCAACCATTTGTTTTTATTTTATTTCCTAGTTTTTATTATTTATTCATTTATTTATATCATCTTCATGTGTGTGTGTGTGTGCCTCCATTTATTCCAACTTTACTTTCAAAAAGGATTGTTCACAGTTATATAATATTTAACTGATAAACTAATTTGAAGGCATAATATGAAATATTTTCCTAACAATAAACACAATATATGCAGATGATAAACCCTCAAATATGTTTCCATATTTACCTACTTCTTACTTTTTTATTTTCTGTTTGATGTTCATTTTTATGCAGGTAAAACCTTAAAAAACAAATTCACATCTTTTTCATTCTGTACAGTAGGGTACACACATGAAGATTTTCTAAATCTGCAACAGATAAATATGTTTTTTATCTTTTACATACCTACACATGAAGAAAAAAAATAAACAGGCATTGATCCATTTTGAAGTTTCCAAAAATCTCAGGACAACACACACATAAAGACTCATCTTCACCACCGTCTACAGTCTAGTCCTCAAATGATCAAATGTGATCTTATAATAACGAAGACGAAACATAGCAACAACTAGAAAACACAACACACAGCATGGAAGAGGACATACAGTATAAGAGGACATACAGTATAAGAGGACATACAGTATAAGAGGAAGGAATCATTGTTTTCTTGGGACAAAAAATCCCACATATTTCACGTCCACTATACATTATGTTTCAGGTCGGCCATGCTTGGTTTTTTTTTACAGCTGCTTCTTTGCTTCTTGACTGGTTACATTTTATTCCATGTTTCACTTCATGGTGTCATGACTCAGGATGTCCTCTGCTTTACCCACCTGCATGAAGATTTTTAGTCGCAAATATTTAACAAGTTTAATATTTACGATCGTCAGCCCAGACCTGTTTCGGTGACAAATTCACTTTTAACACACCTCAGACCACAGGATAATTTTATAGGATCATTTCTAGTCTATAAAAACCAGTGTTACCCCCAGTGTATTATAGACCTAGTCCACCAGGCTAAGCATTAACTATTTATTTATACTAAAGACATGTATACATATTAAAACTAGTGATACTAACCATAATGTTAACTTGAATTTTAATAAGGTAATGTCAGGGTCCAGTCCAACTCTGGATATAAATGTAAATATCTGTATAATAAAGTGTAAATATAGCCTTTACACTTCCTTGTTTTCTTTTAAATAAATCATAATCAAGCCTCAGTATGACAAATCTTTATTCTCTGATTGACATTTATTTATTTTTTCATTATTAAAGGTGATTAAGGTATATTTCTGAGTGTGAATTCTTGGTAGCAGTTGGTGTAAGTATTATCAATAAATGTCCAATAATACATAATGGATATAATTTCCTATTTCTTGCCAAATTTTAATTAATATTTTATTTTTTACAAAAACATGGTGGGCCACCGATGGGCTTCACTAGCAGCTCTACCACCAGGGTAAGAAAGATTTCTGAGGGAAACCCTCATAAGCAGCTACTTTTTTCTGACGCTCTGAAACCACGACTCAAACAATGATGCAGCTAATGTATGGTTCACAGACTAACAATTGATCTGGCTGTTGAAGAAGGAAATAGAGCTGCTGCAAATAAGCTTAGCATCACTGAATCAATGGTGAGATATTGGAGATGACGGAGGCGTGAAGTGTGGGTGTGGCTTATGGTGTAGCCAATAGTTTGGAAAGTACTAGAATCTTATAAAACATAAAATTATCTGACATTTGCCATCCTTGGTCAGGAAGAAGGAACAAAAACAGCCCAATTATCTTTATGTGCGTACTCAGCTTTACATTTATTATGGTGCAGTTCTGTCTGAGAGACTAAACTCAGGGTAAATTAATACCCACTCATACTCTAACACACAGACATCAGTTGTATCCATGTACAACTTGTCTTCTGTGATTTCAAATGTAAAATAAATCTGGAAATAATGCTTTATTCTCTTTCATTGAACAAAGAGAAAGACGATATTAACAAACAATATGCAATACATTTTCCTTAAATGAAATTAAACAAACAAACAAACAAAAATGCCGCACATTGAGATGATTTCAATGCAGTTTTATTCAGAATTAATTATATATATCATATCATTTATCATAATTTCTTTTTTTATTACTTAATTTTTTAAATAAACTCATCTTTAATTATATAATAATTGGGCATCCAATTATTATTGATCCATTATTCATTCACTCTCACATTCTCGCTCTGGTGGTGGTGAAGTACATATGTAGCATAAAGCATGGCTGCCATTTTACACTTACTCTGACCACCACCGAACATGCATACACCAGTGTGAGGGAAGGAGGATGAAGTGCCTTGCCCAAGGACACAATAGGCTGACTTGGACAGAGCGGGATTTGAACCGCCAACTCTTCGGTTAATGACCGAACCACTCTACCAACTGACGCCCATATGAAACAGAAACATTCTTAAAATCTTACCAAAACTTGGTGAGTTTTTAGAAATATCAAAATAACATAAGGTCAGGGGTGTCATTTTTATTGTATGAATGTATTTATTGTGTTTTATGTTTCAGCATCAATTGTCATTGTTAATTTTATTTTCAGTACATGGACTGTATTAGACTAATAAAATAGAAAATAAAAAATGACACTGACCTAAAATGACAAACAAGACTGACGTATCTTTATGAAAGCAGCTGTACTAAGTGTGTGTGTGTTTTTTTATGAAGTTGTCTACTGTAAACTCATGACTGTTGTGTTTCTCTTTTCTTTTACAGATTGAAATATCTTATTCCTGAAGGGAGAGAAGTAGGAGTAGTGGGAGGCTGTCCTTTTTTCTATTTTGCACATGTTTCAAGGATACAGTGCATTGATCATTTCTGTCCATCACACAGTTACTCACCAAGATTACTTAGACATAAAGTCAGACAATGCTAATGCGATTCAGCATTTTTTGATTAATAGTGACAAAGAAAATTTGTCTGAGGAACTTTTTGAAAGCGCCATCATCAGCAAAAACAACAACAACAACAAGAATAACAACAACAACAACAACAACAGGAGCAGGGACAACCAGAACAGCAGCGATATCAACATCAACAGTCTTACGTTTCCCCCTGGTGGCCATGATAGGCTACTGCAGACTGATTTGTTTGGGAATGTCCTCTTCAGAGCAAGTAAATCAACTCCTTGGATGACAAAAAGAAGTCTCCTCATTACTTCTTTGTTCTTTTCTTTTTATTGATTAACAGTTAGTCTTAATTTTTAGCTTATTTTTGAGGTTGCAACTCTGCACACAATCACACACATATGATGCATGTGTGTTTGTGTGGACAGTTCTGTAGCAGTTCCCATACAGCTAAATCATCATGCCAAAGACTCAACTATACCCCCAAGAAAAATGGCTCCCAAACAATTAATTGAGCTTCTTGAAGCCTGTGCCTGCATTTGTCGTGGGTTGAAAACCCCAGAAAGTTTTGTAGTTGTATGTGTGTGTGGGTGTGCACACAATGCCTGAATGATAGTGACTCAAACAGTATTGGAAATCAGACTTGGGAGGAATCTGAGGAACCCTGCAGCTCCTGTTATCAGCTCCTGAATCGGACTCTTGAATCTTTTACGCCTCCGACGACTGAATCAGACTGACAGAGCAAGTCGTTTTTGACGTATCAATATGAGGACTAACACTTTGAAGAATTCAGTAATGGTAGTCAGGCTTATTTAGACAACTAGCTTTACATTCTGCTTTCAGCAACTGGCAAGGAGGACATGGATTGTAAAAAAAAACAACAAATAAAAAAAAAAAAAAAAAAAAAGAAAAGAAAATAAAGTGGATTTGAGTCTGAACGATTCTTTGCCCACCCATCTGTTTTGGTTAGAACTTTGTATTTACAAAGGTTTTTTTTTTCCTGTTAAAACATTGGTTTTTCATTCTGCTCTGTGCTGTAAAATAAAATAACAAAAAAAAAAAGTTTGCTTTGCAAATTTTGACGCCTTTAAACATTAAAAAGTGTCTTTTTACAGTTTACATTTCAATAGCCAATATCACAAGTTAATATTATGTTATTCAAAGAAATATTGATGTGTTTTATTGTATTTTTTTTTTTTTATTTTATGGACAATAATAAAAACACACATAGAGGGTTTTAGTTTTTTTTCCAGACATTCATAATGGCTTAATTCTCCTTGATCCTATTTTGTAAACTATGATATGTAACTTTAACATTGAACAAAAAGTTTATTATTTAATAATAATAATAATAATGTATGTACTAGCAGTAGAATGTCGTAACCTGTACCTGGGGTCTTTTTTATAGATGTATATACAATGACAGGTTTCAGCCATTAAATGTGACCATTTCACAATGAATGATGACATGTTGGTCTCATTTTGTCTTTCAGACTGACACACTGAACACACAAAATGAAGGATTGACAACTGTGTTTACTCTGACATGGTGATCCAGCCTCAAAACAAAAGAAATGAAATGAGTGAAAAAAAAAAATTTCTTTTGGGTTCACATTTTCTTTCTAATTTAAATGACTCAAAGCTTGTGATTCTAGAGCAGACCTGGGCAAAATAAGGCCCGGGGGCCACATGCGGCCCCATAGCTGGCCCTAACCGGCCCACATGAGGTCACTGGAAAATTAGAAGTCAATGCAAATATATATCATACAGCTTTTATTTCATAGAATCTGCTAAATTAATGTTTTTTTTTCACACATACTTTCCATACTCAATATAAGACATATGCATTGATTGGTTTGTTGGTCAGTTTCAGTCCATTCATGTGTCAGCTAATGCAAAAAAAAGAAAAAAGAAAAAAAAGATTAAGAATGCAGAGATTTTAACATGACATGGACTTCTAAGTATTTCTTAAGTAAAGTCAGAAAAGGATCTTAAATACACAAGCAAATCTACAGTTAGGATTTTTCATGTAAAGTTTATATGGAGCTGGTTTTGTACATTTTCACATTCATTAAATAGTTGTATTCTGTGCTCTATATTTTCACTGTATTGTTTCATTTACAGTTTTTTTAAATATATATATTGAGCAGAGCTACAGGTGAATTAATCTGGCCCTTAATAACTGTCAACATTTCTTATGTGGCCCCATAGGAAACTTAATTGCCCACCTCTGTTCTAGAGAAAGAGAGAGAGAGAGAGAGAGAGAGAGAGAGAGAGAGAGAGAGAGAGAGAGAGAGAGAGAGAGAGAGAGAGAGAGAGAGAGAGAGAGAGAGAACCTTTATTTATCCCCGAAGGGAAACACCTTCAAGAAAAAACACATGTGATTCATACAACATACACATGCATGGGTGTATCATAATAAATAATTAAATACATAAAACACAAACCTTAAACAATACTCAAATTCCCCACTCAGATCTCTGCATTTAGCAGATGAACACAGAACTGATAAATGATCTTAAATACCGGTTGGTCGTCTGCTTGTAACATCGTCCTGATGACATTAATGCAAATTCACTACTAACAACATGTTCCTGGTTGATAATCCTTTTTGCTTTTTTAAGAACACATCTCTTCCAGACCTAAACCTCTTTAGATCTGTCATTTGTAAGCATATTATTTTGGAGCAGATATTTACAATTTTCTTTAGGCAGTTCCTATCATTCACTGTCTAGCAGATAAAAGAAAAAGTCAGGAGGCTCTCAATGTGGGACAGGTACACAGAACACAGAATAAGTTTGGAGACGCCAAAGGAGTTGATCCTCCTCAGCAAGTGAGTTCTCTGTTGGGACCGTCTCACTACTGATTCAGTATTTATTAATAATAATAATAATAATAATCTTTATTTGTATAGTACCTTTCATACAAACACTGCAGCCCAAAGTGCTTCACATTGATTAAAAATTACAGGGTGAAAAAATACATTACACAAAATAAACTAATTATAACATTTCAATAAAGTGCTTCACATTGATTAACAAAATAAACTGATTAGAAGTAAGTAATAAGTCATTTTAAACAAACTCAGACACAGTGCTCGGGTATTTCTAAGACTCCACAACCTTAACATCCTCATCATGAATCCTACTGACTGTGATTTTCCTCAAATCTACGAGAAGCTCCTTTGTTTTACAGACACTTAGAGACACCTAATCTTCTGTGGAACTCCTTTCCCCCCCACACACCATTTCGTTGTACAATAAATCATTAAAAACATTCAGTTTACACTATGGTTTTTCTGTCCATAACAATGTAATTACATTCTTTCTTTGCCCTTTACAGTTACCTGTTTTTAAACATTACTCATATCACACTGCACCTTACTCTATTTGCTTTTCTTATTATATTAACACTGTCCCATTCATTAGGATCAATACAGTACTTCTATTCTATAGTCTATAACCCTGGTCCTCAGCACCCACTGTCCTGCATGTTCTTAAATGTCACCCTGCTCCAACACACTTGATTCAAATGATCAACTAGTCATCCATCCTGCTGAAGCCTGATAACACCCCAGTGCTGTGAATCAGGTGTTGTCAGAGCAGGGTGACATCTAAAACATGCAGGACAGTGGGTGCTGACGACCACGGCTGAAGCTCTACAGCAAACATGTCCAAACTATTCCACAAAGGACTAGTGTGGCTGCAGGTTTTTGTTCCAACCAAACAGCAGCAGCAGCAGCAGCAGCAGCAGCAGCAGCAGCAGCAGCAGCAGCAGCAGCAGCAGCAGCAGCAGCAGCAGCAGCAGCAGCACACCAGACTGGACTCAATTAATCAACTGATTTCAGTCTACAGAAAGTCGATTGGTCAAACTGTGTACTCTTGGTTAGTTGGAACAAAAACCTACAGCCACACCGGTCCTCTGTGGAATAGTTTGGACGTGTCTGTTCTACATGATCAGTAAATTATAGAGAAGTACATGAAAGTCACTGAAAAACCATGAAATTCAGAGGGTAATATCATAATAAAAATGGTAACACTTCCAGCCTCGGTCTTCCCTACCATCACAAACGTAAACACTTTTAAAACCTCCGTCAATAGGGTACTCCTGAACTCTGCTTAGCCTTACTTTCTTGTTGTACCAACATGTATATTTACTATACTGTTGACTGTTATTCTCAAGGCTAGGTTGTAGGATTACATTGTGTTATATTTTTGTGCTATTATTATTATTATTATTATTATTATTATTATTATTATTATTATTATTATTATTATTATTATTATTATTATTATTATTATTATTATTATTATTATTATTATTATTATTATTATTATTATTATCTTGATGAGCCGATTTTAATCACAAATGATGGCAACAACAGGCCCTATTTAAGTCTTAGAAAAAATAAATAAATAAATAAATCACTTAAGGAAAGTTAAATATAGAAGGAAAAGTGTTTTGGAACTACCACATAAGTAGTACCGACTCTAAATGGGTTAAAGATAATATTTAATAGTAGATGATGTTTGAGAAGTTTAAAAAAAAACCTACATTTTCATTAGTGAAAGAAAACAGCCTTATATAATTTAGCCTTTTTCAGAGTAATGGCAAAAATCTGAATGTTTTGTGCATGCAAACATAATGACTGAATTGAATGTTAATTGAACAGTAGATGGGGCCAACACTTCCCCTAAAACTCCCTTTTGACCTTTAGCTCTGGCTCTCTTCGTCTTCCTCTCTTTAACCTGCCTGCCTCTCTCTTTCCTATCTCCAACTCTCTTTCTTTCATTATTCTGACAAGTTCTGGCAGGCTGATCTGGAGACCGAGAGGACAAATCAATACACCATCTAACAGCTGTCAGCTGGAGTCGTGTGTGTGTGTGTGTGTGTGTGTGTGTGTGTGTGTGTGTGTGTGTGTGTGTGTGTGTGTGTGTGTCTGCCTGCATTCATTATCCCTTCTTTCCTTTCTTTTGCGTTCACAGCTCATTTCCAATCACTTTAAAAATGTGTTTGCCAATAATATTAATACCGTAGTGAACATTTTTATAATTTTGTTAGGTTTTTATTATTGTATTTTTTATTTTTTTTTATATCCAGCTGAAAGACAAAAATAACATAGAACTTTCACTTGATATTTGGAGCTAGCTTTAATTAAATGGCAATTGAAATGTTTAACCACAGCGCAGTGGGTGTGTATGTGTGTATGTGCCATTCAGGACCTGTCAGTTCCAACAGGCTGCTCGCCTCTAATGACTAGTCTGACCTTTCACTGATAACTGGATGAATGACACAATCTCTCCTTCAGCCTGGGCTTCTGGCTCTCTCTTCTTTAAACACTCATCCTGCTGCTGCTTCTCTATCTTCCACTGATTCCATCCAGCTGGTTTTACCTGTCTGTCTGTCTGTCTGTCTGTCTGTCCACAACTGTCTTTCTCTACTGTTACCTTTACGCTGTATTTATCATCTCTTTGTTCTCTAACATGAGCGATACATACCATCATCAAATAAACCATGAGTCTGTAAATATGTAGGTAAATTCAGAGAGCACAAATGTTAGTCAGTGATCTTAGGTTAGTCAAAATGTAACTTTACTTTACAAGAAAGTACATAATAATATCTGAGTAAATACCAGCCAGAAACAGTTACAACTACTTTCTACTAAATTGAGTTTTTCTTACAATTTCAGTGCTAGTTTTTTTTATATAGTTATACAGTGGCACCTCTACTTACGAAAGCCTCAGATTATGAAAAATCCAAGTTACGAAAAACCTTTACCTCAATTTTTCGCCTTTGAATACGAAAGAAATGTCTATTTGCGAAAGGAAACTGAAACCTCCGAGACATATATATATATATATATATATACAGTACATTACTATATGTAATTACGTAAATACGTCATGTATGTACCATCCCATTGGCTATGATGGAGCTACCCATGATGCTTTCCGTTATCCTTTGACCCTCATTCATCACGGAGTTTGGCTGTGATTGTTGTGGCTCCCGGTAACACACACACTTCAACGATCATTTCTCCACATAAATGTTTTTAGTATCAAAAGTTCAGCTGAACGGTGCAAGAAGAGTATATGACCAGCAGACTATCATCAACTTAAGGAAAATGGCTAAAAAAAAAAACCTTGAACTCCGCAAGACCGGAGACGCCGATTGTTCCGCGAGGACGAGGACGCAACTTCAGGTCTGCTCCAGCATCCTACAGCGGAGTCTCTCCCCCACAGAGGCCGCCTTTGGAGACGTTCGAGCTGGCGCAGGAAGAGGCTGAAGTGCGGCTGTCGTGGTGGATTTACAGCTAAGCTAAGCTCAGCGCTAACCAACCGCACCTTCCCCTGCTCACCAACCTATGCTCACTGGAAAACAAACTGGACTACCTGAAGCTGGAGTTAATGCCAAACATCATTCTTCATTGAGACGTGGCTCAACTCTTCTGTCCCGGATACCGACATTAGCCTGGACTAGCAGAATCAGACAGAATCCATGCTCTCACAAGTAAAACCCGGTGTGGTGGTGTTTGTATCTATACTAACAACTGCTGGTGTTAACCTGGACGGGCTAAAATCTAAATCTACATTTTCTTTTAACATATCTTTCATACAAACTTGATACATTTTTATAAATTTTAAAGGGTTTGAGGGGTAGTATTGAGGGTCATGGAATGAATTAGGCCTTTTACATGTAAAATGTGACTATTTAAGAAAAATTCATGATACAAAAACACTTCTGGAACAAATTAATTTTGTAAGTAGAGGTACCACTGTATATTTATTTACTAGTGGAACTGACCCTCCCCAATGCAATGTGGTTCATTATATATTACAGTGGGGCAAAAAAAATATTCAGTCATCCACCAATTGTGCAAGTTCTCTCACTTAAAATAATGACAGAGGTCTGCAATTTTCATCATAGATGTCAATGATGTGAGACAAAAAAAAATAATTCAGGAACTCACATTGTCAAATTTTTAAAGAACTTATTCGTACATTATGGTAAAAAATAAGTGTTGTCACTTCAAACAATTGACGTCTGGCTCTCACAGACCTGTAACTTCTTCAAGAAGCTTTTCTGTCCTCCGTTTATTACCTGTATTAATGACACCCATTTGAATTTATATAAAAGACACTTGTCCACAGCCTCAAATAAGATGCCAAACTCCACCATGGCCAAGCCTAAAGAGCCGCCCAAAGACACCAGGAACAAAATTATACACCCTGAACCAGGCTGGGAAGAGTGAAGCTACAATAGACAAGCAGCTTGGTGTGAATAATCAACTATGGGAGCAATTATTAGAAAATGGACGATATCCAAGCTCATCAATAATCTCCCTTAATCTGGGGATCCACACAAGAGCTCATCCTGTGGGGTCAAAATGATAATGAGAACGGTGTGGACAAATCCCAGAACTACACAGGGAACCTGGTGAATGACATGAAGAGAACTGGGACCAAAATAACAAAGGTTACCATCAGTAACACACTACACACACAGGGTATTAAATCCTGCAGTGTCAGACATCGATATAGAAAGGGTAGGTTAACCTTGTGACGCATGTGTGTATACGGCCGCCATGTTGGAGCAGTACTTGTCAGCATGGTTACATATGAAAAGAAAACAAGAGGGTGCTTTTATTGTGCTTGATATCGATGATTTATATATAAAGGGAATGCGTACGTATGAAAATAAATAACCTTATCAAGCTTCTAACATTTCTATGTAAGATTGCAGTATGAAACAAATATAAAAAAGTGATTGTTTCTGCCCCTGACTCGACTCTATGCTTGTTATTGCAAACCCAAGCTGCACAAAAATGAGGCATACGGTTGTCAACCTAAGCATGAAAACAATGGAAACACTTTGACAAGTGAACTGCGGCATGTACCCTTTCTATATCTACAGTATAGTGTCAGATATGTCCCCATGCTTAAGACAGTATATGTCCAGGCCCGTCTCAAGTTTGTTTTTTGTTTTTTTTTATTCAAGGTCTTTTTATATTTTCCAAATATCTCAAACACAAAAACATACAATTCGTCCATGAGATAGTCAAGTCTCACAGATTTCCCAGTTCTCCGTACCCCAAATACTGGAACATACAGATTACATTACATTTAAAACAAAAAAAAAAGAAAAACAAAACAAATAAACAAAACAACATGCACAGTTAATAATGAAGTATGTCAATAATAATAATAATAATAATAATAATAATAGCAATAACAATAACCACAAATAAGTAGAAATACGCAGAGATAATATATTTGGGTTACATAGATATGTTAGTATTTGTCGTGCTCTCTACAAAGGAAATAAATGGCTGCCAAATAAGGTCAAATTTTGTAGTGGACCCTCTGACAGTATATTAAATTTTTTCCAAGTGGACATGGCTCATGACCTCCCTGATCCTTTGACCATACTTTTTTTTTTGGGGGGGGGCATCCCTCCATTTAAAAAGAATGAGCCTCCTAGCCAATAAAGAGCAGAAAGCCGTCATTTTTAGATGGCTCCTGGACAGAATAGTATCCACCAGTGACACACCAAGGTCAAAGGTGATGGGTGATAGACTGCCAAAAAAGGAATCATTTAGGGCACAACCAAAACATATGTAGCAGTGGTGCACCCGCTGTTGTTCTTTTTCTATGGTTGTTTCTGGTTGTTTGTCTCCGAATTGTTGGAGTGTCACTTTGTTAAGCCCGCCCTCTGACTCTATACTTCACCGTGATTCGTCAGCCAGTTTCAGGGAAATCTAGCCAAAAGTTACATTGAGCGTAACTAGACTACTACTGTAGCAGATTACATTTGCTGCCACTAGGAGGGTCTAGTGCGGATTTTAAGGGCTTTATTTTGGCCCATGGTTTATCCATGGTGTGTGTTACACCATCAACTAGAAAAGCACTCTGAGAGCGCAGACCTCCGCCAAGGTAGACACCCCCCACCCCCCCCCGGATCACCACCAAAATGAAATCACTTCTTCCTGTTCACATTTGCAACATATCCTGAAAATTTCATCAAAATCTGTCCATAAGTTTTCGAGTTATCTTGAACACACACAGACAAATAAACAGACAGACAAACAGATAAACGCCGGCAAAAACATAACCTCCTTGGCGGAGGTAATAAAGCTAATATGTGCTGCTCAATGCCTTTGTTAACTGTATGTAAACAAAGGTGAATAAAATAGACTGTGGATTAAATTGCATCATCATCATTATTAAATGTCCTTCAAATCATTTTTATTCATGAATCTTCTTTTTTTTTTTACACTATCCATCTATCTTGACACCTGTGCTCTATACAGTAATTACCCCCCCCCCCAACCTATCCATTGACAGACACATTTGGGTCAAATTAACCCCAGTGGAACAACAATGCCTGAAACATATGAACGACATCATGATAATTTATGTCTGATCAGTTGTTCACATCAAATTAGGAAAAGTCATGAAAATTAAGCAAATAAAACAAAACAAAAGGAAAATAGCAATTATTCTTTTGTATTATAAACATTGAATAGGGTCAAATTGACCCCAAGAATAATATGATGGATAAGGATTTAATGACATTTTTTTTATTAGAAAAGAGAAATATTAATATTAAACCACAAAGTCAATGCCAACACTTTTAGCCACGAATATAAGTGATTTTGATCTGTTCTTATTAAACTGGTACACACATTTACTGATTCATAGGTAAAATGAACTCAATCTTAAAAAGTCTAAGGTAGGCTTTAGTAAGGTGGGGGTTGTATGACATATTTCCAGTCTGTCTTTCAGGCTTTTATTTTGTCCTTTTCTCAGTCCAAATGATCTCATATTAATTGTACAATATTCAGATTTTTCTCTGAACTACATCACCATGTAGATATAACGATGATAACGATTTGTATTTTCAAATCTTACAGTGTGAAGAATATGAAGAGTGAATGTGTAGAATGTGCAGACACTGTTTTGAAGTCGATCTGGTACAGTACCTCACAGACACTTAGCTTTAGATTAATATACATTTTGTTACTAATTCATTGACATTTTACATAATGTGACCACAGATGGTGAAGCTTCACTACTTTCACTCTGTAATCATGTTACTTGTAAACCAGTATTACCTCTATATCCATATTATTATGTATTTATTTTGCAGTAAAATATAAACACCTTATATGACCACTAGAGGGCAACAGTGATGGTTTCCATCAATATGTGTTGTCCATGGTGCTGAAACATTCATGTACACAAAGAATATACTCAACACACACACATAAAAAGTTTCCCTTCAGACAGTGTTTTTAAAGAACAGGTTGAATACATTTAAATGTTTTTCTCACTTATTATTTCCCTTCACCCTTCAGTAGCTGGGATAGGCTCCATGTGTCCCCTGTTACCCTAGTGAGGATAAAGTGAAGAAAATAAACTTTGAACTTCATTTATTATGTCGATAAATATTTATTTATTTGTATATTTTACATATTTTATTTTCTACTCAATCCTAGAAATCCTAGATTATCATTAAGTCATGTCACAGTATAGTTTTCGTGTAGTTATTAACGACACTAATTATGCAGTTTATTCACAATTTTTAGTTTCAGTTGCTTCTTTTAAAGAACAGGTTGAATACATTTGAACGTTTTTCTCAGTTATTATTTCTCCTTTTCAGTTAAACTCACCTCTCTATAGCTATGCTGTTTTCTCTTCATCAGAAAATAAATATTTGTCAACATAATAAATGAAGTTTAAAGTTTATTTTCTTTACTTTATCCTCACTAGGGTAACGGGGGTCACATGGAACCTATCCCAGCCACTGAAGGGTGACGGTGGGGTACACCCTGGATGAGTCTCCAGTTCATCTCAGGGCTGAACATATAGAAACAATCACTCGCACATTCACACCTATGGGCAATTTACATTAACCAATTAACCTATCAGTGCATGTGTTTGGATGGTGGGAGGAAACCAGAGTACCTGGAGAAAACCCACACAGACACGAAGAGAACATACAAACTCCATAGAGAGGCCCCACCCACTGGTGTTGGAAATAAACCCACTGTGTCATCTGTAGTCGAACATATTGGTCTTAATGAACTTTCAAGGGAAGTTTGATTCACCCCCTAGAGAAGCTTTTCCCCTCTTCTGTCCCTAGTAAATGTGGTTAGCTTAAAATGTCCATATGAATTAACCAGAACCAGTACAGTTACAGGACAGAACACCAAATAGACACACAGCAAAACTTTAAGACTGGAAGTTTGATGTTGGTGTAAAAGGTATAAGTTAAAGGCAAAAGAGACATTAACATCAACTTTGGATTTAGTTCCTGAACAAGTGACCGTGTAATGTTTTTGTTTTTTGTCTTTTGTTTTTTTTTTTTTCACTGCTGCAGAACTGTTCATTTATCAAATTTTAACAATCAATAACAACATCAAAACATCAAACCAACTGTGATTTTGGTGAAGTGCTGAAATGGTGTGTCAGTCCCATTAAATAAAAAGCTCTGCTGCTGTTTGCCACAATTACAGCGAATTGTTCTGTCCCAGATTTGGACTGACTGCAGCCTCATTCTGAAAATTGTAGAGATTTTCATGATTGCATTGATCTTGTCAGTTTCCTCAATAACTCTCTTCTCACTGGTTCTATCTACTTTTATCAAAGCAGATAAGTGTGGACCTGTTAGCAATTATGAAAGCACAGTTGGAAAAAGTAGACATTTTGGAAATTCCTCAGTGGATTGTTGGTAAAACACATTTATGCCAATAATGTAAGGTCACAGCTTTAAGCTTTTCATGTGTCTGTGAACATAATTGTATGCTTGTTTCCCATAAAAGACTTATTTTGGTTGGATCAGATCTGATATAATCACAAACCAATATATTCTAACATTGTTAGACAGTCTTCAGAGTCTCAACCTAATGAACTTTTGGGCTCAAATCTTTTTTGCTTTACTCCCATCTGTTCCATCAGGATATGTTGCACAATACATAGACTTAATCAATGATTTTTAATCATTTTAAGGCTACTCATGACATGGCAATTGTACTGAAAAAGTTTTTATAAATCAGTTGACACAGAGCTCAAGGGTAAAGTAAGAAATAGAGAAAAGATACAAATTACAGATAGAATTAGATATTCTGAATGAGTGATATTCAATAATGTGACCTAGGCTCATTAAAAACATTCCATTAAGGAGGATTTAACTTGTCTTTGCAGATATCATCTAATGTCTTTAATACAGACATTATTAAGAATGGATTGTAAGTGAATATGGAAATTTTAATTTATTGCATGAAAAGCTTTCGTCACTGAACTGACACTTACCTGCTTAAAGAAATGTGCATGTTCCCCACATTCCCTGAAATGCAATTTTATCTGACAGTCTGGGATGGATATTAAAATCATTCCACTTGTAGCACATATAAGTGCTCTTTAAAATAAACCAATAATGGCATTACAAAGGTCAGGATTAATTGCGTAATTAATTATAAACCTGCCTGCTGATTTCTATTCTACTCAACCCTAGAAGACAGTGTCACAGTATAGTTGTAGTGTCATTATTAACCACACTAACTATACAGTTTATTCACAGTTTTTAGTTTCAATTGCTTCTTTTCCCTCTATTGCAACATCTAATAGATATAAAAGACTGTATCTCTAAATAATGTATCTCTACTATTATTATAAACATGAGTAAAGTCACGTGATTCAATTCAATTCAATTTTATTTGCAGAGCCCCATCCATCTGAGACAACAAGGTTGTCTCAGATGGATTTACAGAGTTGGTAGGATATAAACAAACAACAGTCAAATAAACAGTAGATGAAAGAAACAGATTCATGTCCCACACACCTCCTGTCGTTCATTCCTCCTTCTTGGCAAAGAAAAATTCCAAAAACCCAGTGGGATTGAAACCTTGGGGAGAACCACAGTGAAGGAGAGATCCACTTCCATGGGTGGACAAGGCTGCAGATGGACGTCCATTTATAGATGTAGTTGCATTATATAAGGTCCATTATATACAGCATATAAGGGAAGGTCCATCCAGACAGGTAAGGGTGGGGGAGGAGGTCTGGGGTCTCAGGTTTGGTGCGTTATGTATCATCCAACACACTGACATACTAGTACTGTAACTTTGCTATTTTTGATTAACAAAATATTATTTTTGCATATTATCGCCATGAAGTAATGATTCAAATTATTATAACTAGTATTAAAATTTGTTAAAATGTGAAGAACTGAATGTAAAAAAAAATTAATCTTTTTTTTTTTCATTCATTCATTTTTTACATTTTTGATCAGTATCACTTTCTGGTGATAGGATTTAAATACATGTTTCTTTGCTTACATAGACAGTTTTTTTTTAATTCCAGGAAAAATAGGTTCATATAAAACATTCCAATTACATTGTCTTTTTCATGCCTAAAGAAGAATAAAAACACCCTGGGACCTGGAGGGTCAAGATCCTGACCCACGAAATAGTGATGGCCAATCAGCCTGACATAGTGGTGATGGATAAACATGGAAGACAGTGGTAGTGATCTATGTAGCAGTCCTCAGTGATAGCAAAGATAGAAAGAAAGAACATGAGAAGTTTGAGAAATACCAAGGACTGAAAGAGATTACAAGAGAGAGAGAGTAAATGTGGGGTGTGAAGGCAACAGTAATGATGGGGGCACCAGGGGCAGTGACCCCCAGCTGGGAGTATGGCTCTAGCAGATCCCAGGAATAACATTACAGATCTCTCACCTGCTGATGTTGAATCCTTCAGGTGGACTGCGTGGACCCCACCTGTCTACCTCTCAATGGTTTCATGCCCTCTTGAGCCCTCTGTTCAAAGTTCTTTTAAACGTTTCCTTCAGTACTTGTTGACTATCAGTCTGGTGTTAGTATTTTGCCTCAGATGGAGTTTACCACCCACTTTGGGCTGCATTTATAAACAACCCAACTCTGAAAAGACCGGACCTGGTGCGACTACAACCAGGAAAACAGTCTTCCGTATGGCACATTTCCCACGCCTGTCTGTGAGACAGGGATCCAGTGCTAGTCTGTTCCCTTCACTCGCAGCTACTGAGGGAATTCTGGTTAGTTTATTTTCCTCCGCTTAGTAACATGTTTACAGTCGGGAATGAGGGTCAGAACATCCAACGCAAGCTTTTTTCTGTGGGAAAAAACACTCCCCCTCTCTTTTGTTTTTTATAAATCACACCCTGGTGACGACCACATGATGTTAATAAGAACTACATTTCTATGAAGCATCTAACTGCTGCCAATCACATAGCGGTGGCCGTAATAACACGATCATGCCTTGAAAGCAGTTCATGATGAAAGAAAAGAGGACTGTCTTGCATGCAATAGTGAAATACAATTATATTATAAAAAAAAAAAAAAGTTCATGTTTTTTGCCCAAAATTGTAGTTTGCAAATGGAGTAGTTAAAAAAATGACAATAAATTACCCAAGTAACCAGTACTTGTATGACTTGACACACCACAAAACATGATGTTTAAATCTTCCAAACACTGTTTATTTGAGAAGGTGGACTTCTGTCAACTCTGTTTTAGTTGTCTACATGCTGCCTACTATCATGACCTATAGGTGGCAGCAGTGTACACGGAGGATTCAGCGCCACACTGTGAATCACCACAGAAGAAGAACTACATCCTGTCTGACATCGCCGGTTGAATAAGTAATGCAGGGCAATGGGGTAAGTACCGCTATGTTTATCGATTATTTCATGGAAGCATTTACTGGAAATCCTTTAATATACTATTGTTTCGGTTGTCCGCATTCAGTCGTGCATTTTTATCGCTGTTTTTATTGGCGCTTACCGTGACAGCTGCTGCCGCCTACACGAAGCGGCATCTTCTACTGTCTCAGTTAGCATCGTAAGCTAACTGACACCGTTAGTGACCCTCAATATGTGTTTTAAATTAAGCACATGAAAACAAATCGGATGTCATGCTTTTATTTTTTTTTTTGTGTAATCGAAAGTGAACAAGTTTCACTGGTAATACAAGATGATTGCCAGGTAATCAGCGGCTGAAGTAAAAATAGTAACTAATTAAATTTTCATAAATGACAGCATTTGTTGTTTTTTTTTAACATCTGACGGTAGGTTTATTTGTCTTCCATAGAGAGAATACTGATGTTTCCTAAAGCTGCTAAGGGTAAAACACACTCGCATAGACCGATCCATTTCATTTGAGCACGTCCTACATTTCACTCAGTTGCATTAGAGTCCTATTTTTATTCCCCCCTCCGGCTGAAAACATTCTCTCAAATGAACCCAATCTGAAAATGTGATAATATGAGGAGGAAGGATGAAGTAGTGACACTATTCAACAGAAGAATTACTTTAACTATTTATGGTGATATTGAAGTGAACTATATATCTTGCAAAACCTCAGATTCCAGATGCTACGGAGAGGAGTTGTTGCTTTGTTGGCTCCAACTGGTGACAGGGAACCAGGCTTTTCATTCAAGTAACATTTCATAAACTGGTTGCTGCAGGTGAGATACAACTATATAAACCATTGGATCGTTCTTGTTATGGACCAAACTGCAGTGCCCTTCCTGTATTTACACTCCTTGTGATTGCTGAATAAATTAGAGATGATTGTGTGAAGGATAGTTGTAATCTCTTCCATCTGTTATTAATGTGTTGTCACAGGAACACATTGACAGAACATGAGATGAATCCCTTGTGTGAGTCTTCCTCATATTGTACATGGAAGATGGGGATGAGGTAGACTATTGTAATGTATATTGTATTTTCAAACCACTGTATTAAAGATGTTGACTGGAAGAAATATTCTACAACGATAGAGAATAAGAAATAGTAGAGCTACACCATTACATTATCTGAAGTAATTACTCTTATCTTTACAAAGAAGTGCGATTTTGGCTGGAGTATAGACAACCATAGTCATGATATCGTTGACATACGTGTAATTATGCTGTATTATCAATACCAATTTACATTGGAGGCTCTGAAGAGTAATTTTGGACTGGATTTGGACTTGTAAATAAGTGCTCTTTTGAGATAGTTAAAGTTCTAAGGTCTAAGGCTTTTTCGGGTTGTTGCCAATCGGCTCTGGTAGAGGTAGAAAACCTTAAAATGTTTGTCTTTTTAAGGCTTTAATTAATAAGTGATGAATGTCGGCCTGTAGAGGTGAAGTAAGAAGAGTGGCTGCTTTTGTTTAATATATATATATTTCATCAATCAACTTTATTTACATAGCACATTTGAGTTTGTGATTTTCAGGGAGTTGTCAATAGCACCCACAGGAGTATTATCAGCTATAGTGTGTAGTGTGATTAAAAAAGGACCAGCTTTGATGTATTTTGAGGTTTTATGATGATTGTTTCTGTGCCCCCCCCCAGGTGGTCATCAATAAATAGGATAAGTTATGATTTGATCACATAATACTTAAAAAAATCATCAACCATTATATCAAGCTAATGCCTTACATGGGGAAACTCTGGGACATGTTACACATGCAGCTTGTAGGGTTTCCAATTACTGTTCACTGGGACTATTATCATGAAGAAATATTCATGTCAGTTGCTCATGATAAACAAAAACGGGTGTACCCCCCTCCCCCAAACAATTTAACATTTTTTGAGATGGTTATAGTGAAAACATGACGGATTATTCAGAAATAAATATAAATAGGACTTTTAAAACCAATATAATTATTTAAATGAACACTGAGTGAAAAGTAACTAGGAAACATGATAGTGTTAGATGAAGTGTTGAAGGTGAAATTAGAGTCAAATTTATTGAAGCATAAAACAATATTATCACATTTACCATTGTTTTCTAGCCTCCTTTTACCAGTGAAACACCTGAATTTAATGTGCCCAAATATATTTGTTTGTATATTGTATCTTGGGATGTATGTACTGGACATTTGGTTGATATTTGATTCCATTATAGTTTGTGTTTTCTTTCTTTCTCTCTGCAGTCAACCTGAATCTTGCTGACGTTCAGTGGCTCTTGGCTCCATCGGCCTTCTTCAAAACATGCAAGGCTTCTACTCCAAGCTTGACTCCTCCCCCTCCTCGTCCCCATTGCTGGGGGTGGGAATTCGTGGAGAGGGTGGACCTGTGCCCCTCAGCCTGGCTGTAGAGACTGAGAAGGCTCAGGCCCTCTTACAGACGTTTAGCTCCGCCTCTCTGCTGGCATCAGCAGGGCTGGGCGTGTTTTGCGTGGTGGCAGACCATGCCCTCCAGCTGTCAATCATCCAGCATCACCTGTGGCTGCGTGCTGCCTTGGACAACGCCACGCACGGTCTGGTGGGACTGTGGTCTTGGGCGGTGGTTATTGGATTGAGGAAAAAGAGTGACCTATATGAGGTGCTTCTGGCGGGTCTGCTGGCATCAATCATAGACCTGGATCACTTCTATATGGCTGGATCCTTGTCACTTAAGGTAGGACTGGCTCAACAATTGCTATTTGTTTTTTTTAGTGTAATAGCAGTAATTCACCAGTAAACAACAACCTAAATATAAGCATGATTTCAAAAATTCTGTAATATTTTGACAATAGTTGTTGGTTTTTACAGTAAATTATAAAGGTTATGAATGTTGTGCTCTTCTCATTTCAGCAAAAATATAGGCTATTGATGGAGCTGATTGATATTTTTAGGTGTTTATTTCCCACTTATAATTCCTTTCACTGGTAATCATTTCAAACCTTTGTTTGATGGTCAGGTCTGGTTGTATCTATTCTCAGTTGGTTATCCCCTGTCTATTCACATCTTTAAAAGCCTGGAGGTGAGATGGGACAGGGAGTTTTTTGGGGTTTTCATCCGGAGTGTCACAAGTTGTAACATCCCAGCAGCTGGGAGTAAAGAGGGAAGGGCGAGCGATCCAATTTTATATCATAAATGCTTTGAATAATACATTGATAAAGTAACCTATTCTTATGTGTCATTTAAGCCACCACACATTATTTTGTATATGTAATCTATCTGAGGTATGTGAATGAGACATTGCTATTCATTATTTTTCCAGCAGTCAGATTAAAATTTTTTTAATTTTGCCGAACCTGTATCAGTCAAACCCATTTCTGTACACTGATAAGTCAACTGTAAAGGCTAAATAAAATGGTTTTCTTTCTTCTCCTTAGTGTTAAAACGTATTACATTCATTGCTACAGTAATGTCAGTGATTATGTTGAGCTAAAAACTGATGATGAAAATCACAGAATGTATGAAATTTAGTTTTTCATCTGCTCATGGGTGTAACTGCAAATTCTTAAATGTAGACACTGCAAAGTTGTGCAGACGTCATCAATGAACTTTGTAAAACCACTCTCTGTAAAGGGTACACTTGTTTTCAACCCAGTCAATCGTGTTCCTGTTTCCAAAAAACATTTCAACCTTTAAACACAAACACTGAGAAATTGACTGAAAAACAAAACGCTGTCAAAGGGGGCACATATAAGTCATGATCATGTGTGAACATTTCAGAGGCAGTGCTTTCTCTTCCCTTTATTGAAGAGTTAGAATTTATTTAAATAATAATGACAGTATTAATAGTAATAATTAGAAAAGCACTTGGAGAGCACAGACTCCGCCAAGGCAGATCAACTCCCACCTCACCTTAAATGACCTAAATGAATGATAGGTTTGACTTCTGCCCCAACGAACCCCACCCCCCACATCACTCCACCAAAATGTAGTTATTGTTGTTATATTTCAGTCAAATCTGTCCATTACTTTTTGAGTTATCTGGCAAACAGACAAAAAAATGCCGGTGAAAACATAACTCTGTCATTCCTTGGTGGAGTAATAATTGAAGAAGTGATGCTAGTGTATAAGTGTTAAACATACGATCTGTGGACCAAAAGCAGCCAAAATACCCAAATTGGGCTTGTAAGATGAACATGTGAAGAGCCAAAATTATTTCAAATAAGTCGAGCCAGTGAAACGGTTTCATAATAATCTATAAAGACAACTCCATATTTTGTCTTTTCTTTAGAGTAGGACATATTCATGTTACACATTTACAAAGGATTCACAAACTACAAAAACACTCAGAGAGTGCAGACCTCCACCAGTATTATATATTGAGTTAAATCATTTCTGTCTAAACCAGCCCTATCACCTAATAGTAAAGATTCCTTCCAAAAAATCCTGGATCCAGATGGTGATCCAGATCACCACCAGAATTTAATCACTTGTTGCTTTTGTTATTCCAGACATTCAGTGAAAATGTAGTTGAAATCTGTCAATGACTTTTTGACTTTTGTTGCTACAGACAGACAAACTCACAAACGTCAATGATTACATAACCTCCGCTGGCAGAGGTAAAAATGGGTATAAGTTGAACAAAGATGAACATGAAATGTCTAAAGAAAATAGTGTCATTTAAACTATGTTCTGCCTAAATGTGTATTTGTAGATTCACTCTGATGTGTAAGTTGTAATGCACATGTGTAAATGAGAAGATCAGACATAACATAGTTAACATTGCACTTCATTATTCTCATTTTTTAAATGAGACTTTGTAGATGCAAGTGTGTTTGTAATGTCATTTTCCTTTTCCTTCAAAAAAATTGTAGTTGATCTAACTTGTATGTGATGTTTTTATTTTACTGGTCCAGCCCAATCGAGGACATGATTGTGGATCTGGTATCTGGTAGTCGGACGTCCTGAACAGACTAAACTTCCTGTCGTACACATACCTTTTCTGTTCTCTTCTCAGGCTGCTGTCTCACTGCCTCAGCGTCCTCCTCTCCACTGCTCCTCTCTCATCCCAGTCTTCTGCCTCTCCCTTCGCTTCCTCATGTGGATCGGACGCCTCAAAGACGCCTGGTGCTCGCTGCCTTGGATGCTGTTCATTTCCATGGCGACGCACCACGTCCGCGATGCCGTGCGCCACGGACTGTGGGTGTGCCCGTTCGGCAACACGACGCCCCTTCCGTACTGGCTGTACGTCAGCACCACGGCGACGCTTCCTCACCTGTGCTCAGTTCTCATGTACCTGACGGGAACTAGAGATGTGATCTCCACCAAACACGGGGTGGCCATTGACGTGTAGACGCCGACCGCAGCGTCCATGCCGGCTCGGTTACGTGAACTCGCTTGAGAATCGGCTTATGACAAAGGAAGATAATTTCTGGCTCAGATTCAGACTTCTGTCACAAGGAAGCAGACGCTCTACAACCAGACAACGCAGGCCTACAATCACAAACTCCAGACTGCTGTGCCAAATACTGATTTATTTTTCTGAGAGAGAATCTCAAAGTCTCTGTAACTGTTGGAGTGACCCTTTAAAGCTTTCACGTGAAGTTTCCTCCTCATTTGTCCGCTGCCTGTTCGTAAAAGCGTCGGGACAGACCGCACACTTGACCTTAGAAACCACAGAGTTGTTCATCATTTCCTGCTCGGTGAACCGCGACTCGACATCGCCATCGATCTTCATCCTACAAACTGTCAACCAAAGGTCAGAAACAGGGCGGGTTCTTATCGCTCTTCTCATCTCTTAAAGTGATGAGCATTTGTGACTGATTTAAAACAGGTAGAATTACAGTCACCGCTAAACGCCCCCACCCTTTCGTATTTTTCAGTCACTGGTTATTTTGCTTCTTTGGAGATTTTCAGCCTCGAACACGTCACATGAGGATCACAGCTTTGCCATCAGACTTAAAGGCTGTCCACACCAACAGCTGGAACAGTATTGTTGTGAACACCTGAGCTGCAGCTGTATTTGAGCCTTGACATCATCTCTGGTCCATACAGCTCACACAGCAGAGAAGTTAAATGAGTGGATTAGTCGGCCACTTCACCCCAAAATAAATCTGATACACAAAATATTTAAACATAAAAAAAATGGTTAGCAGCATTTTTCCAATCTGTTCTCATTGGTTTGCTCGCTAACTTATTTGCTCAGGTCAATTCTACAGACCAATACATTTCTTATTAGGTTGATCAGTCATAACATTCTGACCACTGGCAGGAGATGTGGTAATATTATTAGTAATTATTTTATTACAATAGTAGCTTTAAATGGATTGGAAATATTGGGCAGAAAGTTAGCAACTAGGCATAGAAGCTGATGTGCAAATGAACAATGGAAGGAAGTGAGTGACTCGTATGGTGACGTCCCACTGACCGATCCCATTGGAATGTGAAAATCAATAATACATCCTGATCTTTTTTTTTTGTTTGTTTCTGATCCAACCCCCCCCCCCTATTATTTTTGCCAATTCAATCATTTCTACTATGAAATCTTGATTTAAATGTAGTCGTTATTTATGCTATTATACTATTATTTTTATTTGATCACAATTGGGCTGAATGTGGAACCTAAACTAAAACCAGTTTGACTCTTAATATCTTTAGTATCAGTGTTGTACTGCCCAACATTGGAACCTTTGGCGGGCCGGTTTTACCCTGTGGGTCATATCTTTGCCACCCCTGCTATAGCACGTCCATGGGCAGGTCCGTCCAGGGGTAAACGGGAGTGTGTTACATGTCATACGTACCTTAATAATGACCACGCACAGACCACACGGCCGCACAAATCTGAAAGTGAACCTTAAGGCGCTTTACTATTTGCTTTAATCCTCCTTTTCCCTATTTTTGGAAACTTTCATTTGAGGGGGCAGAACATTTGTTTAACAGGATATTGCCCCCTCTCGCTTTCCCTAAATCCAATATTCTTTAAAAAATGCCACATCAGCAGTAGATAACCCTTCTTTAGACGGGACATCCCTACTGTCCAACAGTGATTACAATGTTATGGCTGAAAGGTGTATCATAAAGAGTAAGATTTAATTTGCAAAACAAAGCTAAATCAGTCGTTTACAGGCACCAACATGATGCTGGAAATTGACTGATGACATTAATCCCAGTTTTGTTATCATAGAGATTTGGGTAAACTTACTAAAGTAAGTTACAGCTACAGTTATTTTTCATGTGGACGGCACTTTATAGTTTTCTTTTAAATCTGCATTTAAACACTGAATTACTGTTCATTCTGGTAAATCAGCACTTAACCAGGTCTGTCACTAAATCCACCAACCAGCATCTCATCAAACAGCAACTTATGTCTGGATTTGTAGAAAAAATATAAAAAGAAAAAAAAGTTTGTACTCAACCGTTGCATCTTTCCCAGGAAGCTGGTTGCTTAGTAACCACTCAAGCGTACACTGTACCACCAGCATCTTACACCATGCCCAGAGTGTTCTTTTTGTGGATTAAACAAGTGGGCTTTAGAGACGCTGGCAGGCTGTATGTAAACCATGAAAAAAAAAAAAAAATTATTAGGTTCTGTACCAACTGGAGAACGGAATGAAACAGAGAAAGTCCAGATGGTGGCTCCGATACAGGCCAGTGGTTGAGCTTACACTAGAACTATTAACACCCGGCTCTGTGAAAAGAACACCCACTGCCCCCCCACCATCTTTAAATGTCCTTTTATTTCTCTAAACTGTACGTAGTGCTTTCAGCTGAGGAACAGACCAGTTCTACAAATGACAACTTGACGCCTATAATTGAATCTTAACCTGCTGCTGCGATTAGATTAGGTTTAGATAGACATTTAGCCTCATGTGTTTCCTGTTATACATGCTGTCACTGTAGACAGAATATACCTTAATACAAAGTGTAGATTCTCTGCGATCGAAGCACTAAGTTTACTTTAGAGTTTTCCTTAGAATCAGCTGGATAACGATCGAAGACAAAACTACTCGGTCACAGTACTGGTCCATTCCATTATTAGTTCTGTTCAAAATGACACAGTTCAGAAGGTTGTGTTTTAGCCACATTCCTTCTCTGAAAGTAGACGTTATTAGCTTTGAAGTGACATGGCATTGGTTAGTTTTGGCCTCGTGGGTCTTCAGTTATAAGCTTTGGAACTTAAATATGCACACATGAACACACATTGGGTTTAAACACTTGATCCTTAACATGTATGAAATCTAATCAGTGCCATCATCCCTGTGTTTGACTGTACAGAACATTAGTACATACTGACACTGCACAGCATTACAGCTTCCTACTGTCATGACTAACAACCATCATCCAACCAACCAGTCATGCAGATAACCATCCAACCAACCAGTCATGCAGATAATCATCCAACCAACCAGTTATCCATATTACCATCCAACCAACCAATTATGCAGATAACCATCCAACCAACCAGTCATGCAGATAACCATCCAACCAACCAGTCATGCAGATAATCATCCAACCAACCAGTTATCCATATTACCATCCAACCAAACAATTATGCAGATAACCATCCAACCAACCAGTCATCCAGATAACCATCCAACCAACCAGTAATCAAGATAACCATCTAACCAACCAATTATGCAGATAACCATCCAACCAACCAGTCATCCAAATAACCATTCAACCAATTATGCAGATAACCATCCAACCAACCAGTTATCCAAATAACCATCCAGCCAACCAGTCATCCAGATAACCATCCAGCCAACCAATTATGCAGATAACCATCCAACCAACCAGTCATTCAGATAACCATCCAACCAACCAGCTCCACTTGATGTTTCTTTTTCGTCCACACTTTTAGTCGCTCACGTTGTAAATACGAGACTTTCCAAGTGTGTTTCTGTCCTAAGTGGCCTATTTCTATTTCACACCAAATAGGGAAAAACAAAGGATACGATACAGCTGGATATTTATATTTATGGAGATATGTACTCTCCTTTTTCCCCCTCAGTAGTGTGTGTGTGTATGTGTATATTTCCATTACACATTGACATATTGGACTGTGCTGTAACTGTGGCATTAACTCGTGCGATCCACTGCAGGATTCTCTGCTCTTTATTATATAGATGAAGTCTAGTGTTTTTAGTTGTGATTAATTTATTCAACAGTTTGATCATTCCTCTACATGTCGTCCATATTGTGTTGATGAATATGAGTGTGTGGTTCAGTTTAAGTGATGCATAAACTATTGTTTCCATCTAATAGATTCACTTTGGGGTTTTACAGACGAAGGCTGTGTCTAGAAATCACTTTTTTCTAACTTTAATTTCCAAATTTGACATACAATTCAGATCCTACAGTTTTCTCAGTTCATGGCTAAAAATTGGAGATAAATTTTGGGTGAATGAAAACAAATCGTCAAATAAATATGGAATCGACTCTTAAGTGTCACTATAGAGAAGTGAATAAAAGACTGATTCCAGATTCAGCCTTTTATTATTTTTTGAATGTAATGGATGGATGTTGGTTGAACAAACCTGATGCATCTAAATGTTTTCATGCTTATTTATTTGCCATTTTTCTTACCAATAACAGGCCTGTAATAAGTTAAAAGTGTAGTGACAGCAGTTGTCCACTAGGTGTCTGTATTGGGCTGCAGTTCTACACATTCTACCTTTAAGATTGTACTGAGAAGATGATGTTGAGTTTGAGGGATTTTTAAGGAAAACTTAAGATCAAATAATTATCATTCCTGCACATATTTGATCACATTTTAAAAGTTCATTCTTGTTTCATCCTACTGTAAAAAAAAAAAAAAAAGAAGAAGTGATATTTAGCATCTGAAATGTGCAAAGAGCAGGTTTGACATAAGGGAATAAATATGGTCTGACACTGGTAACTTTATTTTAGTGGATTCATTGTTCTGCACATTTTACTTTTATTGCACTGCTTTATTTATTTTTTAGCATTTATTAAGTATTTTACATTAAGAAACTAATTTTCTTAAAATTTTGCATCATAAAACCCTCAAAGCTGCATTTCAGTCAAACTGAAACGGTTGAAAAATTACTGTTAAAAAAAAAAAGTTTGATTTACAAGTTAATTCTTCAATAAAGGGAAAAAGTGTTTTACTGCTGCTGATGTTTACAATGTGACTTCTATTAATGCAACATTATGTTGATTTTTTTTTTGCACTTTTCAGCTGTTTCAGTGTTTAAGTTTTTGTATTTTTGTTGAATATTTTTTATGTTTTGTTAAGAAGAAAGTATACATGGTATAAACAATAGTCTTAAGGTAGTGAACTTTTTATCTCAATAAAATATCTTAATAAAAACTTTCAATCTGTGTGTTGTGTCCATTATTGTCATAATAGTAACAGTGATTAATCAGTATTGTACAGAATTCTGTCATATTTTAATAGTTTTTTATTTCCAGGTCAGTGGTGTTTACATTAGTCTGAGAACAAACTATTTGAACCTTTGTCAACAGTGTCTGTGATAAATCTCTCTCTCTCTCTCTCTGTGTATATATATGTGTGTGTATGTATATATATATTTATGTGTATATATATATATATATATATGTGTGTGTGTGTGTGTGTGTATATATATATATATATATATGTGTGTGTATATATATATGTGTGTGTGTGTTTATATATATATATATATATATATATGTGTGTGTATATATATATGTGTGTGTATATATGTATATGTAGGTCATTGATAACGTCCAGGCCAATAATTCATCATATAATGCATATTAAGGAGTTAGGTAAATATTGGGTTTGAATAGTTTCTATAGAATAACGTGCATAGAACTCATTTCTGAGTCTTACACTTCCCAAACATTTTTCAGTAGTCCACAGGAAATGGTCTTTGGAAATCAGGTCAAAGTGCTGTTGGGGACAAAAACAAACATTTGTTCACGGTTTAAAGGATGGGTTGGGAAGCCTCTATAAAGGCAATGAAAAGATGCCATGGTTAAATGCAGATGAAAGATGGCGGCCTAAGTTATTCCAAAGTTGGGCGTCGGTTTAACTGTTCCCATCACATGCACCATCCGAGGTTTTGTTGAACGACATGTGGCAGACCGACCACGTCCTGGACGGGAAAGCGTGATGACTCCGGATCAGGATTGTTACATAAATGTTACCTGGATGTTTTCATTGACTGTCAGTGTATATATGTGTGTTTTTTTGGCCCAAACAAAAAAAAAACAGCAATTTCACCATGTGCACACTTGTTCAATTCTTCAAATGTTTTACCATCGATTGCTAGAGTTGTCAATTGTGTCAGGAACAAAAATGTAATGTTCACTTTATTACTTCACAAGTTCATAAGAGTAAACTATATGACATTGTTTAGAAAATCCTGAGAGGGTCTGGATGCTTTGACATGGACTGACTCATATCCACAACAGAAACTTATTTACTTCCAGTGCCGGGGTGGCTAACAGGAAGAACGGGAGATTTCCCGAAAGGCCGGCTCATGTCAAGGTCGAGTTTGGGCCGGTAGGATGAAAAATAATTTTAACATGTCACTTGCACTATCTAATCGTACTGTTGCATTCATTCTCTAGACAGCCACATTCAGCACAACCCAACATCGCAGCAGGTGAGATGGGTTAGGGCCATCTGAATGCCTCACTGTCTCAGGAACTCTTGGAGGCCTTCATGTTGATGTACACAGAGAAGGAAATTCTCATGTCTATTGACAATGAGATTGTTATCAATAAAGTTGCAGAAACCAGTGCTTTGCTTAGGAGGATTTTGATGCAGTAAGTTGCCTACTAAATATGTGTGTAGTGAAGCTACTTAAGAGTTAAGTGTAAAACTTAATATTTTGGGAAGGCAAATGCAGTTTTGATTTCAAATTTTGGATTTTGATTTTCAAATTACTGCTACTGTACAAAGGTAATATGTTTTCGTCTTTATCAGATTTTCCACCTTTAAAATATTTATCTGATTTTAGTGTAAAACTTAACAGAAGGTTTTTCTGTTGGGAAGGCAAATGCAATTTTGATTTCAAATTACTGCTACTGTACAAGGGTAAATACTTTTTCATCTTTATCAGATTTTCTACCTTTAAAATCTTTCTCTCATTTTACTTGAATTAAAAATAGAAAAGTGAAGTGTTTTCTGTTAACATATACTTGAATGTATACCCAATAAAAAGGCATCATAAGAGCTCACTGCCGTTCATTTATTTAAATTCCTCGTCCATAGCAAAGTGGGCCGGCTTTGGGTATAAAGCTCCCGGGCTGAAACAGGGGCCCACTCCGGCCCTGTTTACCTCTGCGAAGGATGTTATGTTTTTTGCCAGCATTTATTTGTCTGTCTGTGTACAACAGATGTCCTCACCCCAGGTCTTCAGGACCCACTGTCCTACATGTTTTAGGTGCAACCCTGCTCCAACACACCTGATTCAAATGATCAGCTCGTTAGCCTGATAACGACCCACTGCTGTGAATCAGGTGTGTTGGAGCAGAGATGAAGACCTGTGGTGTACAAGAGTTCCATGAAACTTTCAACTTTCATCTCATTCTAAAATGAAACAAAATCATAGAATAATAAAAATACAATCACAAAATAGAGAACGCAAAACATCAAAACTGATATATTTCTCTATGTTCATTGTACTTACACAGGAAAAAGGAGGAAATAAAAGGAAAATTAATCTGTTAAAAATAAAAAAAACCTCAACTCCAGTGTTTACCTTTGACTTAGTGTGTTTTGTTTTTGCGACAGGAAGCTAGTGTTTACGCGGCTACGACATCGAGTCTGTGGAAAACGAATGTAATCATGTAAGTTGTGGTTTTTATTGTAACATTTAGTCACAGAAATCATCTAGATTATTTACAGTACTTAATTTCCTTTTGTTTTTTCATGTCAAACTGTGCAAAAGGGTACATTTCCTTCCACTGTAGAAACCACTTCCTCTTTGACTCATGACCTCTGCTTTCCTGGAAGGTGACATTTGGACGTCCTGCAATATGTACAAAAAAAGAAGGACATAAAGGACCAATCAATTAGCTTTTGGCGAAGATTCAGAAAAGATCCTGGAATCTGGATCACTTTGAAATGTTATATTGAAATGTTACATTGTGGTAAATGGAGAATACATTTCATCCATGGACGGTATGACTGATGTCTTTGTAAACATCTGTAAACTAATCAGTGGTTCTCAAATCTGGTCCTCATGGCCCAGTGTCCTGCATGTTTTAGACACCTCCCATTTCTTTTCTTTTTTTTTTTTTAATTTATAAAAATATATTAAAAATAAAACAAAATAAAATACAATTAACTAATTAATCAACAATACATATAATAGATTTTTTTTTAAATATAAAAAGAATACAAAAATAAAAAGTAAATAAAACAATATAAAAAATAATTTTGAAAAGTAAAAAAATATATATAAACAAATTAAAATAAAAAATTGTAAATAAAAATAAAAGTAAAAAAATAAATTCCATGTGATTAAAAACTAATGAAATAATAAACTAAAACAATTTAAAACATTTTAAATAAAATATAGATTACATACATATATATATATATATATATATATATATATATATATATATATATATATATATATATATATATATATATATATATATATATATATATATATATATATATATATATATATATATATATATATATATATATATATATATATATAATTTCAATTAATTTTGAAAAATAATAATATTAAAATTAAAACAAAACATCACATTACATTACATCATTATCAGGCTTCTGAAGAGCTGATCAATATTTGAAGTAGGTGTGATAGAAGAAGGAAATAACTAAAACATGCAGGACACTGGCCCACGAGGACCGGATTTAAGAACCACTGGATTAAATCAACATTACAACTATCATGTAACTGAGTTGAAACATTTTCTCAATGAGCTGTTTGGCCCCTTTTAAATAAACAAGGAAGGATCTAGAGGTCGCCAAAGTTTAATAAACTGAAAATGGGATAAGTCTAATTTTGAAGTAGAGTTTGTAGAGGACATGCGTCACTTGCATTTCATAACTTTTATTATCCCTTTGTTGGTCACACTACAAAAATCACAATAAAAAAATTTTTATTTTTTTGCTTTTTCCACCTCATGGGGACTATTATAACATAAAACAGATTTGATTTAATTTTTTTTTTACTGACCCTACATTTAACTAAAGTATTAAAACTCAAACATTACTCCTTCACCAATCTTACCAACGTAATTTGTGACTTGGTTCAAATGTATCAAGTCTTTGTGTTTGTATCATTAGTGATTAGCATTAGCATTTCATGACCCTTTACTATCATTTCTACTGTTTGGTTCAGCATATTTTCAAAAATAATTGCATGAATACCAGTACTATTTCTAGTATTTTCTGAAACATGAGGATTATTTATGTAAAATAGTCTCTGTAAAAGTTGACAAAATGAAAAAAAAGAAAAATCGAACTTACCTGCAATTTTGTGTCCAAAAGAAAAAAATCATAGCAGAGGTGTTGTCATGGTTACCATCTTCTTCCTTGGTGGTATACTAGCATGAGCTGAATATATCATTAACAGTGTCACCCAGTGGTGTTTTTGTGCATTGCATTTTTCTTACAAAAGGGGGAGACTGCCCAAAAAGTTTGGTGTCAAAGGACTTAAATTTAGATTAGATACCAGGGTTCAAAGTTACCTCTACCAAACGGTTGAGCTGACCAACAAACGGTTATAAAAATTAGATAAAGAGTTCAAAACTGCATAGTCACACATATAACAGAATGTTCACATGAGCCTTAATCACTCTGGTTAATTTCAGAAAAGGGAAAGAAACAGGACACTATTCTTTCCATTCGGGACAATACAAAACAGAATTAGGGACCACTGCGGGACACAAAGAAAAAAAGTTAATGTGAAGCCCTGAAGATAAAATAAGGTTATAAAATGTGATTAAACTAAGATGAGTCCAAATTAAAATTAAGATAAAAAAAGGACAATGTAAGATAAGAATGTATTTATCCCACAGTGCAGACTTTGAAGTGTCAACAATAAAGTGATATTTAAAAGAAAACCCCCACAGATGTAGGTGTGATAAAATAGTATTTATTTCACAGAGACATACAAGGACAGAGAGGAAAAAAAAACAGCTTATGGTGATGTCAGTCATACACATAAAGCACAAACAAACCTGTATATACATCTGAGAATGGATGCCTGAGTGTAATTTGAGTCAAGAACTAAAACCAACAGGCTCCACCTGCTATCACATACTGCAGAGGATCATGGGAAAGAGAGCAAATGGCCACACGTGTCCACGAAAATGAAGAAAACAACACGAGAGTGAGATGGAGGTGGCAAGTTATCCATACACACTGGACAGAAAGAAAACAAATCACCTCAAACTTTAAAATAAGAGGGACGGTTTTATAATGTTGCATTAAAAAAAAAAACTATTAAAAACTGTTAAAATAGTCAAATGTAGACCAGATATTTATTTGAATGTAGTGTTGGGTTTAGAACAACTGCAGTCTGGACAGTTTTGTTTTTTACCATCTTTATGTGTAATGTACAAAACAACATATAGTTAATCTTCTACAAATTTTATCACAACTATAATAAACTACATTTTCTACAATTCGATGGGAAAATAAAATGTGTAAAAGACAAAGGACCAGATTTACTAAGCAGAGCAAATTAGCATGAAGGCGATTTACTGACGACTGCAGTTCTTTATCCACAAATATAGGTTATATGTTATATTTGTTCTGGAGGGACTTAGATCAAAGACTCAGTGACCACCCTACGGCCAGACTTTGTCCTACGGTCCAACTTCTGCAAACTCGTTTACATCATCGAGCTCACAGTTCCTTGGGAGGAGGCCGTTTATGAGACGCATGAACGCAAGGAACTATGGTAGTCCGACCTAGCAACTGAGGCAGAGGACAGGGGCTGGAAGGTGAGGGTACGCCCGGTGGAGGTGGGCTGCAGGGGTTTTGTGGTGACAGTGAAGGGAGGGGGGTTGGAGTCAGGGGACAGGCTGAACTGTCCGATACCACAGAGAGGGCGAGCCATGGGCTGTGGTAGCACCTGGGCGGCTACTGTAAGGCTAAAGCTTAACCCTGGGACACACACCCAGGAGTGACCAACCGGTGGTGGGCCGGTGATAATTGGCCGAAATGCCCAGTGATCTGAGGACACAACTGACGATGTGTCCCAGGGGCTAAGTAAGGCCAGGCACAAGCTTGGCTTAGGGAGGACGACGCCCCCTGCCATGCATAGTCCCAGGGAATTGAACCATCAAGTCCTTTCATAGAATCTAAAAAGATAGAACTTTATTTTTACAATGAAGTTTGTCCTCTGCATTTAACCCATCCTTCTAAGGAGCAGTGAGCAGCCATGGGTGGCACCCATGGACCCATGTGGAGCCAGACTCATGGTCAGTTACCCGTTACCTGGCTCGAGGATTTTTACCCTAACAATGGGGGTGATTAGGGGAAACCGGAGGAAACCCATCCAGACACAGGGAGAGAAAAATGGAACAACGCAGGTGAAAATAGACTGTTGGATAATCAATATTTAATAAATGATAATGCCTCTGTCGAAATAAACAAATACATCTAGTAGTTTCAAAATGGGTTAACGTGTGCTATTTCGGACTTTGCTCTGCGCCTCCTTAAGTGAATTTCAACAGTAGATTTGGAATAACTTTAGTAAATCTGGCCCAGAGTTTCCACTATTCAAGAAGATGAAACCGTTTTAGTTTCTTTGTGAATGTTACCATCGTAAAGAAACAAAGCTTCGATTTGTGCTTCGGCGAAAACACAGAAATAAAGAAATATTTTAAGTAAAGTATTTAAAGAAAAGACCGTAAACACGTTGTCCATACAGTAATCGTACAGTAACAGAGCTTCATAAAACTGGGGAAAAAAGGACACAAATATACAATGAAGGGATGGTTTCGGAAACATGGATCATCTCATCAACACACCAGGACACTCAAATGGGATGTTGTTGTGTCAACATTACACCCCTGATTTGATCCGGAGGACGATGGGTTAACAATGATATTTAAGTGTGAATATTTTAGTGATAAATTGATTAAATCTGTGCATAAAACCAGAGAAAAAGTATATGTAGTGTGAGAAAACCCATGTCTGTGAAACTATCCCAAGGAATATGATTTTTTTTTTCTCTACATATAAACATCACTTATTATAACATACATGAAATGTGTTTGTAAAGTGTGATATACAATAATATACAAAAAGCTTCAACTGGATCCATGCATAATATGTGGAGCTAGCTTGAGAGAACGTACAGTCGTCAAACTGGACAAAAAAATAAAGTTCAACCTGGATGTATGTTGTACTTCTGATACAAACTAGTCAGTCAATCAATCAATTAATCAATCAGTTGATAACGGCACAGCTTTTGATTGACAGAAAATAAGAATGAAAAGAAACAAAAACAGTTGCGGGTCATGAAAAGTAAAAAAAAAAAGAAAAGAAACAAAGAGGGAAGGAGGTTTAGCCCCTCCCCCTCCCCCCACAGAGGAAAGCTGTTCATTATTGGGACACAAGGTTTGTTGTGTGAACATCAGTACTAGATCAGATAAACCAAATGTATGAAGATACTTTTCATTAGTTCAAACTGATGAAACAACTAGAGCAGGAAAACACGTCATCACTGTGTTTGCGGTCGTTTTCAGTTACACATTTACATGCACAAAATATTCTGGTTTTTATTTGGATTCTGAGAAAGACACGACACGAGCCCAAAACGCAGAATTAGCTTTTCATGTTGTTTCCAGAATCAACTGTTTTCATCATTACTATTTACTCATTTTCTCTGTTAAAATAGAAATAAGGCCTTAACATAACCTTAATATCTTGATGATATATATATATATATATATATATATATATATATATATATATATATAGACACTGACATATTCCTCATGTCTTCAGGGAAAATTGTTCAATTCAGGGAAAAAAGTGTTGTTATTTTTACACTTGTCATTCAGAATAATAGCGGACTATTAGTGTGCACGTAAATGTTGTCACCGATGCCTCATTTTACTACTTGTTAAAATACTGCTGTGTATCTGTAATTATGATGAAATGCAATGTTAACAAAACCTACTGATTCTGAGCGATTGTCAAAGCTTAGTGCTTGTGATTGAATGCCAGTAGAAAAAATGTCTATTTTTATCCTACTAATGTGGACTGTCTCTCCATCTTTTTATTCTAGTGTACATTAATACAAGTGACTGTATATGTTTGCTGCCCTTCACTCACCCACGTGTCAAAAGTTTAGAAGTGAGTTTCACTAGTATGTGTTTGTACAGCACTAAAACATCGACACCAGGACATATATCTGCGCTTTTTCAGCATCCACTTCATCCATATTGAAACAAAACCTACAGTAGTGCTGTTTAGGACACGCTTGAAATGTGGCGACTTAGGTCAGAGTTCATCTGACTCGACTTCCGCAAGACTCAGTCACGACAGCTGTTTTTTTTTTCTTTTTATATTATATTACTATTTTTTGCCACATTTTGTCCCCGTATACATTCCTAAATAAATCGATCTGCATTTTACTTCTAAGTCTATAAAAGCCTCTAACATTATCAGTAACATTTTACAGTGTTTTGTAACTGTTCTCTAACCGCCAGAAATATTGTCATTGTTTTTCCTTGTCAACACATCAAACCCAGCATCTTTGATATTTGACAAAAAGCGTGACATGAAAAAATTACCATTTTAATGAGAACATTTTTATTAAATTTTTTTATACTATATATATATGTATATATATATATATATATATATATATATATATATATATGAGAAGTCAAATAAAAAAAAAAATCTGTCTATTTTGGTTTGTCAGATCATCTGTCTGTGATGATAACAAGTGTTAACTGTATGAGTAAATATAAGCTAGAGACGGTAAATCTGTTGTCATGATCTCAAAATGATCCAAGTTTTATGAGGCTACTCTCATTTCACACCTAACAACATAAAAAAAGAGAAAAAAAAATAGGCTGGATTTGATTTCATTAGGGTGCGTTTGATGATCCCTGAAGGGGAAACACTGTTTAATCTGCCATAAAAACAAACTTTCAATCACACTTGACAGCTGAGAGGAGATCAGAGGATAATATTTAGACAGGACTGATGACGATTTATCTGAAAGGTCTGGTTTTTAAATGTTCTTTTTCATCACTGAACTACTTGATGCGATGATGCTGGTGGTTTGTGAAAGGCCAGTATATCTTTTGTTATCTCCCTCTTTCTCCCCCGTGTGTCTCCCATTCAACGACAGTGGATGGATGGACTAAAGGAGGTATGGCCAAAAAGGCTCGCACTACAAGACAACAAAACAAACATAACATGCAACATAAAAGCACGTGTCATATATGAAGTAAAGCTGATATAACCCAACCCACCCACCCGAGTCCATTTGAGTCACTTCCTGCCCCCGAGCTAAACGGTAATGCCCCATAGTTGCTGCTTTGGCATCAGACACACACAGAGAGAGACTGGCAAAAAGGTATAATTCCTTCACAGCATTGAGTCGGTCGGTCAGTCGATGTTATAACAAGACGCAGAATTATTTCTTTTGTTCTCACAACAAATAAAAAAAAAAAAAAAAAAACCTTGAGGAGTTCTGGTTGAGTGAAGATCAATGTCCGAGTAAAAATCTTCCACTTACTCCTGTTTGGCAGCTGCACACATGGTCCTTACTTGTATCCTATAACTTCAAAGTTAAAACCAAATCCACGTCACCCCTCTCCAAAAAAATCCCCATAAACATTAAATGAGTTGTTCCACCTGAAGCAGCATTGGTTGTGAGTAAACTCAGATGTCCTGGTGCAGGGTCATCTCCTACTGAAAGGAGCTGCCTAAAAGTAACAAACTAGAGTCTGTGTTTCCTCGTCTCCAAGGACACAGAGACAGGGCGGTGCCAGAAGATGCATTATGGGTAGTGTAACTGCATGTGTTCACTTAAGATGTCCAGGAAGATCCTGTGCATGTGCATCTCTAAAAACACATACTTTACTCTGCTCTGAAAAGCTCCGTGCATGGATTTGTCCCTGCCACCGTGGGTTCAAGGTAGAGTCTGACTGGTGCATTGTGGGTAATGTAGCTGAATTCGGACCTTCAGCTCCGTGCAGTGGCAAAGTCAGGGGCTGACCCTCAGGAAGAGCCCTAGAACGGGCCGACGTGGAAAAGATGCTCGGAACCTGAGGATGAGATGGAAAATAGAAAATGATTTGGTGAGACAAGCTGCAAGAAAAGTGGAAAAAGGAATGTTAAAACCCATTTATAAATCATATTGTAATTAAGCACTGCCTTGGAGACAGTTTTTAAATAACAGAGCTGGAGAAGAGATATGCAGGAATAGTAAGAGGGTTATAATCTGTGTTTTCTGCGTATGTCAGGCTTATAATCACAACTTGGCTGGATTTCTAAAGGCTTTTCTCAGCTTTGTTTATAGCAAAGTTTCAACCATTCAAGTTCTTGTTAAAGAAAACATTTGCTAATCTGTCTCATTTGCCGTGCTTACATTTGGAGGCCTTTTCAATAAGACATTTACAGTATTAGGAGTTAACTTTCTTTGCCACAGAAGCTGTTAATCATGATGGAATTCACATCTATCTGCCGAATGAGATAAAAAAAAGAACCACGTGTGGCTATATGTAAACTTATTCAATGCATTGACATATACATATATATATAAATTAGTGTGTTTTAGAATACGGTGCAAGGAAGTTCTGCCAAAGTTGCCAATGTACTGAATTGTAGAGAAGATATGAACTGAATTTATTTCCACTGACAGTCTCAGGGATTTATGTGATTTATGTGACCACTAGAGGGAGTAGTGAGTCACTCTGATGTTCTCCCATGGTGACAAAAACTAAAACCATTAGGCCCAAAGCATCAGAAAGTGACCGCCGCAATGGAATGAGAACTGCAAAGAGGAGTCAATGAAAGCACCAAAGTGATCAAATCTGCAAGCACTGAACAGCGATATAAATCAAAACAATGGCATTTGATGTTCAAACAACATTTATTCTACAGTGCTGAGTTTTATTATGAGGCTTATGAGGGCATTAAGTTATTATGGGATGGTATTATCTTTGCTAAACAGCCATTTGTTGATCCAGACTAAACTTAAAGTCTCAAACTTGTTCAATTTCAAACAGACATATTGACAACACAAACTGACAGAAAACAGGTGATTTGCGGTTTTACTGTTGCTGTCTGTTAACATTTGTGTAAAACCAAAGCTAAGCTAACAGAGCTATAATGTAAACCAGGCATGTTCAAACTCTTCCACAAAGGGCCGGTGTGGCTCCAGGTTTTTGTTCCAACCAAGCAGCAGCACCAACCAGACTGGACTCAATGAATCAGCTGATCTCAGTCTTCAAAGCCCTTTGTGGAATAGTTTGGACGAGCCTGATGTAAAACTATCAGTACAGTGTAATTTTGAGATATTGTACCATAATACAGATGTGTGCAAAAAGTAAGTTCTACACTTTATTCAGATTGGCAGTCCGTGGATATATAGTGTTGTCATTGGTGATTTTGATCCGGTGTGTTCTTGTATGTTCCTTTTCCCTCCTGTTGAGATGTTGGAAAATCAGTACTACATAGAATCATTGGCACCAAATCACCCACATCTCTTCTGGACCTGTTCCAACGAGCTCTTTTTAAACAGGGAAAGAATATTTGAACAGATGTATCACATGTTTTAAATACAGAATATATTTTACTGAATTCGGGAAGGACGTATAGGGTCCCACTCTGCAAAACTAATAGATATAAGCACTCGTTCATCCCACTGTCAATCACACAAATTAATAAACAAATGGCAGGGAAGGGACAGGAGCATTAAAGACGTGGTGGAGCCATGACTACATGTGTTATGTTTTATGTGGCTGTCGTATTATTATTATTATTGTTATCATGATTGTTTTTATTTTTATTATATTTTTTTAAATAATTTTTTTAGGCTTTTATTAAGTGTATATGTTTTTATTACTGTATCTTAATGTATTTATTGTGAGTATTAATCTAATGAGTGGAATGTCCTTAATGCAGCAGACCCCTCTGTCCAAAACTAATAAAGATACTTTTGACTTTGAACCCCTTTAAACTGTGTTCGTGTCTCACATTAGATTGGCATGGACTTCATCTTGACCATGGAGGTGAGTTCCTGTTTGGTCACATGATTGCGTCGCCTCTGCCTCACCCTGGAAACAATAACAACCATCAGTAAAAACCACAAGAAAATTAAATAATAATAATTTTCTATGAACTTTTATATAAAGTATTGGTGAAATAATAACAGAACACAGTCTGAAAAACTAAAGGGAAAAAAAAAAAAAAGGAAACTGAAAAGCTGTGGCTTGTGGATGTGGGACACGTGTGTGTGCTTGTACTGAGTGTGATGCAAACAAGTGTATGAGTCTTACCACACGAAAAAGATGAGGGAAAGGACGGTGGTGAAGATGACCACAGAGAACAAAACCAGCAGAATAACCAAACCCAAATTACCTTCTTCCTCAAATGCAGGATCTATATGCGAATAGTCAGGAAGGAAAAAAAACAAAACAAAAGGAGAAGATCAACAAAACACTGTGGTGGAAGATGTGGAATAAGAGTTAAGAACAAATGTTAACATATTATTAAGTCAAAAGAGATGGAGAGTATTAGGGATAGTGAGATAAGAGATGCATGAGAGCAGAGCAGGGATAAAGGCGGGAAAAATAAAGTTTAACAGATGTGTGTTTGTCAAGAAACTAAACTTAAGGACCAATAATAAATAACAGGATACAGACAGGGAGACAAAATTAAATTAAACACATTTCTGTCACTGTTTATCGTCAAACCTATAGTATTTTCATAGTTCATATTCTTGATTCATCATTGCGTGTGGAAGAAAAAAATAGGGGTAAAAAATGTGACGTGTGTGTGTGTGTTGTCTGACTTAATTACTCTTTGGTGAGAAGTTAATTTTAAATATGCCATTATGGTTTTCACAGAAACATGTATTTATCATTCTGCGAGGAGTAAACAAGCCTCCTGCAGACACACAAAGCAGAAAAGTCATGGGTTTGAAGTTTGAAACAAAGCAAAACATGAAGCACAGATACTCATTAATAAAATGCACAAACACAGACTTCATTTACAGATTCACCAAATGATTTGTGTACACATCTGGAAAGACCAACACAAATGTGTGAACACTCACACACAAAGAAGACATCTGGTTCCCAGCAGCACTTTATTCTGCTGCCAGAACTGTGCACATTAATCTCCCTTGTATATACTGTGAGTGGGTGTGTGCATGTTTACAAGTGCATACTTGTGTACATCAGGGATGTGTATATTTTACAGGCTTGGAAGGTTGTTTTCTTCTTATTTTAGCCTCTGCATTAACTGCGCTGATATGCACTTAACTTTTCATTCAGTGTGCAAGCTGTTAAAAAAACATAACACCCTGCAGGTGCAATTTACTGCAATTATATATAATTTGGTGATGATGCCAGACACAAGATACTGGCACTGTTTCCATCCCAGCTATAATAACAGTAAATAATGCCTTGTCAGGTGTTTTGTCACATTAATAACTGAAGATGCATCTTGTTTCTGCCAAAAATGTGACAAGTAAAAAAAAAATTTGCTGTATTAAAAGAGGTGATGCTGAGAGAAAATTGACATCAGCTTAACAGAGGATGAAGAAATTATGTAACACATGCCAAGAAGCGTCAAGGAGGTGGTGTTAATACCTTCACTACAAAATACAAAATAGATGGTTTGGTTGTGACTTTATTGAAGCAACTCTTAACTCTGATGAGCAACATGGGAGGATTCTACCGTCAGCTGCATGAAAAACAGACTTTACACCTTTACCTGTAAACCACAAGGCTGTACTTACTGTGCGACTTTGCCGTTGAGGTTTCCGGGTTTGTGCTGGGAGGAAAAATAATAACTGGAATTTCTTCGGACTCCTCATCTACTAGAGGTTCATGGATGGTGTCGACTGTAAGAAGTCACATAAAGGGTGCATCAGTAAGAAGGAAGTGTACGGTTTGATGTGACAAACTTGTTAGTCATTCAATGCTATGATTTGAGTTGTTATCTGTATGTGATTCGTTTTGTACAATACAAAGACGGGTGACGAAGAGTGAGTAAACAAACACCAGTCAGTCAGTGAGGTTGAGTGGAAAGTACATGTTCACACTTGTTGTTTGTGCAGCCATAAGCTTTGCTTTCCATCATTGTCCCAGAGACGCAATCCAGCATTGGCCGATAACGTGTCATATTTTGCTGTGTTTCCACTAGTATCGGCTCGGTTCGACTTGACTCAACTCAGCTCGCTTTGGTGAATTTCCATTTAAAAAAAAAAAAAAAAGGACCTGGAACCTCGTACTCGGTATTAGATTTTTGGCATCACCTCTGCCCAGGTTCCAAGCGATACAAAAAAGTAACATATAAACCACGCAGACACTGATTGGTCAGACAGTTGTCTCTGTGCTCCACCAGTTTACAAAAGTTGACAGTAAATATGACGACCCAAAACTTACACCATGGTCAATTCAGGAGCTTCAGTCCTTGATGGCCGACATAAAAATAAAAAACAACGTGAAAGAAGCGGGTTAACCACCAACTCCCTGAACAGACAACATGTAAGTACAGTATGTGCCGCACCGCTATGACGTTCAGCGACTGTAAAGTCAGTATTATCCTGTAATGGAAACGGTACCGAAACAAGTTAATACTAGTGGAAATGTGTGTTTATAGCAGAGGGTCAGCGACCAGTCCAACACAGCCCAGGCAATCAGACCTGATTACCTGGTTACCAACAAGTCTGCATTACTACCACTGCCTGAACAGACTGTGAAGGAGACCACATGTCTATGATGATTGATGGAGCAGTGACTTAGTACTCGTTCATACTTAACAGTTATAACGTAAGTAACCTGATAGAACCGCTAGTATTAGAAGTTTTGAAGTCACTACAAGTACCCTTTAATGCAAAACCTGGACCCTCAGGATGCTTTATTTATTTTTATTCACTCAGATGTGTCCCATTGAGATCAATGATCTCTTTTTCAAGGGAGACCTGCCCTATCAGTGCATGTGTGTGGATGGTGGGAGGAAACTGGAGTACCAGGAGAAAACCCACACAGACATGGCAAGAACTTTCAACCTCCACACAGAAAGGTCTGGTGTTGAAATCGAACCAGGGATCTTCATGCAAACCACCGCACCGCCATGCCACCCTGCTTTAGAACATAGGTGTCTGATCCTGGTCCTGGAGAGTTACTATCCTGCATATTTTACATGTATCCCTCTTCCAGCACACATGATTCAAATGATCAGCCTATTATCAAACTCTGCAGAAACCTGATAATGACTGACAGGTGTGCTGGAAGAGGGAAACCGTTTAAAACATGCATGATAGTAGAGCTTGAGGACCAGGATTGGACACCCCTGCTTTAGAGTCTGATCATTAAAGATGTATTTGGAGTTGGTGGTCTGGGATGGATTTGTCCATACTGTTTTATAGATCTTATAAAAAAATAAGAACAAGATGCAGACAGATTAGAAAAGAAAAAAAAATTTATTTGTTACCTACTTTCCTATCTTTTTTGTTTTCTTGGTCTGTTTTTTTTGTATATATGTATATGTTTAGTACTTCAATTATTTATTATTATTATTATTGTTATCATTTTTGTACTATGCACTCTATTGCTATAAGATGAATTCAGGTTATATGGGAAGTGAAGAAGGGGTAGGATTAAATAAACTTATGCTTCATCCTACTCCTTTTCGGACATGTCATTGTGTATTATTATTATTATTATTATTATTATTATTATTATTGTTGTTGTTGTTGTTGTTGCATTCTGCACATGTTCGAAATAAATCATTCAAATCAAATAGTCTGAAGAGAAATAGAACCTAACCTTGTACCCCATAGGACTAACGTTGAAAAAATATGAACAGTATCACAACAGTCTGGTAGTGTTAAAGCTGCAGAGGCACCTTCAGACTCCAAACAGCTCACAGATATAGACAGTTACAGTAATATTCAAGTGTGTGATCATTATATTTACATATATTCATAGTCTGATGACTCAATATATAAATATATACAACAAAATGACACTTACTCAACTTGTACAATTATCATTTAAAATGACAAATAATATATGTGTAAATGATGCACAACTCAAACAGTACCAAAATATAACTTGTTTCCACTGGCTGTAATAGTCTATGGTAATAGTTTGGGGTTTTTCCCCCCTGAAATAAGTTCCATGGGGTAAAAGAACAAGGGGGTGGGACTTTGGAAGCATTTACTCTGGCACAAACAGGATTATACTAAAGCATTTGAAAGATGTCTGCAATGTTCTGAAATCTGTCTAAGTGTTTAATACTGTATGTGCTCTTGCAACTTGCCTTTGCCATTTTGTTCCGGGGCGGGGGTGGGGGGTGGTATAGAATATCCACAGTCCAGAATAAGGTAGGTCAAACACATGTTTTACACATTGGAAAATGGAGTTTGGCAGAATGTAAGTGAAGGACAGGTGGTCTGAACACTAGTGATTAGAGGCGGTAAGATTGATTTCTTTTTTAATACGTATTTTAAATAAAAATAGATGAATTTCACTAAAACAATAATAAAAGTACCCAATTCATTGAGGTGAAAAGGCACAAAAATATTTTCAGACTGGAAGTGATGCCAGCGAAGTACAGTATCATCTGCACTGATCCATTTCATTATAACTGAGTCATAATTTAGTTTTATTGCTTCGCACTGGTTTAAGGAAAATGCATTTTTCTTATGTGCTGTTTGAGGGTTAGCATAGCTTTCTGGGATCACTGCAACTTTCTCCATTATTGTGTACTCTAAATAACATTATTGTGACTGAATATCACAGTGAATAGATTCTAATTTTGGAAATTTCTCTGCTAACCTTCCCAAGGGTGGGCAAAAACCAGGTTACTCCATTCGCTCCATTGGCTCTCTGAGTTCACCTCGTCCCGGGCTCGGACCTGAATCTGATGGACGTGACCAGCAAGGGCATCGAATATCATGACTGATGTGTCCTCTGAGAAAATCTGGATGAGAGATGGACAGAGTTTGCAACAGTGAACAGGAAGAACAGCTGGTGGAATCACATGAAGGAAAGGTTTAAATAAATAACACAGCAGCTGAGTGGAACTGCCTGATCAACATTTTTTAGGTTTCATTGTTTTTGGCGTCACTCACATTTACCCCCCAAAAATATACTACTGAGAACATGTTGAAAGAAGATTTGGGTTTAATGAGCTGTTATCTAGCACATGTCAAATCTAAGTAGAATATTAATGTCTAAACAATGTGCAATTGAGATTGAACTTAACTAGAAAAGTGTGTTTTAAGTTACCAACTGCAAAACCCCCACAAAACCAAAAGCAGTAGTTTATATTAGCATGTGACACTAGCAATCTCCAATATATATGGTATTTTCCTAGGAGCTGCCTTTATTTTATATAGTCATTTTTTGGTTTAAAGGTGTCATTCCGCTGAAAACCACTTTTCTACGCTCCTTTTAGAATCTGATGGGTCACCTCGACTTACTGACACATGCTGCCTTTGAAAGTGGTTTGTCACCTCCCCTGGCTGCATACGGCATTCACAGAAAACAACGAGAGGAACAAGGGACCCAGAAAAAGCTGGTCCATCTGATGTCAGATGGACTTTAGCGTCACCCACGTGGGGTTAAGCCCGTCCGCAGCAGCGAATCTGAAGAACAATTAGCATTAGCATCTACAAGAGAAGACGGCGCCACAGTAACTGCTGCACGAACTAGAAAAAAAATGGCGGATCAAACTGGTTCATGTGCTCTCTGTGGAAATAAAGCCTTGTTTTTTTCCTGCACGTTTTCAGAACAAGCAACGGCACGAAACCTAGCTGGATGCTACTTAGGTAAAGGTGAAACACACGCCAGAGGGGAGGGGGGAGTGTTCCTTCACTCATTCTGAGCCAATCAGAGACGCCCTCATCACCGCGTCATGGACATGTATGAGGGAAGTACCGGTAAACTTTGTTGTTGGACCTCAAGTCATTTTTCTACCATGCAAACACAGCTGGAAACAAAGCAATCCAGATGTTTTTTTTAAATAGAACCCACACAGAATGAAGTCAATAACAATGGAGAACACAGTAATATTAATGAAGTAACTATGGAATGACACCTTTAAAGATAATTCAGTCATTTTCATGTAAATCATTATTATTGGAATGCACACAAACCTTTTTAATCACTATTAATTAATCACACACAGACAGATTTGGTAATTAGAGTGTAATGTAGCATGAGACACAACAAAAATACCAGAGCAAACACTATCTATAATGAATTAGAAGTATAAAAAAGAAAAGATCTGGACCAAGCTTGTGGCCTTATACGAACCTCTGACCAGTATATGGATCCCATAGGCCTGTATCTGATGTGAAAGATGAGGGGAAATGCATTATGTTGAGGCCAAGACGATGGAAAGTCCCAGGAGACGCTCAGTTTTTTGGGATATCCTTCTAATGCGCTCACAGACACTTCCTCTGGAGGTTCTGGTTTTACTTCAGGGTGAGAAAAAAGAAACAAAGACATTTATTCACAGGTACTAATACTACTGACACATAATAAAACACTTAGTTTTGTTAGTGTTAATTAGTATGTTAATGTAAGTAATATCAAATGCTTTGACTGACTATTTCACTATTTTGTGAGAAATTTAGTTCAAGTCAATGACAACACTTTAAACTGAGCTTCCATTGGAGTTTTTATGAATATATCAATCTGATGGACCAAAAAGCTAATTTGTTCTTTCTTTTCATCTGAAACCCTGAACCTCACTATAGACATATGAAATATCCAATATGCACACCAGCTGCTTGGAAGATAGTTTCAAGGATGCTGTAAATGACATTAATGTCATCCAGGCAGCAAAACAAGATAATTGAAGTAATAATGAGAACCAAAAGTACATCATCACAAACATAACATCCTGACATTAGATGACAGGATGTTATGTTTGTTGGTCCTTTGTAATAAGCATTAGCTGGTGCCTTCTGCTGCTTCTTTATGTGTCTGACAATATCTGTTAACTTTGTAAAATTGAGTGTAAAGGTGAAAAAACAAGTTTTACTATTTGAGATTATTCGATTGTGTAAAGACAAATGCCTGAGATTTTAAGAGAGGGACAGAGGGAGAGAGGAGAGAGAGAGAGAGAGAGAGAGAGAGAGAGAGAGAGAGAGAAGCAGAGAGACAGAAAGAGAGAGAAACACAGACACAGAGAGAGAGAGAGAGAGAGAGAGAGAGAGAGAGAGAGAGAGAGAGGGAGAGAAAGACAGAGAGAGACAGAGAGAGAGAATACTAAAAGGACAATTCAGAAATGTCATCTGACACATCACGTGTCCATGTAACAGAAAAATTGTATCTTGAAAGAGACCAAAGGCAGGAATTCTGGTTTCATTGATTATACTGTGTCTCAACATCCAAAAATATAACATTAAACACTGTATGAAAAGTATATAGTTCTAGTTTAATGTCTTTTTTAAACATATGGACTGACTGTCATGACCTTCTGTCATGTCCATGTACCATCAGTGTGAGAATTGGTGTCTACTTGGATCTTCCATTAACCTGACCTCGACTGTTTATTTTAAGTGAGCAGATTAGAGTTCTCTACTCTATATGTAAATATAAAAGCTCTAGTACAGCCTGAAAAACATAAGAGAAAGTTTTCATTTTAAGTTAAACAAGATGGAAATGTATTGTTTCTTTGTAAATTTTGACCACTGTGCTGCTTAAGCCAGTGGTTGTATATTTATTTATTTATTTTTTGGACATGGGGAATAAAACCCATACACTTTAAACTATACCTGAATTTTCCAGCACTTACTCTACTTTTTTTTGGATTTGTAACAAGATTATGGAAGTTCTAGATCCTCCATTTCCTCACGATGAAAAGGAAATGTTACAAGTGGAGCATCGTTCAGGGATCACACATATGAAGCACCTGAAATTTTTGTTTTCTTTTGTTTTTTGCAAGCTATACTGTCATCGTCAGCCAAGTGGACAGTCTATCAATCCGACACACTCGCATACAGATTGTGGACAAATATACCACTACTGATCCAATCTAAATACACCCTCCACATGTCTGACTTCACATTAGAACTTTTATCATCAGATCTGTCAGGGCGGTTGCTAATGTCAGGTCTGAATATGTTTAAACTACCTGCATTTTTAAAAACCACAAAGCAATACATTTCCATTATGATATTTAATCCCATTCTAAATCATTTCCAACAGGATAAAAAAAACACACTGTCACTCTGAGGGATGTGAAACTTACCTACAAATACAAAACACAATTACTGTGGATCATTTACTAGCCATATAATATTGTAATAAAGAAAAACTACCCTCAGCTTACATAGTTCGTGTAACGTTAACAGCACCAGTGTCGTCTGGGAGCCGAGGACATTAGTCTCTGTGATTCTCAGGACATGGGTGGTCTGCCAGAAGCCTGGCTGATCTATGTTACAGTGCCTGTGGGTGGCGTCCACGATGCATGGCTTCCACTCCCGACCGTCCCTTAAAACACAACAAAATTACAAATACAGTATGATCACGCTTTACATCAAATATGTTAGGTTAAAACAATTCAAGTAAATAAAAACAGACAGGCTCCACTGTAATTTTTGGCTGTAATGTCATGTGCTTACTTGAAGGAGGCGTTGTACGTGGCTGGCAGGAAGGTCTTAACAGATTCCACCCAGGAGCAGCGAACATGTGTGTGATTGGGCACTTGACAGGAAATGCTTAGTGGCCCAGGGGGATCTGGGAAACAGAAGTCAGAGCAGCAAGTTCACTTTCAGGACAAAGGGAGGGATTTCTCTGCTTTTAATTATTTATTTTCTCAATAACACTTTCAGGAGTTTTTAATATTTTTTATTATAGTTTGCTGCCTTATCCTGCTCAGTTGTGTTTACTTGTGGTCCTATCGTGAACAAAAATATTTTTAGGAGAACCTTGGCAAGTACAACGGAAAACTCCCTTTAGTAGTCGGTACCCTGTCCCCTAAAAGGAAGTCTATTTCCTGTGTAAGACAGTCACAGGAAGTGGAAAGCTCTGTATATGGGACAGTTGATAAGTCCATTTTCCTCTCGGGATCCGAAGTGCTATTCTAACTATGACAGTTCAAATAAACTATCTTGTTAAAATCAGCTGCAGTACACCTTTATTTTCATGTTTACAGACACATTTTATTCATCCTAGCACAGGGGTGTCAAACTCATTTTAATTCAGGGGCCACATTCAGCCTAAAAGTGGGCCGGACTAGTAAAATAATACAAATAATAGGATAAAAACATATAAATAATGTCAACTCCAAAGTTTTCAATACGTTTTTGAGCAAAAATAGTAAAATTCCATGAAAACATGAAAATGTTTACATTTATGAACTGTACTTGGACATAACATGAACAAATATTAACCTGAAAATTCTTAAGAAAAATAAGTGCAATATTAACAATATTGCACTTTACTGACCCCTGGGATGAATTTGTGAAATGCAAAAATTACACAAAAGATATTAATAAGTAAGTAGGTTAAAATTATTTGATATCAAATCAATCTAAAATGAATCAGACCATAATCATAATAAACAATTATGATAAAAACAGCACATTTTCTTCTTTGTTTTAGTGTTAAGAGAAAGGGAATAAATAAGCAAACAAATAAATAAATAAAAAAAGACTAGTCTGATACAAACAATGTGAATAACCTGAAATGTATGTGGAATTTTACCAATACTGTGAATGTTACTAAATATGTGTGTGTGTAAATCCACTGTTATCTTTAAATTGTGATGCGCATGTATGTATGGTAAACACTGGACCCATAGACGGGTCAATTTTGGCCCTCGGGCCACATGCTTGACACCTCTGTCCTAGCAGAAACCTGGACAGAAATCATGTTAAAAATTGTGAGAAAGTGACATTTCTTTTATGCTGAAGTATCTCAAAAAAGAACAAAATTATGACGGAGATGGTCTAAAATGTTGAGGCAGAAACTTAGAAAGAAGAGGAGAAATGAGTGGCAGGTTTGTTAAAATATAACATCTAAATTAGGAACTGTGAGCCTGGACAAGTCACGACACTTACAGCCCAGTTTGAGTTTGATGGAATGGACAAGGATCCCCTGGTTGTCATAGCAACTGTAGTCGCCCTGTGCCGAGTGGTCGACTTGTAGCAGTACCAAGCTCCCATTTGAGGTCACTTGGTGCCATGGCAACGCTGAACTGTGGTTGAGATGCCACAACACTGGTGTCCTGGTCAGAAAACACAGTGGGTGTTATTTATTATGATTTAACCAAAGAATTTAGATTGACAACAACTTAAAAGTCAATATATTATTTTATTGCACACACACAATCATGTAGCGGAGAAACTTTTCTACAATTTTGGAGTGAAAACAGTTCCCATCAAGCATCGTCACTTCACCTAATGCCTACTGTTTACTACTATAACACAACATTATAAAAAGTTAAAGTGTAGATCACCTTCACCATTTTGGACCTTTTCACTCCTACTCTCTGTTTAACTGACTACACTGACTCACAAACCAACTACTTTTGGTCATAATTAAATATCTAGAATTATAATTAAAGCCAATCGTGTCTCAAGACATGCACTGTAATTTAATATAAATAGGCGTAGACATGATAAACAGGTTGAAAATAATGTTTATATGTCTTTTTAGTCAATGTTCATTGACAAAACACAGCCATAAAAACTAATTAAAAAAATGAGCTATACAGGGTTTTTTTTTACGTCAAGTATCATCTAAACTCTTATATACAAAGAAAACTAGATTCATATACATTATTCGTTATGTAAATGTACATACATTTTTTAATAGTATTATGGCATAAAGTGACATAATGTTAACAGGAAATACAATCTCAACAATCTGTTGTCAAACTTCAATATTATACCAGATCCAGAAGAGATCCTGGATTCTGGATCACTTTGAAATTTTACATTATGGTAAATGGAGATTAAATTTCGAAGTGATCCAGAATCCGGATCTCTTCTGGATCCCCATCAAAATCACAACACATCCTGAAAATTGTATCAAAATCTGTTCAGAACTTTTTGTGTAATCCTGCTGACAGTCAGACAGACAGACAGACAGACAGACAGACAGACAAACAGACTCAACTATAATGCCTTCTTGGTGGAGGTAATTCTATCCAATAATGATTTGCCAGCTTAAAGGTAACAGTGGCAGTAAAACAGTATTTCCACAGTTCTGACATCATACTGTAGGGGGCGCTCTGTACAGATCACCTCCTCCACTGCTGGCACTGCACCAGACGCTGATCATCTATTATAAACATGGATGTTCTCTTCAACCTTGTTAAATAATAGATGTGTCTTGGTGCCACTGTGTCTTAAAATAGCAGATTACTGCAAAATAAAAGAAGAAAAAAAAAAACCTGCTGGAAGCGAAACAGAGACACAATCAGAAGAGTATTTATTCCTCTGTTTTTACCTGATTTGCGATTTCCCGCATGCCAGCGTCACATTTGACTCCAAATGCCCAAACTGGACCCCTGACACTGCAAACACACACATGAAATACAATGGTAAAGTAGGTTGTTTTGCATGTGGCTTCTTGTATCTTCATATTCACAGTCAGACATACTGTGAGTCTGTAATAGTGATGCAAGTGTCACCATTTACAGTAGAGTCAACAGTGTCACAATAACATGACCATAGAAGGTCAGGGACCTGGAGTCTGGGCTGAGGAGGTTTTGGCACACATTATAAAACCTCTGCAGTGTTTTATTCTTCTTACAGTTTATTATGATCACCATTAGAAGCTAACTCATTATCAACAATTCACTCTGAAATCTCTACAGGAACAAGAGAAGCAGCAAAGCAGTTGACAAGAAATAAATAATTCACAGATAACCCTCTAATGGTCTATTAAACAATATTCACAAAGTTAAATAGACCAATACACCAGACTGACTGTAAACATACATTTTTATTTACTTTAACTCATCTGTATGTTTGCATGACTGATCCAAATGCGGCAAATTTCACTTAATTTGACTCTGAAAAACTGTCAGAATATTGAAGAAAGAAAATAAATAAAACAGGAAGACACATGTCATTGAGTACAACAGGAACAGATGTATACAGTAAATGAATAAAACCAATGGACTCATCAGAAACAAAAACAGATAACCACTGTTTTAAATGGAATTTTTAACATGTACAATTTTAATTTATTTATAACAACTATATTAGATATTTGATCTTGTTTTGTTGTATGTTTTTGCCCATGGCAGAAAATAAAGTTTTATTCTGATGAATCCACCAGGCATGTGAAGACCAACTACAAATATCGGTAGTTAATTTAGTTAGTTATTTGCATCAATCAATTATATCTCTAAAAAATAATCATTTAAATTAAGTGTCTGCATTTGTTTGTATAGTACAACATTTGTTTGTATTTTGTTTGTAGTTAATTTATTTTGAATATGCAACAAATTAAACGATTGCACTCCACTAATATAAAAACATATACATGAAAAACAAAAACACATAAGAAAACATGGCTTTGTTTGCATATTCGAAAAGGAGTGTCAAGAAGCTAAACTTAAATAAAATAAATAAACAGAAGATAATCCTATTAATCATCCACATCAATCAATTGGATAAACTGTGATAAAATGTTTTAATCACATACATTTAGTCTTCATTTGTTAGTTTTATTTTCTAGGTCTGTGAAATCATTGTCTTTACAGAAGAACAAAGGAAAGAAGTGGCTTTAAAAAGTCAAATGAAGCCATATCCTCAAAAAATATACATATATTTTTTGTGTCAGTGAAGGCTATATATTCATTATTCATTCATTTTAGTGAAGTGCAAACATATGTAAAAGCAAAAAGTCTAAATCTGATCAGTTCATCATTTTTCAAGTCTTTCTATTAAGCCAAACATCAATTTAGTTCATATCTTGAAGAACTCTTTAAGCCACAAAAGGACTTTTCTGCCAGTGCTACAGATTTGAAGCAGTTCACTGTATACCAAAGTAAATATTTGTGGTGAGTGTAATTTGCAGAGCTGATACTCTATCTGCAGAGCTAGAGTGCACAGTATGTGTGTGCATGTTTAACTTGGCTCCATTATATGAAAGCTGGCATTTGCAGTCGGTGTAGAGTGGAAAAACATCACTTGGGCTGCCAGTCTGCCACGCACACGTCTTCATTAATTCTCAGCCTCCGTCGCACAGGCATGCACACTCCCTGCTGGCCTCTCCTCTCTCAGCAACAAAATATTTATGCTGAGTTTGTGTTTTTTTTTTCCCGCTCTACTTTTTCTTACAAATTCGCTCTTTGTCCCAGATTTCCGCGCTATCACAAGGGACAAAAAAATGTCCTGTACCTGAGGAAAATGAGAATATTCTTATGTAATTCTCTATACTACTTTATTTATGTTATTATCTTGTGCTGTAATAACCTCGTATGTCCCCCTCAGGGGCCAACTACGATAATTCTAAATTAAATTTTACACATACTCAAGCTGAGGGCTGCACTGAAGGCCTTCAATACTTGGCTTTCACCAACACCTAAAGCTTGCTTTTCTGGCCTTTCCACTGTTTTTTCAGCAGCCACTCAAAATGAAACAGCTGGGGAAAAAGAGCAGTAAAATGCTCCACAGTTATTCTGTGGTTGTATTTCTTTTTTTTCTTTGCAGGAGACAAATACACTAAGAAAAAGTACAATGAAGCTTTTTTCCCTCCTCCCCCTATTGTGGTTTGTCAAGGAAACAATTTATCAAATGCAACTTTTCTGTACTGTTTAGGATTTTGACTTTATAACTTAATTCATTTTAGCACAGCTCTTGGTAATATAAGTGCGCTTACATAAAAAAAAAAAGTCAAGTACAAGAAAGTTGAAGCCTTGATTTAAAAAAAAAAGTAACTTACTGTAAATGACTTTTAAAGGAGGGATAATTTGCTTTAAAAAGAAAAAACAAACAGTATTATGCATTTTAAAATATTGCTCTGTGGTCTATTCAGGTTTTCCTATAAGTCTCCACACATAGGAGACATAATATATTCCATACGTATGTGGTTCTAACATGTATTTCTTTACATTTCAGATGTTCTTAGAAGTGTTCTTCACCTTATGTGCAAATGTTGTGATGTAACAAGTTAAGCAGTATTTGAAAGGGGTTGTAGAAATACACTCAGATAGATAGTACTTGTAGTAGTATAGGAGTAATACTCTGAAATTCAAAATGTCAACCATATGTGTGTGTGTGTTCATGGCGGACCTAACAAACCTTTATAACTTTTATTATTATAGTTATAGTTATTATTACAGTTATTACTATTAAATTTTTTATTATGTAAAAAATCTGGGTCAATGAAATTTCCACACTTGGTTCTTTATCTTCTTTACCTGTGTCTTGGCAAAAATATAATTATTAAATATGTTTTATGACACGGGTGATTTAGTGAAAATAATTTAGACTGGAGTCTTTCGATGGTCTTTGCGGTTTCATTTTAATGTCAGGAATGTAGTTTTACAATTAGACTGTAACTATTAAACTATCTATCTGTGTTTAAAGTTTACATTAAAGTTACAATCAAAGTTCTTAAAGTTCAGTTTGTCTTAAATTAAGAGTCTGAGTCTGAGTGACATGACGTGACTCAAGGGACTAACTTCACAGCCACTGTAGACCCCTCCCCTCAGGCACACTTTCCAAGGAATACAGACACAATGGCTCCAGTCAGTCATTGTAGAGAAACACATAAACACACAGACTGGAATGTCAGAAAACAGAAGCCATTGTGAAACACAATTTAAAAGTCAATTAAAACAATGGTTTCAAAAATAAACAGTGTTCAATAAAAGTGATATTAATGAGGTTTGTTTAACTTCACTCTACGTCTCTGTATGTAAACCTTTGAGTGGAATTGTCTCTGTATGCTAATGCTTAGCTCATTATTGTGAACACTTAGCAGAGACATTCCCATAAAGGCAATTTAACATATATTACAGAGTATAACTTTACTTAAACATTTTATATTGTCTGTCATATTGTAATTTCCAACACACCTGTAAATGGCAAAAAAAATTGCAACTAAAATACAAGAAGTACATTTGAAATTTTACATTGCGGTAAATGGAGAATGAAGTTCAAAGTGATCCAGAATCCAGGATCTCTTCCAGATCACCACCAAAATGTAAACATTTGTTCTTTGTGACAATCCCAACACATCCTAAAGATTTCATCCAAATCCATCCATAGGTTTTTGAGTTACCTTAACCCCCACTCCAACCCCCAGGTTCACCACCAAAATCTAATCATTTCCAAATCTCCCCATTAACCAACCTACCCTCTAAATGTGATCAAGATCCATCCATAACTTTTTGAGTTGTCTTGCTAACTAACAGACAGACAAACAGACAAATAAACTCTGGCAAAAACATAACTTCCTTCAGGTAATAAATATATCTATACATTAATCCACATGATGACAGCTCAATATTGCACTATGGTTGGTCCAAGTGTTTGGTGACCGACATAAGAATTCAGACGACACAAAAGGAGCAAATTCATCGACAATTCCCTGAGCAAATGACATCAAACTACATGCCCCGCCTTATTGTGATGAGCAGATACTGTAAAGTCAGTACGATTCTGAAATGGAAATGCTACCACAGCATAATGAATCAATGAAGCATAAGGCTGTAAAACAAAGGGAAGAATGTAAACCCTGCCATCTGTCTATGGGACGGCCATGGCTCAGATGGTAGAGTGGGCCGTCCTTTAACCAAAGGGTTGGCGGGTTGAGTCCTGCTCTGTCCTAGTCAGTCTGTTGTGTCCTTGGTCAAGACACTTCACCCTCCTTGCCTCCAGTGTCACTCACACTGGTGTATGAATGAGTATGAATGTCCGGTGGTGGTCAGAGGGGCAGTAGGCGCGAAACGGCAGCCACGTCTCTGTCAGTCTGCCCCTGGGCAACTGTGACTACATATGTAGTTTACCACCACCAGAGGGAGCATGTGAGAGTGAATGAAACTAAGGTAAAGCGCCTTGGGTGCCTTGAAGAGCGCTATAGAAATCTAATCCATTATTATTATTATATGTAAGACATGTTTCCTAATGGTTAGTAACATTTAATTGTCGTTGATAAGGTCCTTTTTTCCCTGCCCCACAAAGGGTAGGAAGAAGGGTATTTTTAGTTTTTAGTTTGGTTTGTGTTTGTTTGTTGGATTATAAGCAGCTTCACGCAAAAAGTACTGGATTAATTTCTGTGAAATTTTCAGGAAAGGTGCGAGGTGGCCCGGAATAGATCCCATTAAATTTTGGCGAAAGTAGGTCAAAGGTCACAGTCACCAAAACTGTTTTCACAATGATAAAGAGATAGAGCAAATCAAGTAAAATGTGTGCAAGGGGGACGGGGCTTTTTTTTTTTTTTTTTACTATAAACTGTACTGCAGTGATTTTGTGTAGTTAATGACTATAACATCTTAGAGAGTTTCATTTTTCGTTGTTTTGGTCTGGGATGAGGAATTTTTTGTTGATTAAATGACCTGGCATTGAATCACAAATGTCTGGTCCGGTCCATTTGCTGATTATGGAACTGAACTAAAATTATGTGAACACTCCTGATGTAGACATTATTAAAAACAGAAGATTTATTTAAAGAGCTGAAAGTACACTAATATTCCGCTTTTGTTTTATGTAGCTCTTATGTCTTCGCAAGGTATGTTCACAGTGTTTCCAAGGTTTACAAGAGTTCATGGATGGACAAAGTCTCCATAAAATTACCATAACCACTAGATGACCATGGGTTTGAGGGCTGGAACATTATTGAGATCATATGCTACACATACAACTCAACACTGAAAAAGATTTTAATCAGCAAATAAAAGCTTTTCCATAACTAATGAAAGTTCATTCCCTTTAATTAAAATGATTCAAAGTGCACTGAATCAACTTTATTACATTAAACCGTCTTTAACTCATAAAGACCCACATATAAGCCAGTGACCAACAGCATCGACTGAACTAAAATGTTTCAGAAGTTGAGAGCCCTATACATGTAAATAATCAGAACAAAATGCTGTCATCTTTTCATGGTCATCATTTGGATGTTCAGATTCTCTACAGTGAATGTGGAAACAGTCATCTTCTAGATCATCAACTCACCAGGAAAACCCATGGAGTCTGACAAATGACCGTGGATGGTGACATTATGGTGGATTACGTTTCGTTTATGGCAAATTTGACTGAAAAAGTCATTTTTTTTCCTCAAGTTTCCTCTGTTTTTGGTATGATAACCTTAAAATGCAATCTCAGCATGATGATTATAGTTCACGATCAGTCAATAACAGTGAATAATATACCTCATTTTCACAGACAAAAAGTGCTAAATGAAAAAGATAGTATGATAAATGGGGAAAAATAATTTAAGAAAGATTATATAACAGAGAAATATTAATTTGGAAACTAACACAAAAGTATCTCTGGGTCTTTATGGGTTAAAATGTACATGTGCACAGTGATTCATTTTGTTCTTTTTTATTGGGGGGGGGGGGGGGTTGCCCATGTGTCAATCTAAATCTTTTATTCTTTTGGATTTTCTTAGATTTTCTTTTTCGCTTTCACCAGCCAACATGCACACACTCCCCTCTCTGGGTTTGTGTGTTACCTGGGGCCTCGCTGCAGTGTTAAGAGTTGGCTGGTCTGAATGTGTGTATTCATGTTTTATTGGCAGTGAAGAACATTATTCCCCAAACCCGCAGCGTTCCACGCATATCTGATTCAGCCTCTGGCAACGGAGCCCAGACACAAGCACACGAACACACACACACACACACACACACACACACACCAATGCATAAAACCTCACACATATGCACACATAAACATACACCCCAGCACACAGACACACACATGTGCACACTAACACATACAGGAAGGCTCCTGACATTGAAATCAGATGGCAGGGTGGACACAGAAAATGCTAGCTGGATGAAACTAAGTACTTTCCAAACAATAAAAAAAAGGACTCTGGAGGTGCTGTGGGGTAAAAACGAATGGGAACGGAAAACTCTTGACAGTTTTACCTGCAGGGTGAGAATTCTTATTGTTGAAGTGATTAATTGGGCTAATTTTAGAAAGAGATGGGTGACGGAGAAAAAGAAATACACAGAACCTTTGTAAAGACCGACAAAAATAAATATGCTTTTTCTCCTCAAACCACCAACAATAGAATTATTGTCTGCAAAGGAAGAAAAACATTTAAGTATGACGACAAAAAGTTAGTACAGTACATCCTCGTTTGGAGCCAAAATGAACAATGACAAGAAAATGAGCTCTGAATTGATCAACTTGTGTGGAAGTTATTATTTCATGGCATTTACTCAGTGAATACAGGAGAAAAGGGTGCACCCTATCCAATTATTGCACCGCATTTTAGAAGTGCTTCCATCCTCCCTTTTTCTTCAGTAGCCTTAGATCCCATAAGCATGCTTTTAGCACAGATAAGTCCAGGGCACCTAAAATAGTCCGCAAAGGAATCCAGGTCTGATCCTTAACAGGAAGTGTGTTTGCATGTGTGCTTTTTGAATGCCTGTTGCATTTTTACTTGCATTTTGAACGACAGCCATGAACGTCGGCCTACATTTAAAGTTGATTCCTATTAAATATACAAGTATGAATGTGTGTCGCTTCGCAGTGTGTGCATCTGTTACCTTCATCAGTCCAAATCTGAGCACAACAGGGACACAGCGACCAAGATAAAAACCAGATGACTGTCAGACACACAGGACTGGACAAAAGGGCTGGCATCTGGAGACACAAATGAGAGAGATCTGAGGTTAGTTTAAAACCAAAGCAGCGTCATTATCGTCAACATGATTTTCAACCAATTTGGTCAAATTTAAAGGTGGAAGAATGCAATGGCCTGAATGTTTCATTTCTTTGGCTACTTTCCTCAATACTAACCACAAACAGCTTTGGGAATAATTAAACAACTGTGAAAGGTCCAGATTTGTTGAAAATGTTACTTTTATGCCATAAAGAGTTTGCACATGTGCAAAAATCTGGTAAAAAGCAGAATGTTTGCTTCACATATTCAAAAATAAATACAGCTGCATTTAAGTTAAATAAGATAAATTAATATCTGATGTTAAACAGCACAATTTAAAAAAACAAGAACCATACCTAAAGGTCATAGTAAAGGGAGAGAGAGACACACACAGAGGGAGAGAGACAGACAGAGACGGAGAGAGACAGAGAGAGAGACAGGGACACAGAGGGAGAGAGACAGAGAGAGAGAGAGAGACCGAGACACAGAGAGATAGACAGAGACACAGAGGGAGAGAGAGACAGACACAGAGGGAGAGAGACAGGGACACAGAGACAGAGAGAGGGACAGAGACACAGACAGAGAGACAGAGACACAGAGTGAGAGAGACAGAGACAGAGAAAGAGACAGAGACACAGAGAGATAGAGACAGAGACACAGAGGGAGAGAGAGACAGACACAGAGGGAGAGAGACAGGGACACAGAGACAGAGAGAGGGACAGAGACACAGACAGAGAGACAGAGACACAGAGAGAGGCAGAGACACAGAGTGAGAGAGACAGAGACAGAGAGAGAGACAGAGACAGAGAGAGAGAGAGACAGAGACACAGAGAGAGAGAGACAGAGAGTGACGGAGACACAGAGAGAGAGACAGAGAGACAGAGACAGAGAGAGAGACAGAGACACAGAGGGAGAGAAACAAAGAGAAAATATGTTAGAGATTCCAATGGCTTTGTTTTGTCTCAGAAACTCTTAAATGCTTTGTTTTCTGCTACAGATCATCCAGTCATCATCAGTTTTAACCCAAAAGTCACATGTAAGAGTGTTGGTGTAGAAAAGCAAAAAAAAAAAAAAACACGGGTAAAATCATGGTATCTTCCAACCTCCTTAACCTGAGAACCAACAGGGGGTGCTACGTTCCTAAAATAGTCAACAGGTAAAATTGACCCACTACGGCACCGACATGCTTTGTCATTGTACGAAAGCATTGTCGTCACAGAGGAATGTCTCAAGTCATAACATGAGTGTGTTTAGTCATCCTTGTAATTAAAATATAAACCAGCTTTTGTAACAGCTAGTCCTTTCAGCAGATCTGTGGATATTTTAGCAAAATATATATTGAAGTTTTTTGTTGTTAATTTAATAGACCTCTAATTAGGCACCAGTAGTTACACCAAGCCCATCCAGAAGGTACTGGATTTGTTTCCATGTTGGCTTTATCATATAAATCAATGGTATTAACAACATCAGTAATCTTCTTCAAGTCTTTTGGTGTCCCATATCTTTGTTCAATACATGCAATCTTTAACATAACCCCACAGAAAGAAATCAGTGATATCTGGTGAAGGATGTGTCCAGAGAATTTCCCAATTATTCAAATATTTGATTTAAGAACGTACTAATGAGCAGTCCCCCATGTCATGATGCCCCATCTTCCTGGAAAATGGTTGGTTGAAGTTCATCCAGTTGAGGTTCAACATACTCCGTCAAAGGTCAGGGTAAATATTTGCAGTAATTGATCTGTCATCGCAGAAAAATAGACTAGTGATTCAATTGCACAGATTCCCATAATGTTATCACAAACCTTGATTATTAAGATGAGACATGATTAACATATCTCATCAATTGCTTTTGGTTTTTTTTTAATTGTACAGCAATTTTGTGGATACCCTGTATATTTATATCCATCCAGTGACTGCCAAAGACACACACACACACATACATATGTATATGTATATATATATATATATATATATATTTTTTTTTTTTTATTTTTTTTTTCATACTATAACTTTTAGTAAATGTTGTATGTATTTTGTGATGGTTATGTTGTGATGAAGTGACAAACTGAGGCAGAATATTGTTAGAAATTTGACTTTTTCTTTTTGCACAAACACTAATTTGGACTTGTTATGGAGTCATATTAGTAATTTTCACTTATTAATTAAAAAATAAATAAATTTCAGGTCATTGTTTAACTTTTTCAGATTTTCACCCAGCAAATTCTACTTTTTTGCACAAAAAATAATATATATATATATATATATATATATATATATATATATATATATATATATATATATATATATATATATATATATATATATATATATATATATATAAATATATATATGCATACATACATACATACATACATGTCTTTTGCATTTTTTCATGAGGGCAGTGGATCAAGGTCTTTTACATCATATGTGTGAATTTCAGACTTGTGGTCAATGTATTTCTGTCCCAGTCGGACACAGAAGCTGTATTTTCCAATAAAAGGCAACTGTAGATTTGTGCCTTGAAGAAGACGTAGGTTGGTGAGTTGAGAGAGTCAGAGAGAAAATGCTGAAGGGGAAGATGAAATCGAGCAGATCAAAAAAAAATACGAGCAGCTTACCCTGGCACAGAGTTTGTCTGGCAGTGGATCTGCAAGTAAGAGTGTCGCGACCGTAATTGATAAGTGTGAGGTGGCAGATTCATCCAGCAGAGACTGTCACTCTGGGAGTGCAGGTAAATGTGTTATAACACCATATGTGTTCATATGTGTTCACGTGTGCTGGTTTGGTACATAATAAAAGTTGTGAATACCCGTGAATGAGGCAATGCAAGGTGTTGGGACACCTTTTTTTTGGGTCTTGAAAGTTCAATGAAAATGGCGAAAAACTCTGGCAGTATCGAGCTCTCTATTGTGAACATAGTTGGCAGTCAATGAGCTAATTTCATGGAATATGTATTGTTTTTTTTAAATATATTTTTTAATTTAAAAAAAAAGTCACTACTGTTACCGTTATACAAACTGGTGAGCAGTAAATAAAAGGGCAAAAGGGCAAAACAAAGTGCCCTGTGCTAGTATGAAAACAAGGTGTTCATTCTTAAGACCTTCACAACAGCTTGTACTCACTATATTCACAAGGTAGAGACAGAGGGTTTTCAGAAGTTCTCAATGTGATGAAGAGTGAAGGTCTTTGCAGCTTTTGTGCCTGTAAGCTCTAAAGCTCTCAGGCATCATCCACTTTTTTCCTCACATGCACAGGGACCCTTCTGTCATTACATCAACTTTAATAACACTTCCATCATGAGTGACAGCAAATACAGACCCTTCAAACTCTGCAGTGATCAGGGGTTGGAACCACAGACGGTGTTGGCAGTGATCGACGCCGACATCAAAAGGGGTGAGAGCTGAAACTTTAATAGCCCGTCTAATGATTGTGGCTGGGTGTTAATACGCCATTAATGTCTGGTTATGTGGAAACAAGTCTAACTAATGCTTCACTTCATAATTGTGATTTTCAACAGATTTAACAAACTATTTGTGGTCATACAAACTGTCAGCTACTTTAATTAAGTGAAGCACATGTGAAATTGGTTTCAAATATATATATATATATATATATATATATATATATATATATATATATATATATATATATATATATATATATATAAAAGTCACTTAAATGCTTCATTAGTGTTTAGAACAAAGACGTCTGAAATCAGGTCAAATATGCCCATGTATTGAATTGTAGACGTATGAACTGAGTCGATGTATACCAGTAGTTCTCAAATCCGGTCCTCGTGGCCCACTGTCCTGCATGTTTTAGTTAATTCTCTCTTCTATCATACCTAGTTCAATTATTGATCAGCTCTCCATAAGCCTAATCATGATGTAATGACTTCCAGTTGTGATGGAAGAGGGAGATAATTTTTTTTTATTTTTTTTTATTGTTTTTCATTAATTTTTTTTTTATTAAATTAATTCTTAATTATTTTTAATATTTAAAACTTCTTAAAAATGTAATACTTTAAATACTTTTAATTTTTCCAAAAAATATTTATTTAATTTTTTTATTTTAAAAAAGAGGGGGATTTTTTATATTTCAATTTAATTTATGTGTTTATTTATTTTTTTAAATTCAAAACTATTTTAATGTACTTTTTTTTTTACTTTTTAAAATTGTTTTACCTTTTAATTTGTTTCCATTTACATTTTTTAACTATTCCTTTTAAATCATTTAATTTTACATTTTTAATTACTTTTTATTAAAATTGTTTTGTTTTTTTTAAAAAGGAAAGGGAGATATGTAAAACATGGACAGGATACAGGACCGCATTTCAGAAGGACCGATTTACACCAACGGACCAGGGGATGTATAAGACACTGGAAGCAATAGTGAGTCACTGTGCTGGTCTACCACTGTGAGAAAAACTAACACCACAGACCCTTTGATCAACGTGTCCGAAAGTGACCAGACAAAATGACAACTAGTAACAGTCAAAAAAACTAACATAACAGATACAAGCACTGTTGTTGTTTTCACTAAGGACATTTGACAATAAAACACCATCATTTCTTCTACACAGGCCAGTGTGATTACAAGGGTTATCAAAGTTTACATTAAGTTTTTCTTTCTTCAACAGTCATTCTACATAACACTGTCTGATTTTCACATGCTACATCAGCTGATAGTTTAGTTGTAGCTCTGTTTTTAGACTGAACACAGCCACAGTAAACCTAGAAATACCTTAGATTTCTGTATAGTTTGTGTTGCTGCATTAAAGATTTGTTTGAAATTGTCCAGACAAGGTCAGTAATGTCACAGTTTAGTCTGAATCGTTGATCAACAAACGACAACTTGACAAAGATGACATCACAAAATGACTTTATACAATGATTTTTATACATTACTCTATTAATGATATAGTCTGTGAGTACCTTGTGCTGACTCATTGGTGGTTTTGGTCCTAAGTGGTATTGAGATTTTGGAATATCACAGACACTCCTTAGAACCAAAATACAATGCACTGTATACGGAAAGTGTAAACAAAAAAAGGTGCCGCTAAAGCCAAGAATAAAATGACGCAGAGCTCATCGTGTGCCAGACGTGTTCTCAAAGATTCTCAAGTGGTTGTGTATCCCCGTTATGTAACCACAAAACTCCTTCTGACAAAACAATACAAAAATCAAAGATCGTTTTTTTTTTTTTTTTTTTGTCTACTACTAATGTACACACGGTTTGCTGAAAAAAATATTGACATTTTCTTCTCCTTCAAGAACGGTGTGTTTTTCTGAGACTATTCATCATCCCACTTCACCTTTAGAATTTTTCAATGCCACTTTTCTATCCAGTGATAGACTAATAATCATATTGAGTCAGCAGAAGGTGGTAAGAGCTACTGCTTTTATGTTTACAGACAAAATACAATGAGTGGAGATCTGCTGCACAAGAGGACACAAACAGGAGAATGAATGCTGATGTAAAAATGTTGAATTCGTCATTGATATTAGAGAATATTTCTATATTATGTCAGCCTCCAACTCTGACAGAGATTCCATTGTTTCCAATCATTTGACCAACTGCAGAACGCCTACACAAGGACACAGATGATGCACGATAAACTATCATCTACTCAAGCTCCAACCAACACTTTAGAAAAATGTCAACTTTAGAAATACACTTTTTCCTCATTTCTAGTCAAAATAGACTACTTTTAGACAGTAGATCTTGAAAATGTAATTTCAAGACATCTCATCAAGATCATTTTCACTTCATATGATATGTCTTTACTGTCATTTCACATGTCACAACATAAAACTTTCAGCTATAACTCAAAAATGATGACTGCTTTTTCTCATTCAACATTTTTTTTTGGCTTAAAAATACTTTAACTAGCAACGAGAAAAATGCACATAGTACGATTTCTAGTTTTGCCAGTGTGGTGAGTATAAATGGAATAGACGGCCTATTAATCAAACCGGTTATAGGGGTCCCACTGATCGGTATATAGACGATTTATTAGCTTTTTTGTTGCTTAGTTTCGGTCTTTCGCTGCTGCTGTGTGCATGTTTACCTGTCAGTTCTGCTTTACTTCTACTCTGACAATCAGTCTATTGCCCCCACATGAAATCACAGGCTGCCAACCCCACGTTCCAAAAAGGATGGAGCTAGTAGTCCCCCATTCCGACCCACCCTGGGCCTGACTGGCATTATATTGTATTGCATTGGTTACCTGACTTAAGGCACGATATTAAACATATAATCATAAACGGGTGCAAACTCGTCTTCAGTTAAAGGAAAGTATTTGTGATTGAAATGTTACACCAGCCATTTCCACTGAAGATAACACTTATTATTTCATGTGCTTTGTTTGCTCATTTAATAGACAGCCAGCAGACCTCAGAAAACCAAGATAAAATAGATCAAATAAAAGCAGCCTGATGAATGTCACCCAATGTGATTGAAAATGTGCTTTCGTTTCATCTCCAAAAGATAAGTAAAATTAAGACAAACTCGACCTTTGATCAATAACTTTAAACAAACCTCACAAAGTTTTGGTTTCCATTTACTGGACAAAGATAAATTAGCATAAATAGCCAATAAAGATAATAGACATGGGTCAATGATTAATCTTTAGCACAGAATCATAATACCTACATCTATTATACAATGTGTAAAATGGCAGCATCTTTTCCATTGTGTATCACTAGCTAGCAAGAAGAATCTACTAAACCCACCTCCTGTCATATCTGCCAAAAAATTATTGAATGGCATCATTTCCTTCTGAAAGATGATACTGGACATGGCAAGTGCAGAGGCTTTAACCCATAAAGAACCAGTACTAATTTCATCACTACAGAGTCTCTGAAGGTCCACATGGGTCATATATGAAGATCAGTGCTGGGTAAGTTACTTTGAAAAAGGAATTAATCACAATTACTAGTTACTTCCCCAAAAAAGTAATTGCGTTACTAATGGCGTTACTCCATTAGCAAAGTAATTAGTTACCAGGAAAAGTATTTTGCACTACTTTTTTTTGCTTAAAAATATCAAAGAAATGAAAAAAAAAAACCTGTTAAACAGTTTTCGTCCTTGTTCTGTGATGTTACTTTGGATGTTATTTAAGTTGCTTCCTTAAAAACACTATCAAAGATCTTTATGACCTATTATCAATGGTAAAAGTTAAGCAACCTGTAATAGATTATAAACACGAAATACATTTTAAATACTGAAAATTTAATATTTGTTGAAAGTTACTTGAATGTGTTCAAAATCTTAATATTTAACTTTGCATTTAACCATACAGGTGAACAGGTAGTTAAATAATGATGTCTGTAAATTCTTATTCTATTATTATTAGTGAAAAAAACAATACAATGTCTGTATATTCTTCTCCTATTACACATTTATCTACTGAATTCTCATGAACAACAACTTATGTTACAATCATTTGAAGTGTATACACCCTTTATATTAAAGCACAGAAACTTGCTTAGAAAATAAATTAGCAAAGAGAAAAGCAAACAGAGCTCAAAAGCGACCTTGTGACTCATCTGTGTGTGTCTTTGACTTGTGTGTGTGTGTGTGTGGGAACAGGATAGTTGAGACTCTGCCTATCTAACATCTTAGCAAATCATGATCGATTTTGTTGTTATGAACGCAGCGACCCTGAGCTGAATGTGAGCTTGGTGCAGACATATGCAGCACCGATGTGTTGCCAAAACTCCAAGTTCTTGTCTGACGAAACAAAGTGACACTGCAATGATTTGGAGAGAAACAACCATAGAAGGAGAACAACAACAGGTGGCGATTTACTTTTATCAAAGATGAGTGAAGAATGTGAGAAAATGTCAGCAATCTTTAAATTCTTTTTACAGATGCGCCAACAGCTCCATGATCCACCATTTTGTTTAGTCATTCGTATCTTTCTCCGGACTCCTTTGTCAACTTTCCAGCATCTAACTACATCATCCTAAAGATTACACTAACTGGTTGTAGCACCATACTATTGTATACAGAGGATTTGCCTGCCTTCCCTGACTATGACGCGTTCCTAGACCTATACATGTAATAAATAGGGATAGCGCGAATAGGCTAATTTTACACCCATTAGTGACATTATTTGGGGATCAGCAGTTATTAAATATTTTAGATCAGTAGATGGTTTTGGTCAATAGGGATTGTTTCTTCATGGGTTAGGTGTCACTAGGTATCTGAAGAGGGACATTAACAGGCCAGGTCTGATCTCTTAATGGGGTTTTGAGCCCCCAACCAAGCCTCCAAGGCAGCTGTGCTTGGAAGGCACTCCCCGCTACATAATCATATCAAGGTACAGACGACTCACCTTGGCTGAATCACAATTGCAGAGTCCTCCTCAGGGAAAATAAATAAAAAAAACCTCTATCTTGAGTGCTGTGATTGGCTAGAGCCGCTGGGGGTGGGAAGTGGCTTCCAGGCACTGCTGCCTTGGAGGCTCGGTTGGGGGCTTAAAACCCCAACAAGTGGTCTAATCGGGGGACCAGCAGAGTAGGACCAGTCCACATTAAGAACCAGACTGACTGTGATCACAACTGCACCTGGTTATCCTGTTATATATCCCAGTGGCTCTGTTGATGCAGATCACTGTTATTTTTATATCCATATTAGTTTGTTTCAAGAACAGAATTCTGTTTTCTAGGTTTTAAATTTTAATCTTCCCCAACCTCATGGGAAATGCATATTTTATAAACTAACGTAACTTGAAAATCCTATCTTTTGTGAGGATCAAAGAACAGCAGAAGCTTTAAGTTGCCTCATCACCTTCAAAGTTTCCTCCGTTTCCTGTTTTCAAATGATAGAACATTTTGAAAACCCTTGATCAGTTTTGTCAACTTCAGAAGCAAAGCTCAAATATTACATGAATATTCCCTATGATTTTGAACACTGATCATTTTCTTCTGAATATGTTTTTCTGTCCAGTATTAATACGTCCTTTAGATAATTTTATAGTTTAGCTAGAGCCAACTTTAGATTTTTGAAAGCTAAACGGTCTGACCCCATTAAATAACCTTGATATTAGGAATTTAACCTGTGTGAGAAATGCACTCTGGCCTATTAACCATCCCATATCAGTCATTCTTAATCCCCCTGACCTTTTAAAAATATTCACTGCAGTACACCTGCAGCCCATTATTGCATAGACGCTGTACTTACTACAGACCTGAGGACAGATGTTAGATTTCATTTATTTTTCAGAGAAGTACTCTATTTGCATGAGCAGCTAAGACAAACACACCCACAGTGGTTCACAGAGTAATGTCCACATACTTTATAGGAAGGCAGAGATAAAGTGTATTGCCCTTGGCGTTCTATCATCTAGCATGCAGACGTTACATTCACCACTACGCCACAACGACTTCTCCGAGCACACAAAGCAAATTGAGATCGTGCTGACTACTGTATTCCCCGTTTGTTTACATTCCTTCTCTGTCCATCGGTCCCTTCATGCCTTCTTAAGGTTATGAAAAACAAGGAAAAAGCTCTAAAAGCAAGCTTGCAGCATGGGGGATTTCTCTGGTCAGGATTGTTTTGTTAAATAAAACGTTGTGTAAAAACTTTCAATAAGAACACTGGGAATCCAGACAAGGCTGCAAGATTTTGACTCTTTTACACTTAAATTATACAGTATATTAATTGGAGTAACAGTCCCATTAATATAAGTTAAATATAATGCCATAACATGAAAAATCACAGCATAAAAGCTATATTGTTATAGAAATATATGAGACATTCTACTGAATTTGTTCAAATTCATGGTCAGAAAATGGGTGAAATTTCATTTGTTTGCCTTTTTTTTTTAACAATTTTGACCATATCCATGTTGCATCAGATCTAAGGAATACATATTCAGTAAAAGTACAGTCCATTTATTTTTTTTTTAATTTGCATGCATTATTGAAATACATTACCTCTCCCAAACTTTTTCACCACCAAACATAATATTACCTTTTGAATAAAAATCATTAAACTATTAATACGTTTTCCATTCTGGTACATACCGGGCATTTTTAAAATAATAATGTAGATAGTTTCCATGATGAAATAAATAAAAAAAATTATATTTTAGCATAATTTGTCATGCTGATTTTTTTATGATGCATCTAATTCAAAGCACTATATGTCTTGTGATATGTATGGTTGGGCTGAAGACCACCAACCTGGGGTCACCTTCACTGGAGCTAGTGGTGTTTGGGGGTGTACAAGCCTAACTAAACCTCTCTATCTCGTTCTTCACAGACATCCTGTGGTCTTGTCTTTTCCTCCATGCTTTTCTGACTCCTTTTGTCCCTGTTGGATAATTCTAAGTCATGTTTAAAATTATTCTTATTAATAATAACAACAAAAGAGTGAAGCTACCATTTTATCACTCGTGAAGTCATCATGTCACTACAAAAACATTTAAGTAGTGACACTTTTATTCCATTATTTACCTTAACTCAACAATGATAGGCTAAAAACGACTATAAACGCACTTCTAAACAGGTGGACACAGATCAAAAGATAATATTGGCATTAAAAAATTGGAGAAATAATGTGTTTCAGTAGTGACAGCTGATTTTCAGACTTTGGAAGACATTGACTTCATACTGATGTAAACTCACTATAGGTGGACATTCAGAATCAGCAGGTATGTGCCAGGTTATTGATTAAAGATTTGGGGTGTGGTCAAAACCAGGCTCCGTCTATGGACTAAGTGACATGAAGGCATGGGACAGCAGTTTAGATATCAATTATGTTAATTAAAAAATATCCACCCAAACTCATTTCAACTTTACTATAAAATAAATCAAATGGGTTCATTTAAAAACTAAATTTAGAAAATTGGGGGTAAAAAACCCCATTTTAGTATTATTTTCATGAATTGAAATTTAGGGATTAGAGGTTGGGAGAGCCACCTTTCAATAGGAAGTAACATATTAAGGAATATTTTTTAAACATATATTATTTAATACAGTGTGATTAATTAGACAATATGATGTTGTACACATAAAAAGACTGAATAGCTAGTTTTTTGTTTTGTTTTGTTTTTTTCTACAATTTGAACCACTTCAGCAGAATGCCTCATATACAGTATGTAAAGGTGAATTCTCCTTGAATATATACAGACATAATTATCTACTATCATATTTCTCAAGTAAAAAAAGCAAGAAATATGTGCTGACTTCAGTGTGTTGAAGATAAGTGGAGACTGATTAAGTTGTCTTTAAAGTCTAGAAACAGCTAATATCCATTTTCAGTTTAATAGTGACCACTTTAAGTCTGTCACATACTGTTTTCTCAGGCTTCCAACAGTTTCCCCACTCTCTTCAGTCAGTCCTTTGGCCCCCTAATGCCATTAACTCCTTCAAGGTACAGTAAACACATTTATGTCATCTTCCTTTTCCTGCTTCCTCTGAAGTAACTAGAGATTAGAAAATCCACGTGCCTTCCTGCATCTTACCTTAATTCCCTTAAAATGTGACTACCCTTCCTTCTATTCTCGCTTTTTGTCTTATCACTACGCCCCCACCACCCACTTTATGGGTCTTAAACCCCCCCTCCCTCCCTGCCTGTGTTTTCCTGCCAGGTCACTGATTGTTTTTCCTCTGTAATGCCAGAAAGGACAAGGTCCAGTAAACATATTTACACAGAGGTTTCCAATTCTCTATCCTTGACTTTTTGTTCTCTGAAACTTAAGTACTAATCTGTCCAGTTGCCCTGAAGCTTGAAGTTTCTGCTCACACTTCAGTGTCAGCTTAACCTGTAGCATGACTGTTGGCTCTGCTGTGGTTGGACGGTGAGTCTGTTTTAACTTTATGTGTGTACAGGAATGTGGTGATTGGCTATCTAAGGTCCCGGCCAAAAAAAAAAAAAAAAAAGTCTTAAAACTATTTTTGGCAGGCGACCATTTTTGAGGATCAACCATCTAGCCAGCATATTTTATCTCAGAAATGGGCTGTCATGGCCAAAGGCAAGAACAAGTGAGGCCTTTCCTGGTGGGATTTGGGCAATTAGGGGTCAGTTGTGAAAACATTAAGCTTGTAGAAAACAGTGTAAACAGTCAGTAACCTGTGAGCAACAAGTGTTTGTGTAATGCAACATCAAAACAATTCAGAAAAATTTAACTATACATACGTCTTATTTCATTACATAACATAACTAGACACCCCTCCCCCCGGATCACCACCAAAATCTAACAATTTCTAGATCTCCCCATTACCAGCCTACCCTGAAAATGTCATTAAAATCCATCCACCAAAAGCAAAAAGGTAACTAACAGATAATATTTAAGGTATTTAGAGTAGGGTTATCCTATAGACCAGGGGTGGGCAACTCCAGGCCTCAAGGGCCAGTATCCTGCAAGTTTTGGATGTTTCCCTCTTCCATCACACCTGGAAGTCATTACATCATTATCAGGCTTCTGTGGAGCTGGATGATGAGCTGATCATTAATTGAATCAGGTGTGCTGGAAAAGGGAAATATCGAAAACATGCAGGATTCCGGCCCCCGAGGACTGGAGTTGCCCACCCCTGCTATAGACCAAACAACAAAACATACATTCAACATACATAACAAAAAAAAAAAATCCATCAAAATACGAGTAACCATAAAAGACACTGAAGCAGCAATGGACTGTGGGTATTATTGTTTTCATTACCAATGCCAATAAAATTTACATCTCAGTTACATCTCAAAGATTTATTCACATGATGTACAGTGGTTCACACATTTCTTATTCAAATGGCTACAAAAAAAACATAAAGTAACACTTGACCCAAGTGAAACAAGCCTTGATACTGAAGTTATGAATAAAAAGTACGGATTTCACTAAATTTGATCATTTTTCTGAACATAAGATATGAGTGACGTGGAAGTTGTTTCATAATATACTATATAGGATAGGGTTATAAACAGGGAACAGAGGTAGGGATTAAGGAAATTTAAAAAAAAAAAAGAGAAATTTAAAAAAATGTGTTTAAGTCAGCAGGGGATGCAAGGCAAAATATATAAAATAGGCCAGACATATTTTATTATGTAGAAATGTATCACAACTTTAAATATGTGTTTGTTTAAGATGATGTGTGACACTTCTTTGGTCTCATTTATCAGTCAGACGCAGGTGACGGTTCTTAAGACTTGGCTACAGAAAATCAAAAACACAAGAACAAAAGAAGCGGGTTTCTTTAGTTCCCACATTGTTGAATCTTATCTGATTCCTAAGAAGAGAATTTTAGGATCAGTTCATAAATATCCAAAGAAAAGTTGATAAAAGTACCGTTAAAAAAAAAAAGGGACTAGTTTACTTCTGCTTGAGAGTACTGAGAACCTTCTAGTTTAGACCGAGGCACAGATCAATAACAGATTTCTTGTTCCCTTTTGATGTGTACGAAATAAAGCAGCCAGTCTACAGTATTGAAGGCTCAAGAGATCTCGGTCCTTTGCCTGACCAGAGGCTTCCTCTGGTCGACACACAGCTACTGGAAACTCTCCAAGCACGATATTAAAACAAACCACTTTCCACAGCAGCTGGAGAAGGGGTTTCTGAAGCTAAATTGTGAAAAACCACACTTTCATCCAGTGTAAATACATTCATAGTGGTTCGTGGACGTCATTAAAGTAGCAAGATACCTGAATGGTGGTTTGGTAGAAAAATAGAATATAACCCCTGCCTGTCTGTCTATCTGCCCATCTGTCTGTCTTTCCATGTCTCTTTCTGTCTCTGTGAGCTATAGACCAACAACGCCAAGGACCTCTATGAGCGTCTCACATTTCAGACTTTCTTTCCATAGGTTGCATGTGTGTGTGTGTGTGTGTGTGTGTGTGTGTGTGTGTGTCTAATTAGAAGCCTATTCTCTGACTCACCACTACCAGTCACCTTTCTACTGTAACTCTTCCAACAAGAACTAGAATAGACAAGAGAATGCAGCCATGGATACTGTCACCGCGACGCACAAACTGGTGCATGCACAGTACAAATGCACAGAGCTAAGGGAGGAAACACCAGTTACACCAAAAAAATGAAAACAAATCCTTCATATTTTTCAGGTTGATGCAAGTACCAAATGATTAAAGGTAATTGCAGAAAAGAAACAGGGAGGAAAAAACCTGGATGAAAAACAGTTTTTCCAAGGCTCTGTTAATAATGAGGTCAAAGGTAAAAAGCCATGTTGTGCTAGTGGGAGGCTTTGACTTAATCGTGGCTTTGCCCAGAAGCACAGAGAACAGAAGATACTCTAAAACAAAAGTGCCAAAAAGAAGCTGTTTGCCAATGCGAATTCAAAGTGGATGACAAAAAAAAAAAAAAAAAAAGAGTTCATAGTGTAATGAGGATTGTGCACCATGGTGATGAGTAATCCGATCCAAACTGGCTTTCTTTTCACTCGTCCTCTCTGTGGCAGCACAATCCCACACGGTGAGTCACCCACACTTTGGCATGCCACTGCACATTCAGTCTGCTTCACAAGAGACAACCAAGAGGACGGGCAGTAGAAAGAATGAAAGAAAAAAAAAAAAAAAAAGAATGAGCAGAAGGACAGGGGAGGCAGACGTCTGGAGCTTAAATACAGGGTCAAATCTATTCAAATGCCACTTTTTAAAATCAAAATATGTTCTGCAGACTGTTCCAAGGCAGTGTCTAAGCACATATACTAATGCATAACTCATAAATTGTTTCAGGATATCCTGTTCATAAGGACAGGTCATGAGAGTTGATGTCAAAAATTAAAGATTAACAAAGACTGATGTTTAATTTAGGGAAGTGCGTGCACTCCATCGTGGTCAATGTGTTGTGTTTGTGGGAGTGTCTAAGTAGGAAACTGTGCTCAATACCAAGGAACAATGACAACTAAAGACCTAAGGAATATGTGTGTAAGTATGTGTAAGTATGTGCAGCGTCGTGTGTGTACAGAACCAGCACAATACAGAGGTCAATCTGAGCAGTGTCCCATGTCAGCGTGGGTGGGACGACAATGGTCCTAATGTTTACCCTCATCCCTATGGTAACCAATGCACACCCTGTCTGTGTGACCTTTCCAGGCGATAACAGCGCTGCTGACATTGTTTGATGGTGTGTTTTTAATACATTATGGGGTTGTCATCTCCCTGACATATCCGTTTCCAAAGACTCGTGTGATGACTCAGCTCCGTATGGGAGACCAAATCCACATCTCATCGAATTTAAATCTTTCATTTGCTGGAGGTCCACCACTGAAAATATAAAAAAAAAAAATAATAATAATAATAATAATACAGAATTGAAAGATATTATAAAGTAACATGGGAGGATGGGAATTGATTATGTCATCACTGCAAAAGAAATTGACATTAAATTGTGTTTACAGATGAAGTATAAAAAAAATTTTTTAAATTAAAGTTATATTTACTAATTCACATTCTGTAAACTTCTTTTTTGTATGGGGGACGGTTTTGGCTCAGTTGGTAGAGCTGGTCATCCAATGACCAAAAGGTTAGTGATTTGCGTCCCAGCTCTGGTTGTCCACATGTCAAAGTGTCCTTGGGCAAGACACTGAACCCTGTCTTAGTTTCCCAGTAGAACTGACAGAACCTTATAAACCTACTGGTGTATGACTGTGTGTGTGTGAATAAGTGAATGTGAGGCTAATGTAAAGCGCTTTGAGCACCATGATAGTGGAAAAGCGCAATATAAGTGTAGTTCATTTACATTTGAACATCTTCTACGTTCCTTTCTGAATTGTGAAGCAAATACATATATTACGTATAAACTTTTTCAGAGCCAGCACTACTGTATATATAAAATAAAATAACTAGGCATAAACTACACATATAAAAGACAATTATATCATTAATTACAATTATTTCTGACAATTATTCATCAGCTAAAATTTTATTACAATGATAGTTCAATTTAAGAGAGAGGTTAGATGAAGCATCCATAAAATTAATATAACCTACTTCAATATAACATCCACTAAATACATGGAGACACAACATGGTTTTTGTCTCCATGGTCGTTCAATAGTAGCTTAACTCCAAAAGAGTTAGGCTGGTGCTGAAGGATGAGCTTAACTCCCTTGGAATGAAGGACTGTTAAGCTAGTGCTTATTTAGGAGAGAAATGAATGTATGTCAATGTAACATTTCCTAAGTAAATGGAAACAATGTGTGTTCTGTTTCAGCACTATTTTAACTCCCTTGGACTGACAAACTGTTAAGCTACTGCTTATGCACGTAACAACTCTATATATGTATTCCCATGTGTGTGTAAACCAAACTGTCTGCATAGAGCTGTAAAAACCTTAAACCACAAACATGGATGAAAATATCCCTGAGCAGTTTGCCTGTCTATCACTTTCTGGATGTTTCATTGACAATGAATGGCAGTGAAGGCCAGATTGATCGCATTAAACCATTTCAGCTGCCGTTTTTATTACCTACATCTTTCCCAATATCTAATTGGGGTATTTTATGACAGTATTAAGGCTGTTCTTCAAATGTATCATAAAAGAACCGAGCTTAGAGGCCAGACACAAAAGATAATTGTTGCTGATTTTGTCTTTAGTCGTCTATATTTCTCATTTGTTGACAGTGGTTTTTGTCAGACACAGTTACTAATAAGTGAGAAAATTACTCATGTGGATAGTATGCAAGTTGACGAAAGACCAGATAAATCCACTCCTCATGAGTGAGGTGAAACACTAATGCTTCACAACTGATTGAACCCCATTATGTGGCAGGTGGTTCAAGTTTGATCAGAACATTCAGTTTAACTCAGTGAAAATTCAATAATAGTAGAAGGAAATACTGTAGTACAGCTAATGAGAGATGAGATGAAAGGCAAAATAAGACATGGATGACAGATGTAACAGCGAGATAAATGTTAGTACGGTTATGGAACGACCATGGCTCAGTTGGGAGAGCGGGTCGTTCATTAACTGAAGGGTTGGAGGTTCCATTCCCACTCTGTCCTAGTCAGTCCGTTGTGTCCTTGGGCAAGACACTTTACCCTCTTTGCCTCCAGTGTCACTCACACTGGTGTATGAATGCGTATGAATGTTTGGTGGTGGTCAGAGGGGCCGTAGGCACGAAATGACAGCCACGCTTCTGTCATTCTGCCCCAGGGCAACTGTGGCTACATATGTAGTTTACCACCACCAGAGGGAGCATGTGAGAGTGAATGAATAATGGATCAATAATGTAAAGTGCTTTGGGTGCCTTGAAAAGCGCTATAGAAATCTAATCCATTATTATTATTATTATTATTATAGTATCCAGTGTTCTTGAGAAGACACTGAAATGTTGAGTCAGACATCAGTCATCTAATGGAGACAGGATTTGAGATCAGGAGACAGGAGCTCAGGAAAAAAGAGGCAATAATCTTTGAGGAGATAAGAAAAGAAACAAAAACGAAAGCTGTTACCAAGGAAGCTGAAGACGCACTGCAAACAGGGAGGTAAGAAAGAAGGCAGCCAGCACAGGTTGAAATGATAGACAATTTACACACACCATTAGTGAAGTCGAGAAAGTCTGAAAGCCAACAGCCATTAATCAGACAGGATTTCCAAGAACTACTAAGTGAGAACACTATGATAGGCATGCCCTTAACAGCACCAAATGCAAGGTTTCATCTCATGACTGCTCTGTAAAAAATTCTGCTCTGCTCAGAACTCACGTGTGGAGGCTATGAATTATAGTTCTGCTAAACTTTATTTAGGGCTGAAGAACAGAGCTAGAATTCAAAGAAATCCGCATGCCTGTTTTATTACAAGTGCAATATGGAACATATGTGAAGAAGAATAGATATATTAATCACTTTTTTCCAAATGTGTGAAAGGATTGTAATGCAAACCATGTGTTTTTTAAGAGACAGCATACATTACATTACATTGAAAATATATTAACAGATATGAGATGCATGGGAACAAAAAGAAGACTGACATTTTCATTAACTGCAGATTTTACTAATGAAAAAATTAACAATAGACTATATACAGCTGCATAGATTCACACTGACTATTTTCAATCGAACCACATTCTACTGATAACTTACCTAGGGCTGTGCATTCAATGATGTTAATTTAGTACATGATTTTAAGAGAATGTATTACTATCTTTATATGCAGAAATGTAATGGTATGAAACTATATTTTGAGCAAAAAATAAATAAATTAAAAAAAAGGGATTCTTAGGTTTTTCATTAAAAAAATTTTGAGGGGAGGATTTTCGGAAAATATATTTATATGTTCTGCTGCTCAATTCACATTAAATTTTATATAGTAGCTGGGGTGACGGAAATCTGGGCTTCTTTGGTGAGGCTGCTGCCCCCACGACCCAGACCCAGATGAAGTGGGAGACAATGAGTAAGAGTACGAGTATATTTATATGTTCTAGTTGTCCCAGGTGTTGGTCTTTCAATGCTGTTACAAAACAATCTGCCAGGTTTAACATTTTTATCATGTTTGCTGGATAAGCCTGGGATTTTGTCAACACCATAAGACACACAGAAGCCTAAAAAATATGTATTTGAATAAACTTATTGCAGTTATTTTGACTATTGGAGATAATTGTAATATGTGTTGATCTATTCATGTTTTCAAACTACTACTACTATTACTTAAAATAAATAAATTATGAAGCTATGGATTATTATTGGGAAAATACACATTTACACATTTAGTTTTTAATCTCAAAACCAGACAATGATATTCAGCAACATAAAAAATACTAATTCATTTAGGAAATGCAATGTTTTTATTGAGATAAAATTTGTTTTTGAAAACAAAAATGAAAAGAAAACATCTTATGGAGTTGATGAGCTGTTGATGGATTTGACACGTGTTACGATGTTGACGGATTGACTATGATGTCAGCAAATGGGACATAGCAGACATCCTGGCTCCAATGTAATATGTACTGTACTGTAACTGGATTACTTCTTACATAATGAACACCCTCTCTCTCCATACAGATTGAATTCAGCATTACAAAATAAATAATTACTTTCATTCAAAATGAAATACATAGGATATATGTTAATAAAATAATACAATTACAATGTTAATGCATAAAATTGAATTAAATGGGTAAATAATACATTCAAGTCCAATTTCCAATTCCATAAGACAAAATATCTTATGGAGTCGACGTCTTATGGAGTTCCGTTTTTTTTGCAGAAGCCATCTTGTTTTTCACCAACTGCTCCAAATAAAACTTAGATTAAACTTTTATTTCTCAATAAAATCATGCTGTTGACATTCTATGGTTGTGACATAGGTGGTTTTGTAAAAGAAGATAATTAAGGACAAATATGTGAAATAACTTACCAGAGCATTCGCCTCATGGCATGCCCACCAAACAGAAGAATTTTATGGTGTTGACAGGAACTCCAGACACGATTTCAATCAAGTAAAAAGTACATAAATCTATTTTTACATTGTTTGTTTCTGCACAGTTTGAATATTTATGTAAAATACATGTTCACAGTAGAAATTTTGTCCGTTTTATTTTACCTTACACAATTATTTAAGTATTGTGATGTCATGAAATTTTTAGGTTCAGGCAGGACACTAGGTGATGTAAAATAAAACATTAATTCACATTTTGTCAGATAAAAACATTGTTTTATTGTTTAATTTAATTTAATTATTTGACATTTTTTAAACATATTTTAACCATTACAATGAGTTTTATCTCCCAGCCATGTTTTGTCCCTCATCTCAATAATCTCTGAAATATCTACATATATTAATACATAAACAACTCTTGAATAATAATAAAAAAAAAAAATTAAAAAAGGTTCCTAAGCAATTCATAAACTCATCCTCACAGTTTGTCATTGTCAAACATGACCCGAAATGCTTTGTCATGCCTCTGATAAAACTTGTCAAAAATCTAATTGGATATTTTATTTATTTTAATCTTATGATCCAGTTCATTTCTGAGCTGCTCAGTAGGATGTAGGTCAGTTAACTGGGTAGACTACTCAAAGACTGGTAACACTCCCAGCTACAGCACAATATGTCAGTCACCAATGGAAATGAGTCAATATTTGCGAATATTACGCATTGCGAGTATCGGCACACAGAGTAATTTTCACAGATGGCAGTAGCAGATAGAAAGGCTTTTCTTTTCCTAAATGTCAATATGAATCTGAGCTCAATCGAAGATAAAAGACTTTAACACAGTGAGCACCTGTGGTGGTGTGGTTTGAATGTGTACGTTTTGCTACATCAACTGCATTGAATAGTGCTGTACGTAATGGACATACTTCCTTAAACAGAGGATCGTAGAACACGTTACAGTCTCTTTAAGTGAAAGAACGAAAATACATTACAAATTGATTCCGAGCGAGATGTTGAGTGTTAGAAACATTACTGTATAAACAAGGTCATATGTTCTGAAATTGCACAAAAAACACGTCTATAGTCTTATTTGATGAATAAATAACCCAGCTCCTTGAATTGCACCGCATATGTTTTCAAATGTGTTGAATCAGAATGGACTTCATCGCTCTGTACCGTGATTCAGATGTGAATCATATCACATTGTAAGGTAGCACATGTGTATTTTTAATAGGGATGTTACTTTTGGTCCAAAACACGATAACCAAACATACTGAATAAACAAGAATATTAGAAATCATACAACAACAACACATTGATCTTCCCTGAGTGATTAATCTCATCTTCTGCATGAAAAAATTAAGGATTTTAATTATGAAATCGCAATAACCACAGCCAACGTTATATGTCATTTAAGTGCAGAGGTCGAACCGGGTGAAACAGCTGATTTCAGCTACAATGTCAAACGGATTTAACAACAATAGCCACGTTTTTGTAAAAAAAAAAAAAAGAAAGAATATTTCCACATGGCCAGGGTGGACGTGTGTGCACATATTCACAATTAATCCGGCTGCTGAGAACACGCGTGCCGACTGCACATACGTTGTTCATCTTTCTTGCATTTGCAGCGTTTTGTCGATGCAGTGCGTTTGCCCCTGTGAGCCACCGTACAATGCAAGTCAATACGGCATTCCTTCCAAATGAAACGCAATACAAGTAAGTCAGCATTCGAAATTAGTATTCTATATTCCAGCGTGTCACAAATATTCGAAAATCATGTCCCATTCCTAATCTTTAATAGATTGGATTGTAGCTACTGTATCGAGAACTGTGTCATGTCGGCCTTACAACTAATATTCCCAACCCTACAATTTCACAACCATGCATCCTGAACATTAATCATCCATTTTCATCTCTCATTTCTCTTCATATTATTAAATTACCTACTCAGCAACAAAAGAACATGCATCAGAATTGGTAAGACTGGGTGGTTCCAAACGTTTTAATTGGTTCTATGAGGGATTTTTCATGTCCTCTTCAAACTCCAGTAGTTTCTGTCACTGCCCCCAAGATTGAGATTTTTCATAAAGTGAAAACATTTTTTCACTTCATTATGAAACTGTGGCTGGACTAATTAGCCAGAGGCATAATTCCACTGTCTTGGTAATTAATGGGAACCAACAGAGCTAATATGGGGATGGTGAGTCACGGGTACCTCTGAAAGCAAAGAAGCAGACCTACAGAAAATGAACCTTGCCAGTGCTATCAAGTGGTCAAGTCTTTAGGCCCGTATCCAAGTTTGGCCCAAACCTAAACTCATGAGTAATGGCTTCCATGTGTGTACAGAGATAGCACCCAGCCAGTCCACAAAACCAAAGCCCACTTCTGTGTGTGTTTGATTGAGAGAAAGATTGAGAATATTCCTTTAAGTAATTATACAGCAATTGGACAATACAGAACAGCATTTGGCACAAGACTCAACTTTCCATCAACTCATTTTTTTTTTTCTTTCAAAAGGTAAAAATATAGCTGTGTGCGTGTGTGTCTGTGCATGCGTGTGTGTTTGGCACACATATCATAAACCTGTACTGTGTGTGTGTGTGTGTGTGTGTGTGTGTGTGGCAGTATTTTGGATTCAGCTCTACAACTTAGGAATTTCCTCCAGCTCAGCCGCCAGAGCAAGATGGCTACCATATGCCAGCTATTCACACACACATACACACACACACACACACACAGCTGAAGGACGACCACAATCCAGCCAGCATACAAGTTTGTATACCAAAGCCAACCTTGCGTATAAACAAACATGTTAAAATGCATAATGGGGTGAAGACTGAACTAAAAACACACGGTGCTTGGTCTGAGGCATACACTCCTAAGGATGTGCACAGGGACATTTGTGTGTAAAAAGACATGCAGACAAAAGAGTGTAAAGTAAAGGACACACTATACAGAGCATAACGCATACACACAACTGTCCAGATACACTTAGCGTTCCCTGGAAGCACCAAGAGTTGTTGAAGTATTTGTTGGCTTCACAAAAAGCTTATTCAGACTCGACTAATTGTTCAGAAATTGAAAAGGTAAGCGATGACTCAAAAGAACATCGTGTTCATAACAAATACTCTTTTCTTCTTTCCAACTCTTCTCTGTATTCAATTGGAAAAATACTAAATCAACTTGTGGGTAATTTTAGACCAAATTATAAAAATTGTGATTGAAAAAAAATTGTCATAAAAGACAAAGTAAGTGAAGAAACTAAAGGAGGTTAAGTTATGTTGGTGGCTCAAGCTAAGACACTGTGTTGGCTGAGAAATGCTGCTTATTCGTCTATTTTCAGCTAAGACTCCTGATCATGCATTAGCCTAAAATCAAGGGGAGGGTCATGACAGAAAAAAATACAAAGAAATGTAGAAAAATCCTCAAACATTTGATAACTTATTGAAAGATTTAAATGAGGAAGCTTTGTAATGGAAATCTATTGTGCTTTAACATTGTATTACTTCTTTTTCTTTATATTATTACTTTGTCTTGTGATTTACATTTGACAGCTTTAACTGTTGACTGTGCTTAGCCCAGGGCATTTAAACCAGTCAGCAACAGTTTTATTGTTAGTTGTATTAGTTGAAAGTGTTACCAACCCTTCTGTGACCTCCTTCTATTGTTAGTTGTATGATCATTATCTTCACCAACGTTTCTGTGACCTCCTTTTATTGCTAGTTGTATCAGTTGAAGCCTATCTGGTTGTTAACCTTACCGACCTTCCTTTGGTGTCCTTTTCTTTGTTTTAACCCAACCCAAACTCTTGTGTTTCCTTTGAGTGGCCAGTTGTATCTGTATAAGTACCTGTTTCTCCTTGGTCTGGCAGAGATCTCTCCACATACATGCTCCCGTGTGTGTGTGTTCTGTGTTGAACAGAACTTATTATAATGATTATTCTAAAGATCATTCTGATTCCAGCTTCGTTCTTAATTAAACTGAAATAATTCTGATACAGCTTGTATGCAGAGCTGCAACTAATATCTGTATGAGTTGATTATCTGACAGATTAATATTCCAGGTAAATGAATCATTGAGTTGTTCAGTCTGAAAAATCTCAGAATATAATTTGAAAAAATATCAATCTTTCAAGTCCCTCCAAAAGCTTAACAGGGACTTGAGTAGTATTGATGTTGCAAATAGAAGTCAAATGAGTCTTCGAGTAATTCGAATAATTCGACTACAAAAAATGTTCAAGGCAGTTAATTTGCCTCGAAGATTAATTTAATTCATGTCAAAGTTCATCAGGTTGCTATCATATCACTCCTCCGCTATCATTGTTTCACACGGACAGTTTAATCCACTGACATGTCAAAGATGTTCGGCACAACACTTCACTCAACCATGTCCATGTGCTCAACTGTTATGGCAGAAAGTCGCAGTGTGCATAAAAAAAAATAAAAAAAAAACACATCAGGAGTTTGGGGCCATTTTAGGCTGTATAAGGCAGACAACAGTGTACGCACAGCAAAATAGCATTAGTATTAGCATTAGCTTAGCAATACTGCGTTTCATCAATGCTACAACAATTGAACCAAATGCATCCTCACTTCAACCGCACTTTCTCAAAGTACGGTATGTTTTGCTAACTGGTGAATATTAGCGCCTGTTAGAATGTAGCCTCATGTGTTGTAATTATTTTTAGCAAATATAACAGTGTAATTATTAGGCTACATCTGCTTTCACATACAGTATGCACACAACTCAAAATACCTCAGCCTTCTCCCATCCCCATTTATTGATTGATCTAGTTTAACCCTTTAACTCCTGAGACATCATTATAAATGTGCTGCTGTGAATTTGGCCTAAATTGCTGCTGCGAGTATGTGTTTGTGTTCCTTTTCTTCAAGGTTTTTGTTTTATGGAGTGTTTTAGGGTGAAAATAGGTGGAATAACAGAAAAGACAAAGAGAGTTGAAATTGAAGGCACTCGGGATGAATTTAGGATGTTGAACATGGACTGAACTGGAACAAGTATTTGAACTTTGACCCACTAGGTTTTGTTTTGGGCTTTTAAAAAAAAATCAGTTCTGATGCTTTCTGGCATTTGGTTTGACTTTTGCACAGTCAAAACTTCGTAAAGATACAGTTTATGATACAGATTTAGAATAAGTCACACATATAGAACACTCGCCAATGGTGCATTAGAAGCTTTAAAGGATTTAAAAAAATAACGCAATTCATCTGATTACTCGATTAATGGATGAAACATATTGACAGAATACTTGATTACAAAAATATTCAATAGTTGCAAACTCACCATAGCAGGGAAAGTCATGTATGACAGAAGAACCAATGAATCAAAGCTATGTATCCGTAGACTTTATCAGTTACTGAATAAAGTATGAAGTTAATTAGTTTACACACATAATATATAAATCATTATCAAGTTTTCTTCCTACAACTAAAAGTTACAGCTTGTTATTCTGACAATCAAAATATCAGTTTTATAATCTTCACATCCTGCATCAACTTAGTTTCCAACATAACTCTGTTGTCAAAGAGAAAACAGCCACAGTAAAACCACAATTTTTTCTGTATGGTTTGTGTTGTGAATAACTGCACTAAAGGTCTGTTTGAAATCATCCAAACAAGGTCTGGAGAACTGTCGTAGTTTAGTCTGAACCACAGATCTACAAACAGCAACTTTACAAAGATAATAGCATCCAATAATAACATTATACCTTCATAATCAAACTCACCAGTATAGAATTAGAACTTGTTTTTTCCACATTTACACCTGTTAAATCAAACAAATATTCGGGGGAATGAATCTTCCTCTATTCAAATTATTTTAATTCCTTATAGAATTGTTTCACCTCTACTGCCTCTAGTGGTCACAATTGTCACAGACCCTCAAACGTACTGGCTTCTTTAACAAAACATCAGAGCACTTAATTCTTAACACACAGAATATTGATTTGAATTGTAGAATTTTTTTTGTTTTTTTTAAGCACAAATACCATAACCCTTTTACTTGACATCCTCTTGCTTATTTCACATCTCAAATATATTAAACTCACAATCAAAGACGAGTATGTAAACTGGAAAGCATGAATATTTTCCCTCAAATGACTGATTTATGGATTACTAAAATAGCTGTTTACTAAGACTTGGCAACGTTGATTAATCAGATCATCACTGCAGCTCTAGAAGTTTGTATTTGATGATAGCTCCTTTAACCAACAGTTATAATCTCCACTCTGCTGCATGCTGAGAGGTTTTGAGGCATCATGGGAGGGATCTTTTAAAAAAAAAAAAAAAAACACTGTATGTTGGCAGGTGCGCCATAGTAAACACCACCATGTGTTAATGGTAACCACAGCCAGGATTTGAATCCCTAGTCTCCTGCCATAGTGGTACCGAAAAAGAAGGATTTAAAGAAGCTCTGGGCGCTTAAAAACAGTCCATGGCTGGCAAGTCACACCGCTAACCACAGTGGGTCTGGAGCAAAATCTCCTGAGCAAATAACACACTGTTTGCTGGCAGAGGGAACACACTGTCAAAGAATTTACAGTTGTTTTGAAGTAACATCTGTCACATTAGTTCTGTTGAACGGCACCAGAAAAGCTTACTATTGAATGAAGTTCACACAGAAAATAAAAACTTTTATAGCCAATGTGATGACACTTCACATAAAGCTATATCCAAATAATCAGGAATATCATAAATCTTTAAATAACCTCACATGGAAGTCACAGCACTAAAAGCATCTACTGTCCAACATTTATTATGAGGACTGTGTTAAAAAGCCAGGTGGATCGAGCCGAAGCAAAGTGTGAAAACTCATATTCTCATGTTAATGGCCAAATGATCATTAAAGTTTACAGGATGATTCTATTCCTGAGTGAAGGACACCAGAAACAAGATGGAAACAGAATAATAGCACCAAACAATAAAGTAGAAAAACACACACACACACACACACACATATATATATACACAGCACTGGTGAACTCAGGAACGCAAATGCTTGCATTTTGTAACCCACAGTCCCGTGGGCTTGGCCCCTAATAAATGTAATCATCACAATATCGACTGTATCATGACAATAAGAGATATAATTTAATAACTTAATCCTACACCAGTCATTAAAAATAAAATCTATAAAAGAGGAAATCTGCTTTTGCTGGTTGTTTAACAACAGGTATCAGTTATCTGCCCTCTCATAGACTATGAACAGCCATGCAAAAAAGCCTGATGTCAGTTCTGTTTATTCTTTCCAGTGAGATATCCAACTTCTCTCAGGCTTGGTAACCAGTCTGCACTTAGAATCACAAAAGCCAAGGCATTTTGTTCAGGCTTACTGACTTTGAGGCCCTGAGGCAGGAAAGCCAAAGCACCAAGAAAGGAGTGACCCAACAGATGTTCTCCTGGGAAACTTCTCTGACTGACAACATGAACAACGACGAAGCTTCTTCTCAGGGTGGAACCGTTTTGGGGTCAGGGTTTGGTATATTTCTTGTGGCAAAGAATATTTTATTTCTACCAGATATCATTTAACATGGACTCTTGGTTCATGTGTCAGCACTGGCAAAAGTAAATGGATGTCCAGGCTTTTCAAATATGGAGCTCAAACATTACTTGTATAGTATACTGGGAAGGAAAATCAGCTTTCTGATAAGATTAAAACACTTTTGGGTGTCCTGTACATGTTGTCTACACATAAGAAGGCCTAAATAATTCATAACATACCAGCAAGGTTCATAAACAAATCAAACAGAATCCAAGTCTGGCAGATACATCTTGACAGCAGAAGGAGATTAGTTTCCAATAGATTACATACTTAACTGTAAATAATCTGTTGTATTTGGACTTGCAACACATTTAGTATGCAATTAGCAAGGTATACTGTAGCACCATAAAATGTGTGAAAACCACTGTTTTCCCAAACAAATCAAGATGATTCCCAAGGCTTATGTTGTTAACAAACGATACCAACACTACTAGCTGACAAAATAACTTCTTAATGACTGCTAATACATTTCACCAAATAATCTATTAAAACAACACTACAAACATTACTGCTGCGTCTATTTATTAGCTCTGGCTCTCTAATACATGTACTGATGGAACCTAAACAAACACTAAAAGGTGATACATGATTTTTTTCTGCCACGGTTTGGACTAAACATAATGAACTGGAGATGTGATCTCACCTTTCAACATGTTTGGCTCTGTTTAACATGTTTAACTATGCTAAGTTCAACTGAAGTCAGCTGGCAGTACCAGAATATTACCGTAAACCGCAGTACTTTATAACTGTGGTTTGGAAAATTCCACAGCTGTAGTGTCCTAGTTAAGATCCCAGCCATGTGTACACTGACCTAAACATCTGTCTATGCATTTACTTCTCTGCTCTGACCATTCACATGGAGTGTGACTGCATCTATGTGTCACCAACATGGTTTTGTGTGTTTCAGTGTATCTGTGGTGAGTTTAATTTATACCATTTGGTTGAATTTGGGATCTGAAATGTGGCAGAACAGTTTTGAGTCAGTACTGCTAGTAGCCAGTGGAGGATGCAACAAACATCTGCTCTGTATGAGCCAATGACAAGCTTTTTAAACATACACCCACTCACCCACCCACTCAGTCACATCTGCTCTCTGTTATCCAACAAGGCTCGACAACAGACATTGCCAAAGGCACATACACACATCGTTTCTGAGTGATCAATTACTGACTGCTAAGCCAACCCATCATCACAATATGAAAATGGAAATAAAAATGACCAGACACAAAAAAATTGAATTTTTTTTTTTGGTGATTCTAAAATTAAATTCCTCATATTTGGGATGTAACGTGCCTTTGCAGCTACATACACTCTGTGGTAACTACAAAAAGACCTTAATTCGGACCTCTACGCATAGGTTAGCCATGTGTCAATTGATGGCTTGCTGTCAAAATGTAAAAAACAAATCTATATCTAACGTATAAACACACACACACACACATTGCTCACACACTGATTCTGCTGATGATAGCTGTACCAAACCCAGTCCAAGTCAATAATCCAGCAGGTTTGTTTTCCAGCGAGCTCTGCCCAGTTCTGCCTTGCCACACTCCCCTGATGATCTGCTGTGTGTTATGAGTTTGTGTGTATGTGTGTGCAAATACACGTCCATGTACATTTGACTGGCGCCACACTACTGCTGGGAGTAATTATAAAGACGTGGAGCACATATCTGAAGATTTCTGTTTTGTGCAACACGAAGACACACAAGAATATATGAGGCTGTATAGTCATATTTATATGTAACTGTCAAGTACGCTGGAGGTAATAAAGTTAGTAAAAAAAAAAAAAAAAAAAGAAACAACTCGCATACAAACATGTTCAAGAGAAATTAGAATCTAAACCATGATAAAATTCTCAACATTTTTTTGGTATCACTGTACAAAGGAACAGCATTGCCTTTCAGTATATTACAATTGAAGTGTAAAAAAAAAAAAAAAATCCACCCCTTTGGTAGATTTTAGCTTTTTTACAGATGCGTACAGGGGTAAAATTTGTCATTGGCAGGTGTAATCACCAATTACTGGCCTATTGAGATTAATTGTAAGATTTTCTCCAAAAAAAAGCTTTGAAAAGTGTTTTTTTTTCCTTTATAGCAATGTGTAACAGGGTTCTTTTTTAGACTTATCTTTTATTATTTATACTGATAGGAGAGAGTTGCAGGTAGGATGGTGTGTATCTTCAAATTTTCCCTCCTCCCTATTTTGGCTCTTGCCAGTTTCATGTATAATGTTAAAGCATTAACATTAATTAAAGTATTTTATTCCCAACAGCAAAAATACAACATGTGTCATAAGGAAATTTGGAATTTCTAAGCTTATATGAAAATAGAAACTCTTTCTTTATAAAATAAGATAATTATGTTAGAAATAATAAATAAAAGCAAAATAAAAGTTTTCTCCATTTACCTTCATGGCCAATCAAGTAAAGATGTCAAGATAAAACTTTAGGCTTCAGCACTGTATATTTAGAGACGTATTCACCAAAACAATGTGATATCATGTGATATCAATCATATACAAATTATTTTTAATTAGTGTTTTATCTGTATGCATTATAGCTATCCACATGTATGTTCACAACACATCAAATACCACACACTGAAGGTTGGGGTTTTAGTTGCCTTATAGGGGTTAGGCATATGTGAAGCAGAGATCATGGCGTACATTGACAATGCAATCAAAGGGTGTTGAATAGTACACAAAAGGATGAAAATGTGTACATACTGCTCACCAAATCCCATACGAACTGACGTTACATAACATGGACATTTAACAATTGAGACAAACGCTTTAAAAATTATTTCAGTCAAACTGATAAAATACTGCAAATATATTATTGTTTTATATTAGGGCTGCACCTAATTGGCGGACGGTGGGTGGGTTTGGTTTTGAAAATTGGGGAGAAATCGTTCATGCAAATGGATAGCGGGCGGATAGAGATTTTAAGTAGTGGTTGCAGATGAAAATATACTGTAGGTCATCCGTGCATCTCTATCGCACACGTACATTGCGATATCGATGCTCAAACAATCTATTGTGGAGATCAATATTGAATGAATCAGTTAATAAATTGGTTATCTCATACATAAAAAGAATAAAATAAGGGGAGGCTCTAGCACAGGCATGTCAAAACTATTTCACAAAGGGCCATTTTGGCTGCAGGTTTTTGTTCCAACCAACCAAAAGTGCACAGTTTGACCGATCAATTCTCTGATGACTGAGATCAGTTGATGAATTGAGTCCAGTCTGGTGTGCTGCTGCTTGGTTGGAACAAAAACCTGCAGCCACAGTGGCCCTTTGTGGAATAGTTTGGACATGCCTGCTCTAGCAGCATGTGAAAATATGCTGTTTTCCATCAAAAACACTGACAACTCTTCTTCAAAAAAAAGGCAAAAAACACTTTTTTTTTTTCTTCAGGTTATGCAGTTTCAATTAAACTATTCTAATGTTAAGCTTCAGTTCAGAAGCTGTTATGAACACAGGTCTAGACACTAAGTCACATATAACAAATAAATGACAAATCCATAAGCATAGAAAGAAAAAGAAAAATCACAAAAGTTGATTTTAAGTGAGGAGTATAGTTTGTTCTACCAAAACTCTTCTTCTTTTTCCCAGTATGTGTGTATGTGTTTGACGTTCACCTTCAGTTGACCTTTAACACAGTCGGCAGAGCTGTGACCATATGTTCAGCATGAGGAAACAACATGGGAAACGCACGCATTACACATGTTTAGGTATATGCCCAAAACACACACACACACACACACACATACCCTAGAGCATGGAAGCCCGTCTCCCCAACCCCCACCACCTCCCACGCACCCACACAGACTGACTCGGACCGTTCGACACACATAAACACACACGACCCCTGTTTCGCTGGAGCTGTGAGTCACTCTGCTGGGAACTCCATGCTTTCCCCATTACTACCAACTGACTGAATGACTGCCCTAACATGTTGAGAGAAACGGGGGGAGAGAGAGAGAGAGAGAGAGAGAGAGAGAGAGAAAGAGAGAGAGAGACGAAGAGAGAGAGAGAAAGAGAGAGAGAAAGAGAGAGAGACAGAGAGAGAAAGAGAGAGAGAGAGAGGGAGAGAGGCAGAGAGAGAGGGAGAGAGACAGAGAGAGGGAGAGAGACAGAGAGAGAGAGAGAGAGGGAGAGAGAGAGACAGAGAGATACAGAGAGACAGAGAGAGAGGGAGAGACAGAGAGCGAGAGACAGAGAGAGAGAGAGAGAGAGAGACAGACAGAGAGCGAGAGACAGAGAGAGAGAGAGAGAGACAGGGAGAGAGGCAGAGGGAGAGACAGAGAGAGAGAGAGAGAGACAGAGAGAGAGGTAGACACATGGCTGAGTAAAATAACCAAAGGAGGAGATGTAAATGGAAAAGACAAAAAGAAGGGACAGAACAGAAACAGGCATGGACATAAAAACCATATGATATCAAAGATAAACTCTAAAATCAGGGAAATATCGGGGGCCAGAATAAACAAGACAGGGTGAAAGAACTGTGGGTTTATGCTCTTCAGTGGTCGTTCAACTGGACACCAGGGCAAAGTGAAACAGTACATTAAAACAAGGCCCATTCGGAGCAGAAAGGGGGGAAAACAATTGTTGCAGAGCAGAGAAAAAATTAATAAGAGACACGCTTTCTTGATTACTACTGTCTGACTTTCTGCTCAACAATACCACTTGAGAAAAAGAAACAACAGAAAAAGAGCATTTTAAAAACTTACAAAAAAACTACAGTATGAACTCAATAACATATATAGGGTTACATGAGTAAATGTGTTTCTAATTTTCATCATGACACAGTATAGTATGAACACCGCAGTTATTTATTGTTTACTTGCTCCATAGAAGTATTGACATTGAAAACACATGTGGAAGATGAACATTTGACAGGTGTGGTTTGTTTAAAATAACTACCAAACTAAAGCATGAGCAAAACAAGGACATATAGAAAACAAAAAAATGGTCACATTACCCAAACAAATTTTTGTTTACTTTTACTTTGACCTAGGCAATATGTGTGGATTTAATCGATTAATTCAAGTTTTTTTTGTTTGTTTGTTTTTTTGCAGCTGATTCAAACAATAAAAAACTAACTTTTTTTCTCCTCTTCATACAGCACTTGGAAACTTCCAGAGCCCTACCCCACCCCCACCTCCTTATCCTCCTCCTCCCTCTTTGCTTCCAAAATATTGGCACAGGCAACGCATGTTACGCTCTGTCCAGCAACAGTTCAAGTGTTGCTCTTTTAAGCTCTGGTCCGGTTTGGGTTCAGGATTCCACACCGACTCAGTCTTGTACCCCAGCTCCAGTTCATACATGGTTTTTAACCTATCGCACTAACATTACATTTCCTTGTAATTTATGTTAGCGACTAACATTAAATAAAGCTGATATCAAATATGAGCCAATAACCGATACATTGGCCGATATATGAAATAAGAACATTTATCTACACAGGATATTATAATCTTATATTAAATAATTGTGGACATGTAGATTAACAGTTACATACATCTTTCTTTAACACACAAAGATAATTTACACAACTTTTCTTATATCAGAATAGATATATAGAATTGATATCATACTAATATGTGAGTCATTGATAGTTTTCTTTATGCTGGGCAGAGTAGACTAACAAAAAATGGTGTCTATATTTCATAAGTAGTGAAATAAAAATTGTAAATCATTCTTTAAAATGCAAGTGAGAGCTCCCTTTAACAATTATAGCTATAAATAAACTATGGAATCACAAAAATAATTACAGAAAAATTAATTACTGAGCGCAAAATTTTGTTTTCCCTCAAAAAACCTTCAGCCACACCGGCCCTTTGTGGAATAGTTTGGACATGCTTGTGAACACACGTGTATAGAAGCAGCAAATAAATGTTCAATAATAAATCTGCTACATATTGGCTTGATACCAATTAATCGGTGAGACCATATAATCGGCCTGATTAATCGCCAGGCCGGGCTCTAATGGACAATTCTGTCCACTCTCCAAATAACAAATGAGTTTCAAATCCTCACAAAAAAAAATAACCAACTGGTAAGAATATTGGAAAAAAAAAACCTAAAAGAAAGAAAGACACAGATCGCTTGTTTTCCGATTGAAAGACTAAGGACAAACAAACAAATAAAAAACACACTAATGACCACTGGCACCATGAAACAAAAACCAAATGGCAAAATGCAGACAAAGATCTCTGGAATACACTCCTATCACATGTTGTGGTGCTGTGTTACTCGTTAGCTTATTTTCATGTGTTTTCATTCTGCAACAGTGTGAAGGCAAAATTAAATCTCAGGCATTTTCAATTTAACTTACTTGGAAACAGGGAGTGATTTTTATACAAGTGTTTCTGCTCTTTCTACACCCAACAGTTAGCATTTGGGATTGCTTATATTTACTTAATTTCAGACTGTGCAAGTGAATTTAAATGGAGGGAAAAGCAGAGGGAAAGACAAAAGGGATGAAAACAGAAGAAATGTAAACAAAACAGGAAGAAAATGAAAAAGGGTTTCACCAAGTACTTCTATTTTCAAACATTACAAAATTAAATAAAAAGCTGTGAAGTTACGCAAAAGACGTAACTTACATCACCAGGCCAGGGAATTTTATGTGACCACCAGAGGGAGCAGTGATTCATTCTGCAGGTTAACATGATGACGGAAACTAACACCACAATGCCTATGCCCAGTGTCAGAAGATGAACAAATGGGATGAGAACCATTAAGAAACAACTTGTAGAGTCAATAGGTGCTTTCTAAGAACTTAGTTCTACGAACTAAATAGTTCGTAGAACTATATAGTTCCTAGGGAACCTTCGGGTTTGCATTCTGACAAGGCAGTAGGAACCATGGTTGGGGCCAATGTGACACTAACGTCTTCAACAATCACACTAGGGAGTAGAAGACTGCGCTACTATAAACTACAATAGAGAATGAGGAGGCCATAGCATTTATGTTCTGTATCACGGGAATGTTAATTATGGTCAAATACAGAATCTAATGTCAAGAATGGAGGAGTTTACAGAGAGAGTTAGCAAAGGAAGAATCCAGCGGCTGGTGATACTATGATGTATGTTAATGTCATAGCTTTAAACAACATCCTTATTAACCCAAAAACAAAACAGCATCATCAGTCAGTTTGGTTATTACTTTCTCCGTATTTTTTTCCAACACACAGCAAACGCTACACAGATGGTTTTAAAGATAGCGGTACTGCAAGATGACGAAATGCAGAAATAGGTGTGGTATGGGCTCTACCAATCACCAAACACCTACATCATATAGTTCCTGGAGAACTAAAAAAGACCCTACCTGGCAGGAGGAATGAAAAAGGTTCTAGGAACTATGTAGTTCCTATGCTGTGGGAAAGGATGAAAAAAGGTTATAGGAACTGCAAATGGTTCCTACAGTGGGAGATTAAAGCTAGCAGTGTCTCCTCTGCTGAAAACAGGAATCAAAGGAGTTTGATGCCGAAATGGCAGCTTTTTTCTTCCAGGTGAAGTTGACTTATGAAGGTATAACATTATTAGTCCACCAAGGAATGACAGAACTATGTCTTCGCCATCTGTTAACAAGGTTACACAAAAAATGATGGACTGATTTGGCTGAAATTTTCAGGAAATGTTGATATTGGAACAAAGAACAAAAGATTCTATTTTTGTGGTGATTGGTGGGAGGGAGAGGGCAAGCATGTGTGTTTCATTCGGTAGGTTGGGGTGGACCACCACTCACAGAGGTGAAAGTGAAACCCATCACTCATTTAGGTCATTTGGAGGTATGTGACTAAAGTGTTACAGTTCTGACCTTATTTGGGCATGTACTGTGCAGAAAACAATGTGGACTTATAGTTTTACTGTGGTTTTCTGTCTAAAAACAGAGCTTTAGCTAACAGTGCTATAATGTAAACTATAAGCTGATAAGACAGTGTGATTTTGACCCAACTGTCAAAATAAGTAGCAATGAATTTTAACTTAAAGAAGATTGATACTATAATACAGATGTGTAATGAGTTTTGAGTGATACAGTCTGTGGATACAGCATTTTGGTGCCAAGTGTGCTCTGGTACGTGACCCCCTCTGCTGATGAGAGTTTGGAATATTGGGACTACATAGAACGTTTCCATCTACTTAATTCTATAAATCTGAGACATACATGCAGACATTTGGGTTAACAACAGTATAACTTAAGTTCTTGACTGCTTAGGTCGTCAAATCTCTATAATCGCAAATGTGACAAAGAGCCTTGTATACTGGTGGTCCAACTCGTATCCCTTAAAATCTGCTATAAACAAACATCACACATAACAAGAGATCAAATGGCAGTGAAATGGTGGCTCAGTTCTTATGTCAGGCTGAATCCACTTCACTCAAACTGGATCAGGCAGTAAAGCAAACAGCCCTCATACAGCGTTCACCAGGCTAAAGCAAAACACACACAGAGGTGAGCTGTAGTTTGCACTGTACAGCCTACAGTAGGACTATTCAGTCTAGACAGACAGTGTGGCAAACCGACCCTATATGTGACAGGATGAAGTGAAAACTCAGAACGCTCATCTGCAGAATCCACATTCAGAAGAGGAAAACTAACCAACTGACTGCTACGTGGGTTATGCTTCAGCCTCGTTAGTGTCTAAATTATTTTTTTGGAAGCAGGATGCTGCACAAATTATGACAATGTTTCATTCAGAATAAACGAGTTCTAAGCAACATGAGCATTTTCATCAGACTGTTTGGCTATACCACACAGACCTGGCTCATAAACACCAGCCTACCCCACCAGTCTGCTCCAGATAATAAGGCAGATAGGAGGCTGATTTACAGTGCACCACCATGATTTGGTTTCAGAGTTTGTTGACTCTGAGACACTTGTGTTTGTATGTACATGTCCCTGTGTATATGTGCATACTATGTGATCCAGGAGTCAGATTAGAAAGCATATTCAAGATCAAAAGCTCTATTTGGGGGGTGGGTTGAAGCTTCACCAGTTCACCTTGTGGATGCACTAGTAGAGGAAAACACTTCTACTACATTTGCAGCAAAAACCAAATACAAATAAACGATGGTGGGCGTGTGTATGTGGCTAAAATTTACTATGTATAAATGACTTGTGTGAGTGACAAGCAATCATGTTTACAGACCAGGTAAGTTATTCAAGTTAAATAGCTGACAGGTATGAGTTGTGCCTGTATTTATGAGAGTCAGAAATAACACAGAGTTTCCAGGATGGTATGTTTACTGCTTCAAAGTGTCAACAATGACTTGAAGCTTTTTAAAGACCATTATAATAACATGACAGTGTGGAAGTGGAAAAAGATGACAGATGATTGACTGGCTGATGTCGGTCTGGGAAGAAAAACAAAACTGAAACCATTGGAAACTTACAATCTTTTGCTTTGTTATCCCACCACCGAAGGGGAGAGGGGTGTTGTTTTTGGTTTGTTTGGTTGACTGTCAGCAGCTTTAGGCAAAATCTACTGGACCAATATCCATGAAATTTTCAGAAAAGGTGCAAGGCAGTCCAGAATAGAGCCCACAAAATTTTGGTGAATGTAGGTCAAAGGTCACAGTCAACAAAAATGTGTTTTCACAATGATAAGACACAAGACACTCGAAGTCAAGGGAAGGTTACCATCTAGTCCAAAACATTTTATCACAATAATCTACACCAAACTAATATTTTTTGGGTAAGTAATTAGTATTTTGAAATGACAAAAGAAATGGAGGAGTGTTATGAGTGTGCATGTTTCTAAAATGACAAAGTTTTCTGCCATCATGATGGGTTAATTTTATAAACTCTAATAAATAAACTATATTCAATCCGAATACATTGATATTTGACAATTATTTATATCACATTCTACACACATTATGCAAAATACATTGATTATAATATTAGATTTACATTGTAAATATTGTTCAAAAAAAGAAAAAATATATTGATAATTGAAATTTAACAACATTTTGGATTTGACATTTACTTTTGATTCCATCCATTTTTCAAACCTTGCTATTTACTTATGATAAAATACATTTTTCCTCTGACCAATTATTAGATTGTAAAAGAGTATTTAAGATATACAGTGATTACATTTCAGGGTGAAATTGTAACAGGAACTTTGTAATTCTTGCACAAAATAAGACTTTTTTTTTAATCCATCCATGATGCAGTAATTTTTTATGTTTTTCATTTAAAAATAATGAAGCAAAATGTTACCCATTGAGTATGTTTTTAACATGGCATTTAGACCTTTCTAATTATGTGTAATATTTGTCTTAAACTTGTCTGGTTCAAAAGTTAGGAATCAAAAACTAGTGGGGCTGTCTGGCACCCTCACTCAGATAACATATGGACCAAATGTATTCAATACAGAACTAAATGTATTAATTTCAAGGAAAATAATTTTGATTGGAAAATTTCTTAGTAATTTTTCCTGTGTAGGGAGTATATCAAACCAATTTAATTTAGTTATGAAAATGTACCAAAAAAAAAAATTACCTGGATTTTATACCCCATCGGTGAAAGTCATCAGAACTATGAGAATGTGGAAAGACCTCATAAAAGCCTCATTTTATGTCAAGTAAATACATTAAAGTCCTGTTAAGCAGATGTAGTGGACGCTAATTAGCTAAGATTCGGCTAGCAACAAAAGAAACGTCCATATTTTCTCAATTTAATCCTTGTAACTTGACTTATCAGTTCCATCCTTTTCCTCTAAAGGGGTCATCACGTGTGAACAGCGGAGTATTTCCTTTGTCCATCCAAGAATCTGTTTTCATATCTCTATTTACACACAAATTTGATTAGCGGAAATCTCTACTTTGGTTGGATTTATTAGAAACCTTTGTCGACTGTACTCATGCCCATAGTCTGGTAAACAATAGGCACAAACTCAGACACAAATCAATGTTTACAAAATCTCTGGCTCCACGTAAACATCCCCTCACACTCTCTTTGTACTGGACTTATTATTGGTTGGGGCAGGGTGGGTTGTGCTCCGATATGCAGAGGCAAACATGGAAAGAAGGAATATGGAGGAGGAGGAGGACAAAGGGGGGGGCACAAGGAGCATAATTTTAACCCGAAATGTATCTTGATATAAATGATATAGTCTCTTAATATATCGCATATAAAAAAAACCTTTCATAAGATATTACCCAGCCCTAACTGAAAAGGCATCTTATAAATTAACAAAATCACAAGCATAAATGATGGCATATTCAAAGACGATTAAAAAAAATGATTCACCATTGCCAATGATAAATTGTTCCCCCCAAATAAGTTGTGAACCACAATTGAAAGGGAGAATATGTTTCTCCAGCCACAGATGCCATAAAATTTTAGTAAAGACATTTAAAAAAAAATCATACTTTGTCTTCGTGTAGCCAAAAAACAATTGACCAAAATGATAAATCATCCACAACACTGAAAAACATACTATACTATACTATACTATACTATACTATACTATACTATACTATACTATACTATACTATAATTCAGCTTTAGTCCAAAATTGTTGTCAAGTAAAGACAACAAGAAGCCATCATGTCACAGTGTGGATAAAACATAAAGAAAACTCCTCTTATCTTTGGTTTTAATTAATATTAAAGATACAAATGTGTTGAAGACTCTACTCCCAAAGATCGTAAGTTTTGGCTAGATCACCCAGTTCTCCTCTTGTCTAACAACTACACTGTGATGTGTTTAACGCCATGTGTCTGGCAAAATAAAATAAACTTTGATGATCATCTGACATATCTACGATCTGGTCTAGATTTCAGAGATAAATTTCCTCGCCTTACAACTCTTTTGGCATAGTTTTGTTTCCTGTAATCCACTCATGTCAACAGTGCCTGCTTGACTCATTGCAGCCAACCTTAACACCAGCAGGAAAACTATCTTCAGAAGACAATTCTATTTAGCTTTGATGCATTTTACTCTACAATCCATTACCAGTTAAATATAAAGGGGGGGGGCAGCATGTCTCTTGTGGAAACAACTTTCCAGTAACCCTTACTCACAACTGTTTCCTTTGGAAATAAGTGCTTCTACTAATGAAGGACTTTTTCCCCATTTGGACACTGATAACATTTAAAAAAAATAAATAAATCAAGCAATCATAGTGAAAATACACTTGTCAAAGACGCACAGGCTTGGCTTTGTCCTCCTATCATTTTTTTTACTATCACCTGCCAGCCAGATCTGATATGATGACCATGCTCGATAACATCCATTTATCCTCCTTAAAGCGTGCAAACACACCATGAAGACAACAAACACGGCAGAGGCAGGAGAGGAAGCCAAAGGGAGGCGGAGTCTGAGGAAAAAAAGAGGCAAACAAGGCAATAAAATGTGAGTGGTGAAAAGAAAGAGAAGCATCAAAAAAGGATAAAGGAGATACAAAGCTGAAAAAGCGAGGGAAAATTAAGATCTGTGTTAAAGGTTGGAGCAGGTTCATACTCATCTTCCACGGACATTCCAACAGAGTTGTGTCACCACAAGTGAAATACTACAACGTCAAACACACACAAACACACGAAAACAGACACACATTCACTCCCCAGGAGACTTTTTTGGCTTGATCACAACTGACAGTCACATAATTTATCCAGACAAGCTTGTCAATTATGAATGACCCTTGTGGCAATAACCACTCAATCCACCAGCAACACATGAACACAGCCAGTTATATAAGAAGCTTTGTTGTCTCTTGATAAATGCATTTAAAAGCATTTAAGATGGAGCAATTATGAATTAGACTTTGAATGTTAATCATTACTGTTAGTTTCTGTCCACAGTAAAGTACACAAGGAGTAGAAGTACTTTTGTCTATATTTTGTACCAAAAACAACTGAAGATACTCTGGTTCTCAACTGAAAACCTGCCATTTTAATATATATAATATTGTTATTATGGTAAAAAAAAAAAAAAAATCTACTCAGACATTATAGAGATACATATGTTTTTATTATTTGTATTTATAACAGCAATGTTTTTTTAACAGCTGGCTTTAGGTTCTGAATACAATAGTATACGCTTACATCTACAACAACACAAGTGAAGTATAATAAATACTTTGAGATGAAAAAAGATGAAAACAAAACTCAACATGACAAAATACACCTGTAGGCTTTGTTCACCATGAATATAATATTGTAAACCATCAATATTTAATTAAAATAAAGACAATTAGTCCAAAAAAAGATGCATGCAACACAATAAGAAATGAAGATACACCACCATTTACTAAGTTGCTATACAATATTAAAATATGTAATGATATATATAACGTAAGCTGAAATATTTCTGCTTTTTAATGCACCACAAAGACAAAAGAATGATGTATATTTTCATAACAATTCTTTATGGCTTGGTTTCAACACAAAAACAGACGAACCAAAAACCAAAGTTTCAAGCATGCAAATACTAATGCAAATATATTAATAATATAGTCTGCATGTGGCTACATATTCAAAAATTAAGTTCTGCCCTTTTATTAAGCATTATACAGTCATGCAAAATACAACACAGACTTCCTACCACACCAGGTGAAGTTCCTTTTCATTTGGTGTTGTAATAATAGCATGCTCTAAAGTAAAAGGTAACCGTCACCTCCCTGAACAGTGAACCAAAAACTGCTGACTTTTGTCTCAGGTTTAAACAAAGCCAATTTTGCACCAATTTTTTTTACAGCCTAAACACACCTAATAAACTATGTCCAAACTAGGCAAAAACTGCCATTAACTACTAAAAACTACCATTAAAATACTTGCAGTACAATACAATTTAAAGTCATAAATAACAAAACGATAATTTAAAGGCAAATGTGAATGATTTCAGTGTTCAATTTTAACCCTTTTTTTTTTTTAGCTGGAGGTAAATGACAAATAAAAGCCGCTATGAAACCATGCAGAAACTATGCATTTCCTCATTTTCTTTCAACGTCCCTTTCAAAGTCATTGGCGTCTGAAAATAAATCCACCGAGATGAGTCTGCATTAATGAAGCACTTCAAATAAGGAGACAGTGTATCAACGCTCCACCTATATATGTGGCCGAGGACCTGCTTTAATTTCGTGTCGGACATGAGGGTTCACAAACATAACATTGTCAGTGAGGCAGTGACGGTAAATATGAACACCTGCAGGGTGGGAATCAACATCAACCAGCTGACATGATGGTAAATCTTCACCACAGCAGCTGGTAAATCAAGCCACAGTATTCTGCGCGCTGGTTTGGCAAGTAACCACTCAAGATTTGGAAGGAACATTTTACACCAGAGCAATCACTTCGGTCCTCTGCCAAGCTCTAATAATCTCCCCAGTTAGCTGCTATTTTCACAGTCAACACCGTAGTGGACAGAGAAGTTACAGTCAACTGCATATTGCTAACCTAATAGATGCACCATTCACAGGCAACATTTGACCACAAAAGTGTCAAAAATGCAGAGCCAATTTCATACAAATATGTCCCCTTCTGTCATAAATGTACACAGAAAAATGCATGCAAGGACACAACCACTAGCCCACAAACGACATGATGAATCCTTGTTTTTTGCCAGTCCATTAATAGGCCACAGATTACTGCAATGGAAGAATTTTGCAGCCTGTCTGATCAGCAGATTTTAATGAGAAAAAAGTATATTTTTTTGCCATTGGTCTTCCACGAGACTGAGCAGCCATGCAATTTTTCATACCAATTTCTGCCAAAAAATAAATAAATATACAGCAGCTGTCAACATCAACTAGAGGCCTGCTGTTTGCAACTACAGAAGCTAAGTAAGTCAGTTTTTTTCCCCAGCTGGTAACTAAAACATATTCCACCTGCCACTAGATCAGCATTTCACAAAGGTAATGGAACCTAGATCCGATCAAAACAACCTTTACAAGCAAGAATCCCTACTTCACTATGATTGGTGCGCAGTACATTGCATGGTCTATACTGTAAAATAATACCAGGGTGAAGTTGTGGTCTTCACAAATCTTGAAATAAAATCCAAAGGCCCCTTTGTCTGAGACTGAGATCAAGAAAAGATATGATTGATTACATAGCAAAACCAAACCTTTTAAAACATGACCACTAAATCATTTAGCTTGAGTATTACACTAACTTGTAGCAGCAAAGGAGGAATATGGATAGAAGTGCACAACTGATCACCCAATAACTGACCATAGTAGATCTGATCAAAATAATTGTTTGATCTTCAATATTCATCTTTTATTAGGTCAATCAAAATGTCAATATGGGCAGAAATAATGACTTTTTCCCCTGAAAGTATGTGTCTCTTGCTTTGTCATGGTTATTTTTATCTACTTGTAACCTAAATACCCCCACACACACACATATGAGACTGCCATTTCATAACCCTAAAGCAAATCAATACTGTACAAAAGAATATCAAACTCTTAAGCGAACAGGTATGAATTCACCTTCATTGTTCCACAGTATATCATTCCTCTCTGTAAGAGAATACACGGGTACACGGAAGACTCACATCTGTAATTCTAGAGTCGTTTTTATGAAACAAGATCTGTGTCACGGGTATTCAAGTAGGTGATGTCGCATAACGATGAACTTAACAAATGCCTGATGGGTATTCATGGATGTGGACATAATAAAAGTAGAATAATGTTGAGTCCATCTTGTTGTTATACAAGTGCAGATGGAAACGTCATAATCCAACAGGTTCTGTCTTTATACTATTTGAATAACACATCGAGTTAAAAATACACAAAGACATCAAACAGTGAGTATCATCCAGACTTTTGTTAATGTACTTATTAAGACCTAGACAGGACAGTTTTAGGACAAAATCTATCACAGTATATTCAAGTTAATACTATAGAAGTGGGCAGCATGGCGGTGCCTCACAGCAAGAAGGACCCTGGTTCGATTCCCACACCAGACCTTTCTGTGTGGAGTTTGCATGTTCTCCACGTGTCTGTGTTTCCTCCCACCATCCAAACACATGCACTGATAGGTTAATTGGTTAATTTAAATTGCCCATAGGTGTGAATGTGAGAGTGATTGTTTGTCTATATATGTTCAGCCCTGAGATGAACTGGAGACTCATACAGGGTGTACCCCACCTTCACCTGTTGTAGCTGGATTAGACCCCCAGTGACCCCCGTGACGATAAAGCGGGTTCAGATCAGTCTCAGAGAAGAGACTACAGTATATATCACAGTTAGACAACTTGGATCCTGTAGATTCAAATATGAAAAAAATATTTAATCTGTGGTATATGATGGTAATTTTCATCTACATTTAACTTGTTGTTGTTGTCTTGAGCACGAAACTTTAAGTTACAAAGAAAAAAAAAATTAAAACAGTGAAACACTAGACGGCTGCAAATGACAACAGTAACACTATCCTCACAGATAATAAACGTTTAATGTCTTGCAGGTTTTTAACATATAAAAAAGTCACTCTTCAAGAAAATAATTATGTTGTCTAGCAAGTTGAATAGTGTCAGTGGCCTTTATTTCTGTCAACTGCAGGATGGACCAGGTCTTTATCTGAGGAAGGCTTGCATTAGATGCAGCATTTATTGCTAGTTACCTCAGTTTAATAGGTACAAAAGATCTTTGTCATTATAAACTGTTCTTTTGCTCTGCTTATGTTAGGAATGCTAAAAGCACCACAATGCCCTTTTACACAAAAGTTGTGTACTTCTTTTACCATTTCTAAACAAGTGGTACCAAGCATGACAAACCCCACCCCCCCACACATATTTTACCTGATTTTCTGTGACTGACCATTGATCTACATTCACCAAAATTATTGGGATCTGTACTGAACCGCCTTGCATCTTTCCTGAAAATTGACCAAGCAGTTTTTCTGTAAAGTTACTGACAGACAAACAAACTGACAGACAAAAAATTTAACAAAAACAATACCCCTATGCATATCTCCCCTGTCAGGAGGTGGGATAATGAAGACCTTCTCGCATTCCAGTGAATGGAAATCATTAATAGACTAACAGGGCTTTGAATTTGGGCTTGTTGTCTTCCGATGGCATTTATTGGGTTCTACAAAGTACAACTTGTCTGAAATAGTAACACACACCTGCAGTGACTGAATTTGTACAACACTTTAGATAGGACTACAGCATTTACAATACCACAATACTGAAAATAGCCGTATGATTGTGTGAATGTAAGAAAACTTATTGAAGGGAATATCGTAACAGCATATGACCTACATATACATTAGGGGTGTAACGCTGCACTCATTTGTGTCCAACGGTTTCAGTTTGTGGCCTTCAAAACAATACAGAGATATACCACATGAGTACAAGGAGTCTATATGAAGAATGCAAACACATTCGCACATTCGGTACATTCGGTAGCGCCACAGCAGGTGGGGCACCAATGGGGGGGCATGACAACAGATAGTATCGGTTTTCGATAGTTACAAACCTCACCCTCCTATATTCTTTTAAAAAGTAGTAAACCAATTATTAAAAGATCTGATGTCAGCTTAATTGAGGAGTTGATAAATATTCACTTCATTGAAAATTATTGTATGTCTCGTCTAACATCTCAGAAGATCCCACAATAGAAGCGGTATTTTCGACTCTCTACCAGTAGACATCCTTCCACAATCATGCTGCCCGCATTTTACTATGGTATTCTATACAATTAGGATCCCACAATAGCTGTATAGATGATGCTGAGATTTTTCCAGTGTCTAAAATGGAGTCGGTTGGCAAATATAGTTCTTTTATCTAAAACAGATGTAGCACATTTCACATTTTTGGCATCTGGTCTCATTTGTCAGGGAGCATAGATTCTTTTCCAGAGCCACAATTTTCAGCAGAAGCTTTGACCCGATAAGGAGCATGGCTCAAACTTTACATGCACTCCAAAAAAACACTACTGCAATGTTGCAAATATTTCTTGTCACTATCACTGTTGCAGGATCACTACAGTTATTGGTCAAAGAAAGCCATAGCTTCAATACCACAAGTTCAATTCCCACTTAAGAGGCTGGACCTGAGGCTTAGACCTGTGGGAATCGCAGCAAAGGCAGATAATCATAGCTCTAGCAGAAATGAATAAACCAGGCTTGTTAAAAAAAAAAATTACAAATCTTGATCACAAAATAACTCGTAAATTGCAATGAATCTGAATGTGGCTCTTGGTTAAGTCTGAGTGGGGATAAAATGTACAAACAGCAGCAGAAGGGAGAAGCAATACCCCAATCTAGGCCCCTCAAAGTTGGTTTAATATCAAGAGCTGGCCCTCTCTGTTTCTCTGTCTCGCATACGCTCCAAAAAAGTATGGGCTCAGACCTGGCAAGCAGCGCCGCTTCTTGGAGCAGCCTCCTCTCTAATTTAAAGTTGATTGCCGTGGGCCCTCTGTGTGTGACTAGTGAAATACGAGTGTGGAGAAGATGGTGTGGAGGCTTGGACTGAGTTTAGCCGAGTGCTTGTGTGTGTGCATGCGCAAAAAAGTATTGGATCGTCAAAGGTTGGAGTCTATGCGAGTCTATGTGCATGCATGAGTCTGGGTGAAGGCCCCTGTGGAGCCTGTGTGTCCTTGTGTGTACAGTATGTGGTTTTTGGCTAAAGCTAGTGCTGAGATTGGACTGCCAGTGAGAGCTGTCTACAGGGAATCAGACGACGCAAATGCAAGCTGAATAGCAGTACCTTTCTCCGGCTTGAATGAGGTGTTAGAAGGTGAGTTTAACCAAGCTGAACGTTCAGGACGTTAAATTAAGAGTTTCACTGAGGCGTTTTCAGTTGCTTGTTGTTAAAAAACATCTATGAAATGTTCAGGAAAATCTGGTATTTGAAGAACCAATGAGGTAAATGTGGTTGAATCTCTGCCTCTAATTGGTGACTTTTCTGTGTGAAACTGTGAAATTAATCATGTCATCACTTATGAGTTACACTTTAAGGTTACTCCTACACTTAACTGGAAGTATTCCCTCGATAAATTCTTATTTCTCTCCACTTGTACTAAATAAGTCCTTACTAAAAAGTTGGCTCTTTAGCACCTTCTGGGGTGTAATTTCTCAGAACTTCGGTAAATTCAAGCCAAGAACTATTCAGCTGGAAAAAAAAAAATTCACAAAAGTAGTAAAAGTACTGCATTTGAATTGTAAAATGTAATCTAACTTCTGGGAATTTCCACATGCTTTTAATAAAACCCACCATGCCGGTTAAAAAAAAAAAAAAAAATCAAAGTATTCCGAGTGCCATATATGTTTCTGCGTCTTGTATATTATCTTACATCCTGACAAAGCCTCCCACCACATACAGTATAACATATCAGCCACGCTTGAATGAAAGCATTTTCCTATTCTCAGAAATCTAAGCTCTTAGGATTTCCCTTTCTTTTTTGGACAGGACTAACCCCAGAGTCCGAAGAGCACATTTGTTCAGGGAGTATTTTTAAAGTCAGTTTTCAGTAAATTTAGTCACAATGTTTGTGAAGCAAAAATGCATTTAGGTCTTCCTTTAATAGAGACAGAAGATCTGAATCCTTGAGAAAACTATGTTCCCACAGGTAAACAACAAGGTGCTGGGGATTTAATTTTTGTTTCCTGTGTGCATTTACTTTCCCAGTGGTTAAATTGGTCAGGACAGTGGAAAAATCTACTGTTTGACAATCACAGTTACTTCTGTGTAATGTACTGTGATTTTGACAAACAACAGATTAAAGCTAAACATCTTCCTGGTGGAGTTTCCCAGGTAGTTCGCTGTGGATCCTACAGGGAAGTAGGCAGGTGTTTTGTTCATCTCCCCCCAGACAAAACCCATGGCAACTTAGATTAAACAGCAATTAGCCATACTTGGCCACTAAACTGATTATGGAGACAAATTTACAAACAAAGTCATCAAAGTGGTAATGATAAAACCAACAGAGTTGGATTTCCCAAAGCAGAACAGATTGGAGAGCTGTCATTATTGGCTTTGCAACAAATAGATGAAAATGAAATATGTGAGTCAATATTCCTCCTTAAAATAAGTGTTTTCTGGTAAAGACAAAAGCCAAAACGAGATAGAAGCAAAATTACAATTAAAAATGATAATCGATGTAATAAAAACATGAAATAGCAATAATGTAAAAGACAAAAAAATAAGAATGACAAAAAAGATGCATAAACGAACAAAAGGACACAATAAGAGATCTATGACAAGTTGTGGAAGACTCAACAAGATGAAAAAAATGCTCCAAAATGTAAAATAGAAGAGAAATGGCATGAGAACGTTCTAACAAGATGAAGCCAACAAAAGATGCATCACGATAAAAATACAGCACACCAAAAGGGGGCAAGAAAATATTTTACAATGTGTATTAAGGTGTAGAAGATATATTAAAGAAAGATATAAAAGACACATTGGTCAGCTGTAAAAAAAAAAAAAAAAAAATTTACACTGTGACTATTATTAGAGTCAAAGTCAGCTGTAGAATTAGAATAGACTTTATTGTCATTGCGCAAAAGTTATAACGAAATTGCACTTAACAGCGGGGCCACTCTGCCCCACAATAAAGGGAAAGGTCAAGATAAAAAAACACAATAAATAAAGTGGTTGTGGCAGATTTTAAAAAAAAAAAACAGTGAGGTAGAGTTAAAAGGTTAAAATTACTAGTTATATTAAATTAAAATCAAATTAAATTAAAATGAATTTAAAAAAATATATTTTGCCAATTCTCCAAGAACTGAGGAGCCAATGGATTAGATGTTTCTACCATGTTTTTAAGTGCCCGATAAAATTCAGCAAATACATTAAAAGAGACTGGAGGGAAAATGTTACCGGTGTTCATCATGGACTCTGTACAGAATATTTATCCTGCATCATCTTCTTAAACGTTCACAGGCCTGTTGGGTCGATAAACATGAGCATGAACTGACGTCACATGATAGAATTTATGACTAAGGCTCAAATTCTACCACTGATATGCAATGTACAACAATGACACTGACCTACATGTACTTAGTTACTACAAACACTTCACTTTTACAGTGACTTACAGCTATATAATTACATAATATATTACAGATCGTTCTAGTTTCAACAATAATGGGGCCCACATTCCTGTTTAACATTAAGAAACAACAAATACCTGTTCCTCTCCAGTGGAAGATCCCTCTGTTTCACCTTCCCACCTACCTTGCGAGTCCTACTCCTGAGATACCCCCAGGCCTCAACTTTCCACTTAGCCTATCTGCATTCCTGTAGAGCTCTATTTAAAGGCCCAAATCACTCAACAGACTTCAGGAATGAGGAATCTGTAGTGGGACCTGTCTCACCATCTCTGGGGCCATTTACACGAGGACAATTGTGGCTAAATACGATAGCGTACTTTATCAGAAGTGCCTTTCGTTTACACGAAGCCGACGCCTTCAGGGTGTAAATACGCACAAATCTGAAGACTCCTTCCAGAGTGGAGTGTATTGAAAACGCACTGGGTTGCGTCTCCGTCTAAATGGCAAGGAACGCACATGTTAACGTTGCGTGCATCTTTACGTCACATACACTTTCACGTTACATTCATACACCGAGCAGCTACAGCAACAAACATGTCGGACAACCTTGATCCCACAGATCTTTAAGCCGCACTAGCATTAGCATTAGCATCTCTAATAAATGCACAGGAGTCATTTCAGCTATTGTACAGACATTACACGTGTACCATAGCCGAACAGAGATGGGTGTACAATTACATATGTCAAAAACAGAAAAGGACATGTTGGCGGTCTATCACAGTACCACATAGCCGGCCTAGCATGCATATCCAATTGTATTTCACCTACCGTTGCATATAAACAAGAATATGCTGAATACGTTCGTCTAAACGCGGATGAAAAACTGAAGACAACATGCCCCTTTTGCATCTTCGGTTTTCATTGTCTCCATATAAATGTAGCTTTAGTTTTCCTCCATCTGTCTGCATTTTTTTCTAGCTGTGAACCTTTGTTGGTGTCTCGGAAGTGTAACTGCTCATATAAATATACAGAGAGGAAGTCCAGGATGAAGATTAAAGTTGTTTATCACATCAACAAGTGCTTTAGTATGACTCATGATTTCAGGGATTCATTGTGCCAAGTATGTTTCTGTGATTGTATCTGAAAAGCACTGGAATGTAGCCATGTAATGAGTTGGGATTATCTCCATTATGTAATTAGATTTATACAAATAGCTTCAGTTTATTTCTAAATTTCAGTTTTTACACCTTTTCTGCACAGCAATAACTACAAATGCACCGACTGCAAAATGACTGGCCAATAGTGATTTTATATTCTGTTTTGTTTTTTGGGGGGTTTTTTTGTTGTTTTTTATCTAACCCTTGAACAAATCATTGGTATGAATATAAAAGATAGTTACTATTTTAAAGTGTTTCAGCCCTTCATCTTGATCTTTGAATGAACATATGATAAAAACAATTGTAAAATGTTTTAATCCTCTTCACAATTTTTCTTATTTCTGACAACATAAACTGAAGATAAAATATGATTCAAATATATAGACAGTACAAACACATACAATCACATTTTTCATGATTTTCATAAAGGTAGATATTGAGTTAGTCTGCTTAATTAAAATGTACAAGAAAAAAAAAAAACTTGAATATAACACAACAGATAAACATCCACCACTACCATTGGAGAAAAGACAATTTCACAATATGGATATTTACCTTTATCATCAAATATCAATCGAAAATATTGGCACATCAAGAAAACATGAAAACAACATGTCACCAAACACATTGATTTTTATGTCTGTGACATGTTAAACAACAAGTGTCCCTTTACAGATTGAGAAACTTGCCCTCTGTCCTCTTACGATAAATAAATCCACTTGGATTAGCGGGAAAATGCTCTGACACAAAGCTGTAAGCTGACCTGTTTTTTTTTCTGAGCATATGAATAGTTGACTTCAGACACAACAACACCATTACTGATGACTTTGTATTGGCTGGAACTAAATATTCAATACCCATAACATGCCCTCTGAAAATATATCTGATATCATTAATTGGTAAAGCGCTGAACCCCAGAAAAATACAAATGAACCAGCCTTTGCTCTAACAACTAATTACAGAACCACTGAAATATCAGCCAGACATTGGTATCCACCAAGATTTGCTCATTTTGGCCAAAATGTCTTGCCTTTTCTTTAATGGCAGTGGCAGATATTGGGTTACATATTGGGTTTTTTTGTGTGTGTTTGAACCTATGATAGCCTATAATTTGATAAAGGGCTGCAATATTTTAAAATAGTGACTTTGTTCATATGTAAAATCAAAATATCTTACATCAAAAGAAACAACAGGCAGAATATAGGATCAGTAATGACTGCGCTATTGGTACATCTTTACCACCAATACTATAAAATAAGCAGTTAAAATGAGCTTAGTAAAAGTAAACATACACATCTGAACATTTCACAGATAACAATAAAACACTGACAAGAACACTTTTATACCCCTCACAAGATGTACACACTTACAAATGTGAGTCAAACTTTTACTTTAAGTTCAAATACATGTCCAAATGTTTCTTTCACCACTGCTTTGAGGCAGAAAATTCAACCAACAACAAAGTGGCTGTGATGTTTTGCCCAATGAAAACACAAACATACAGAGGATACACAAAAATCACACACAACTCTCTTACCATAGTACCCACAAATCAAACACAACCAGAGCTAGGTTTTCTTAATGTTTCAACACACACACACACACACACACACACACACACACACACACACACACACACACACACCTGGATGAAAGCAGCATGGTGTTACAGCAAAAGGAAAACGTATTAATTAAAAATAAGTTTACACAGCAGGTATGTATGATGTTAAAGATGCTATCGAGGAACTAACACGTAGCTAGCAGCATGACACATCCCACTATGGTTAACAGTGGAGAACATAACCTCCGTTCAGAGGAGAGGATAAACTTTACCCCACACACACACACACACACACACACATATATATATATAATGCTCCATGGCCGCCAATGCCCCCCACCCTCCGGTTGAGGACTACCCGAACACGGCAAACTCACCTTGGAGACTATTCCAGAGTTAAACGGGCATTATTATGTTGTCGCCTTCCATGTTTCGGACTTTTTCGAGCTGTTCTTCGGCTCCCCGGAGAGACTGGAATCGAACTAGAGGGACAGGAGAGTAACTGAAGTCGGACAAGGAGGCGGAGGAGGAGGAAGGAGGCCAGACGGGTTGACGGCCGCTTGATTGGACAATATGGCTGTCAATCATAAGGGGTTAAAGGGGCGGGACTTAGCAGGAAAGGGATTATGGAGACTAAGGAATGAAAACAAACACATAAATAACTGAAGTCCAGACAAATTATATATTTTAATGGTGCCATAAATGAATAAATGATTAAATTGTATATAGTGATATCCAAATTAAATTAAATCAAATTTAGTTTTAATGACTTACACATTTATGTGTTTTGCAGACTGCATTAAAATTCACTCTGGGTGTGTGGGAATTATATAGAGCAATAAAAAACATTTTCAAGAAAAAACAGCTTCTATAAACCAAATTTGTGATAATTAAGGGAGATTTCCCTTTGCACTGTGTTTAATGCTTCATAAGTTTCATTCAATGTTTCAGATGTTTGTAATTGTTTGTGATGCTTCTTCTCATTAGGTCAGGGGGTCACACTAAATGCTGACTTTAACCTTTACAACCATATAAGGACATCTTTTTTTTGTCTTTTAACAATCTGCATGTATTTTCTGTATTTTGTAGAGTAAAAAATATTTATATAAAAGATAGAGAAGAGAGAAGAGAGAATGAAAATTAACTAACTGTAATGAATTAAATCAAATAAATAAATGTGCACTCATTTAAATCCTACAAAAATAACAAAATGAAAGGTGGGCTAAAACATGTTTACTCAGGACTGTATGTATTTATTTAAAACCTACCCGATGAAAAAATGTAAATAAATCATGAATGGGATTAGGTTTGTGGCATCCGTGGCTAGTCCAGGGTGGAAAAAATTAAAAAGCTATGTGATGCTGTGAAATGTGCTATGCTAAGCTGTGCCATGCTGTAAAAATGAAAATAAAAACACCACAGAGGACACATTTTCCATGACCAGCACAAATCTTTAATTTAACAGTGACTGACATAAGTGTATGCAATAAAATGAGTCTTCCATTATACTGAATGACCCCTGTCAATGTCTTTGAAGAGAACTTATTTTTTAATCTTATAAAACTATTGTGTAAAACAGATCCAGCCACGCAATTGATACAATTATAAATAATATTTATACACCAGAAAAAAATACAGTGTTTTCCTAATTTCTCATTCAGGAAGAAAAAAAATCGATGCTTAATTAATGCAAAGTCCGACAAGGTATAATATGCATAATATATCATTAACACTGTAATAACACTGTAAATGTCATGAGAACTTTGGGTCTTATTCAGTAGAAATTCAATACAAAGTCTCTAATGCTTGTAATTCATAGAACTGGTTAAACAATTAGTTAACACATAATGAAACCTGATACTAATATAATGATGTGGAGGAACAGAAGAAGATATGTGAGCATAGTGAAAGAATCAGCTAAACAGTTAATTTAATTATCATTTTGTTTTTAATCACCAATTCTTATATGTAAGATTATTTTAACTCATAAACAACCAAACAGTCACTGGCAATCAAACCCAATGACTGATGTAAACTGTTTAATACCTGTTGATCCACTAATCCTATCAGTATATAAATAACTGGTGTAAAATACACTCTGTTATCTTTTCTTGGCCATCAGACATGACTCATTTGGATATTCAAAGGCTCCATAAAATCCATGGAGTTTGACCAATAGCAGTAGATGTAGATGCTTATGTTGCGCTTGGTTAATTATAGATTTTACAGGAAAACTCACTTTTTTCCCAGTTTTCTCTGTTCCTGATACAATAACCCTCAACATTTTAATCTGAGTTTTTATGAACAGCAACATGATAAATTAATTAAATGTATAAAATATGTAATTTTGGAAAATGCTCAGGATAATATCAAAATAAATGGTGATAAATCACTCAGGAAAGGTTAAAAAAGAGTGAACAGTTAATTTAGGAACTACCACAAAAGTAGCACTATGGGTTAATTGTTTTGTTCATGACAAAAATTCATTTTACTTGGGTCAAAAGACATTAGTATGTGTCCAATGAAATGCATTGGTATAAACAGTGAAATATTGCCTCCTTATGCAACGAAGGAGCATCTAATTTAAATATTTAAGCAAAATAAAACTGTGTAAAAATCATCTTAAGTGCAGTTCTTGACTAAATTAACATTCAGATACATAAATATTCATGTCAGCCTCCATCTGGTAACTTCAACCAGAACAGTTTGCGTGAAAAGAACATTTGTGGACATGCTTTTAAGGGTAATGAATACAAGCAACCAGCCTGAATAATGTGGCTGGGTTTCTAAATTTCTTGGCAGCATTTTTAAAACTGAATAGCAACAAGTGGAATACCTTATAGCAGGGGTCTCAAACTCACTTTCTTCAGGGGCCACATTCAGCCTGATTCGACCTCCAATGGGCCGGATCAGAAAAATGAAAACATAATAACATATAAATAATGACAATTCCAAATTTTTGTCATTGTTTTAGTGTGGGAAAAAAAAACCACTAAATTGTAAAAATACTTTTATAAATCATCCAAATGCAAAACAAGTGACATTTCATAAGGAAAATAAGGACAATTTTAACAATATTCTGCCTCAATTTATCAGTAGTCCATGTGTTTTATTATGGATCAGTTTTATAAAGACACTAAAGTCTTAGTAACAGAAGCAGAAAATGGTTCAAGTTGTGTCTAATTTTCTTTGGACATTTGAAGTTGTTCCTATTTGTTGAGGTTATTGTCATTTTATTGTTATAGGATAGTTTGTGAATGTAAATATTTTCATAATTTCATATTATATTTTGCAGTAAAACAATGACAAAATCAGAAATTGTCATCATTTATAGGCAAAGAAAAAACTAAAAAGAAAATATGGAATCATTTAATAGGTCATTATGCTCTTCATCCCAAATGACCACATTGGAACCATTGGCGGGCCACATTTGGCCCCCGGGCCGCATGTTTGAGACCCCTGCCTTTTAGCATCACATAATTAAACCTGAAAATCAGACAACTATATCACAAGTCTTAAAAAAAACAGACAATCCTATCGAATCAAATCGCTGTTATACAAGACAATGGCGGTATATCATATTTATCTAGTGTATATTTTTAGGAAAAATCCTGAAGAGACAGGACTCATTTACCTGTTATGTGATAATATAAACACATTAAAACTATTAATGGTTCCAGTGTGTCATACTGTGAAATGGATGATAATGACCTCCTATTATCTGGTTAGCCTGACCTTCTGTTTTTCCTCATGAATGATGTAAATGGTGGTGGGAAAACATTATCTACAGGTCAGCGTTATCAACAGCCTGAACCATTACTGTGAAATTCAGTTGACACCATTATTGTTTTGTTGAATAACTATGGGAGCAACCAATCTCACCTCCTCCCAATGACGTTTGTTTCTAACAGAATGAACAAAAACAATCTGAATGAACAGTGTGAATGCTGGGGTCCAGTCCACTGTGATCAATCTTTCATTCAATGACAAAGGGAATTTCCAGTTTGAAGAAATTCAGCCCCACCTTTACTGACCGTGGCCTGTGAACTGTACTTTGGAAGAGATGCCATTTTTTTCTAATTAAGCCCTAGAGAACAATCTGACAAAACAAAGAGACAGAAATAGAAAGTATGAGTTAGGTTTTCTACACACTTAATTGTTGGGCTGACAAACATTTGCAATATGTGTTTTCTGACCAGAGGTGGAAGTAACTAAGTAGAAGTACTTCTTTTACTGTACTTAAGTAGATGTTTTTTTTTTAGGTGTCTGTACTTTAGTTGAGTATTTATTTTTCTGGTAACTTTTTACTTTTACTCCCTACATTTTTGTATTTACATTCTCAAAATAGACTCCTTACTTTTTCAAACTAAATAAATGTGACAGTATGAAAAATAGTTCATAAATTAGTAAATCAGAAATTATGATTTACTATATCATAATTGTGTCTTTTTATCTCATAATTCAGACTTTTGTCCTTATAATTTTGACCTTTTATCTCATAAGTCTGAAATTGTTCTCAGAATTTTGACTTTTGATCTCATGATTTATACATTTTTATCTCATAAATGTGCTTTTTTAAGCTCTTATTTATGACTTTTTTTTCTATTTTTCCTACATGTCCTATCTACACCCACTAAACCGAGTACCAAGACCCAATAAAACACATTTTCTACACACTAAGTCACTTTTAAAGGTTTTATTTAGGATATTTTTTGACATTTTTCTGGTTTTTCATTTCATCTATTGCACAAAAAAAATGCATTTTTACTGTACTTTTTACTTTATTACAATTGATAAGTTGGACTTTGTCCACTTTCACTTCAGTAAAGGAGTTGAATGAATACTTCTACTTTTACCAGAGTACTTTTTCACACAAGTAGCTGTACTTCTACTTAGGTACAGAATGTGAGTACTTTGACCACCTCTGTTTCTGACTGCATGTCCATTCTATTTCATTGCATCTGACTGTTTCAAGACCTGTCACTGTTTCCATCTGCTGATCTACTGTGTCTTATCTGGTCTTCCTCTGTCAGACCCATCAGTTCTTCGTACATAATTTTGCTATCTGTGTGGATGTCATGTTCATTCAATCTCTACTTCACTTATCTATGTATTCTTATCATATAGCATCTGTATTATTGTGAAGCTTGAATCTCAGGCTCATATAGGAAATTAAGTTTATATTTATCATATATTCACATATATTTCTGACCAGGAACTAAACCGTGTTCCAATTATTAACACTTTCAAGGCTTGTTGAGCCATATTTTGTAAGAAACGTCCAAAATGTAATAACTTTTTAATTTCATTTTGTAAAAAAGCTGCATTTTGTAATTTTGCATTTCTATTTCCAAAATATAGTCATAATTTTAAATTGTCCATGTCTAATATGTCTAATTACCAGTCAAGCCATAAACCACTTGGAATGTTTCCCAAACAGCTCATTGAGTCTTAATACCACACAACCAAAGCACCCTGCTGCTGCAAAATGGAATAACTTATTACATAATGTGGCAAAATTTATTACAAAATGCATCAGGGCAGTTTATTACAAAATGTGGCAGTTTATTACAAAATGAAATGAAAAAGTTATTACATTTTGGATGTTTATTACAAAATGTGGCTCAACAGGGCTTGTCCAGTATATCATAAATGTTACAATATAATTTACTGTTTGTTGTCATGTTTATTTGTGTAGCTCAATTACACATTTTACATAAGTTATGATCAATTATATTTTACCAATACAGTTGTTATTCATTTCTTTGTTTATTAGACACTCCCAAGGATTTGCATATTGTGATCCTTATTTTAAATGACAGCATGGAAAATGTTAGGATTTGTATTTTTTTTTTACTATTATTTATTTATTTATTTTATTATGTTCTGGTTTTGTCTCCCAAATATATGAGTAAATATGTTACTGACTTGTTAAAAAAAAAAAAAAAATTAACTCAGCCACAACAACCACCTGTTGCAACTTGTAGAAAGATGTTGCTTCCCTCTTCTGGACATTTTGGTTTATTACAATGTACGTATATAAAAGTGTGACACATGTTGAGAAGCCACTGAAGGTGGGATTAAAAGAGGAGACACACCTGATTAAGTCAAATGTATAGTTTAAAAATGGCTTTACTATTTCTATCTAGTGTGACAGTTTGTTTTACATGTACTTGTTGAGGTCAATTTTATGCCAATTATTAAAAAATATCAGGAATGCACAGATACACAAGTCTAACATTCATCTATATTTGTCATTAGCATATAACTTAAGATGTCCTTTCACCAATGGTAGTGGTCAGTATGTATATGATATTGTTTAAGGTTGTTTCAAAAATGTGTGTGATTTTTTTTCTATTCCAATAACTTATATAAAGTTCAGCTAATCTATTTTCATATATAATGAACATTTACTTGTTTTCAAAGGCACAGAGGGAATAAATTGTAACAAAAATGAAACAAAGAGAAACAAAGACAATTAAAGAAAGTGGGACAAGACCAAAGTTAAACCATCACAGAAGATGCCATTCTCAGAAGACTAAACTTTATCTCTTAGCATCGACAAGAAAGCACTTTGTATGCACAAGTTTAATTTACTGATTTTAGCTTAGCATTCAATACTGTACAACTACACCTGCTTTTCAAGAGTCCTGTGTTAACCAACCCTGATAAAATGGAGGCATTTTCCAACTACCCAGTCAGGTCAAAGTTAACAGAACACTATCAGGGATAACGTAAATTAATATAGGAGTTCCACACGGATGCGTACGTGGGCCTATTCTTTTTCCTGCAATTGATTAACCATGCTTCTAAATATTCTGATAATCATATGCACAACGAAATTAAAGACAGACATATGTCTTCATTCAGTGGTGTGATAGTGTCTCATGTTATATGTCATTTAAACACAAAAGATTATCTTTGAGTATCTTTGTTGTGTGATCACAAGCCAGTTGTCATGACCTCCGCTCCGGTGACCTTTCCCCCAGTGCTCATCCACACTCACCTGGTCCTGCACTGCGCAGCTGCAAGCCGTTCCTCATCTGTGGCTATAAAAGCAGTAAGGCTTGCAGTTGCCAGTGCGGGACCATTCAGTATTGTCACCTCCATAACCCGGACATCTTTTGCCATCTCCTCAATCACCATAACCCGGACATTCATCATCACCACGGACTCTGACCGTTTGCTCCCAGGTTTTGTCTGTCTTGTCTTCATGTTTCTCAGTTTTGTTATTAAATTATTTTTCCCTTCAGTACTGTGCAATGGAGTCCTCCTTTCACCTCACCCCGATCCTTGACACCAGTCTTTTAAAAAAAACCAGTGTCCTCTTTTGAATATTTTGCTGTTCATTTTAGTACTTCCTCTGCTGGAAAACACAAAAGTAGCAGACTCCAGAGGGAGCACTTTCTCAGATGATTGCAGTGGTGTAGAACAAAAACTCAGGTCACATTGTTTGTTTTATCAGTTGATCACATACAGAATTACAGCATGGTTTGGAAGTCTTGCTATACACCTGAAGAACAGGTTAGCCTACATGCACAAGACTATCATGAATGTCACAGAACTGGAAAATTGTCTACACACCCCTTGTTAAAATGCCAGGTTTTTGTGATGTAAAAAAAAAAAAAAGAGACCAAGATGGATCATTTCAAAACCCTACCACCATTAATGTAAGCGATAAACCCTTCAATGAAGCAGAAATACAAATTGTAATCTTTTAGAAGAGGAAGTGAAAAATAAATAACTGAGTTAATGTGGTTATATAAGTGTGCACACCTTGTTAAAACCAGGGATGTGGCCGTGTTCAGAATTAACCAATCACATTTCAACTCATGTTAAATGGTAGTCAACACATACCCCCTACTGTTTTAAGTGCATGTGATCAGCCCCAAATAATGTTGAACTAGTAAACTACAGTAGAAGGTAGAATTCATAGATGACCCACTGTACTGTCACCCTATTAAAATAATAGCTTTTGTAATTTTTTGACAAAAAACAGTGTTTGGCTTAAATAATCTCTTGATAATACTTAAATCTTTAGTTCAAATGATAATGTTCTTTATACCTTATAGGATAATGGCTTAAGGTTTGGGAAAATATTTTTGTTTTCACAATTACATAGACCATTATGTTAATAGAGCAACAATATGCCTCCAAAACATATGTATGGCACCTTTTTATTGATTCTACAAATCTACAAACCACCGTATATATGGGAACCACTGTAAAAGTGTTAAATTAACTCTTTTGAAAGAGTTAAAATGATAAACACTATAATAGTGTTACTTAAAAACTCTTCTAGTGTATATTTACACTGTGTAGTATCATTTACAATTATTAACACTGTCTAGTGTCATTCAATAAGTTACAGTGTACAGTATTAACACTGTGTAGTGTAATGTAATAACTATTACAGTAATACAGTAGAGTAATAACTATTAGCGTGCAATATTGACACTGTTTATTGCCATATAACTATTATAGTGTGCATTATTACTATCATGTGGGGTCATTCAATAAGTATTACAGTGTACATTATTAACACTGTGTAGTGACATATAATAAATATTATAGTGTACATTACTAACACTGGTGTTATTTCATTGCTGTTATTATGGGGGTAAATTAGTAAGGGATAATGTGTTGGCCACGCGTTACTATCAGAAAAAATATTGAATATTTTTCAATAGTCACACATGTGCATTATATTATCCCGCTTATTCTACATGTTATTACAGCTTATTACTGCTACTACTCTAACAGACAGGATAAAATAGCTGTTACAATGTAGTGAATATTTACTTTCAAAGTGGCCGAACTACCTTCGGAGTGATATGGTACAGTGAATCTGAAGTCACAAAACTCGTTGTCGTTGAAAAAAATCTGCCCGCAGAATACTGGGAACATCCATTCAAAGTGAATGGGAGCTGTTGTAATATCCTAGACAGCCGTAGAATAAACACAAAAAATAACATGGTTAAGGTTCATATTAACAATGAAAATGAAAACAATTGAACAGCCTGTTGTGCATGTGATGACTTATATAATAAAGTGATGCTGATAGTTTTGGAGAAAACAACGTCAGAATAAACAACAGTTTAGATCAACAATATCTAATCAATTGTGAATTATACTAAATGTAAAATAACTGTACTTAATCATTTGCAACGATGTACTGAGACCTTACAGCATACACAAAGACATTTGCAATTTGATAAAAATGAATGAGAAATTCAATTCTGATGTGAATACATCCCAAGTAGTTTGGAGGTTTGTCCATGTTATTTTGAGAATGTCATTTCTGTTTAAAAAAATTAGCAAAACAAATGGATAAAAAATGTAATACAGGGACTGAGAAATATATATGTATGGGTATTAGATCTTTACCAAATAGACAAGTCCAAAGCTGGCCTGTACTGTATGTCTTTCATGTCCCTTTCTATCACAGTCACTAATGCTTATTAATATTCTGCAGAATCTTGTCAGTCTCATGACTTTCATCTTTCTGCATCATCTTTACACACAAATGTAGACATATCTTCAGTTGCCAGTGGTGACATGTGACTCATTCACCCTACCGTGTCTGGGATATCAGCCTGTGGAGGAAGTCAGCACCATGAGTTGGAAAAAAATAAAGGAAACAAATGTGTCACTGGGTAGGGTGATAAGTTGGGTGAAATGTAATGGAAAACAACAGTGACCAGTTTTGGACTGCAGGGGAAGTCTTAACACTAATTGGATATTTGTTTTTAAGTTTCTGGATGAATAGGTCAGGATAAATAAAGTGAAATAATAACTGTATGAACTGTACTGTATATGCAACAACATCACTACCATTCATAGACACTAACAAACAAAACTATGTGACCTTTGTTACTGTCTGCATATTTATATATTTATACTAGGATCAAATAGAAGACAGTTTGAAAAGGCTTAAAAAATATTTTTAATCTATGTCGCATATTGAATTGATCTACTTTTGCTTGTACTCAGGGTCTGATCAGTTTTTGCAACTTAACAAACACAACCGTCAACTGCACTTACTGTCGCACAAAGACTTGTGTTGTTGTTCTGGAAAAAATGACATGTTCCTTCAGTTAAATTATGGGTGGCAGAGATAAATACACTCTTTCATCTGGAGAAAATCCAGTTTTTTATTGTTAAATAAACCACAGAGGTTTAATCAGATTTCACACTCTCTTCTATAATATATAATCTGAACAATTTTGCAATTTCTGTGGCCTCCCTTGGTGTGATAAATGATAGGTTGTTAAATTGTGTATTTGTTTTTGTCTGATCAAATCAAGTGATGTACTTTAGTTTTACTCATTGTTACTTTAAAAAAAAAAGTGGTCGATCCTTGTCAGAGCGCAGGATAGGTCTGTGGTTCAATAGTTTTGGAGGCGTTTGATAGTTTGATAGTGTTTGTCGAGACAAAATGAACAAACAAAGCACAAATGATTCCAACCATTTTTGAGTCATTTGGATGTTAAAGGTGTCATTCCGCTGAAAAACACTTTTCCACGCTCCTTTTGGTATCTGATGGGTCACCTCGACTTACTGACACATGCTGCCTTTGACAGTGGTTTGTCACCTCCACTGGCTTCATACTGCATTCACAGAAAACAACGAGAGGAACGAGGGACCCAGAAAAAAGCCGGTCCATCTGATGTCAGACGAACTTTAGCATCACCTACGTTTACCCACGTAAACCTGTCCCCCATTGCAGAGAATCTGAAGTAGCATTAGCATTAGCATCTACAAGAGAAGATGGCGCCACAGTAGCTGCTGCACAAACTGGAATTAAAAATGGCGGATTAAACTGGTTCATGTGCTCTCTGTGGAAATAAAGCCTCGTTTTTTTCCCCTGCACGTTTTCAGAACAAGCAACAGCACGAAACCTAGCTGGATGTTACCCTGGTAAAGGTAAACACATGGAGAGAGCGAGAGGGGAGGGGGAAGTGTTCCAACCAGAGACACTTCATCACCACGTCATGGACATGTATGAGGAAGTACCGCTAAACTCTGTTGTTCCACCTCAAGTCATTTTTCTACCATGAAAAAACAGATGGAAACAAAGCAATCCAGACTTTTTTTTTTTAAATAGAACCAACACACAATGTATTCAATAACAATAGAGAACACAGTAATATTAATGAAATAAGGGGTCACCAACCTCTCAAAATTGAAATATCTTAAAGACAGTTTGTGCACAAACGTTAATTTTGCTGCACATATATGCACAAACAATAAAGAAATGAATGAAAGTATTAGTTTTATTCATATTTTTAACATATGGGGTACCAACCTCACACAGGTGTCCAAGGGTTGGGGGGAATTGTGTTCATGTTTATTTAGGTAAATGTGTCTGTTATTTATCTATTGGGCTTTTTATGTTTATGATTGTTTATTTATTGATATGACACCATGAGGGAAACATGTAGATGGAGTAATTCATTTCCTGTTTTTAGTAAAGAGTATAAAGCTACAAAGAGAACAGTCAGACTATGGCATGTGTTTAAATAATACCCAGAGACAATGTCCAGCCCTTAGCTGTGAGTGCATTTCTAAAGCACTTAATTGTATACATCTGTATAAGTGATAAACAATGAGAGATGCCACCTTCTGTCATATACTTTTAGATAGCATTACTGTATATGTCAAATTAGTTTCATGTGAAATCCTGAATTTTCAAATGTGGAATTACTAATTATGTTGCGTCATTCCAATAAGAAGGATGAATGAGTGTCATGACCTCCGTTCCAGTGACCTTTCCCCCAATCTCCACACTCACCTGGTCCTGCACTGCGCAGCTGCAAGCCGTTCCTAATCGGTGGCTATATAAGCAGTAAGGCTTGTAGCTGCCAGTGCAGGACCATTCAGACATGTCACCTCCATAACCCGGACTTTTGCTTCCATCTCCCCAATCACCATAACCCGGACACTCATCATCACCACGGACTCTGGCCGTCCACCCCCAGGTTGTGTTTGTCTTGTTTTTATGTTGTTTTGTTATTAAATTATTTTGCCCTTCAGTACTGTGCAATGGAGTCCTCCTTTCACCTCACCCCGATCCGTGACAGAATGGTCCTGCCACCATCTGGACTCCGCCAGTGCTGAAGGGACCCTTTTTGTTTTTAGTTTTCCCCGTTTTGTTCTGTCTAAAGTCTGTCCAGTCTTGCGTTCTGTCCCTGTCTGTGTATTTCCCAGTTAGTTGTTTCCCTGCCCCAACATTCAGTTTATCTGCCCAGCGTCCTGTATATCCTTCCTAGCGTTCTGTGTTTCTGGCTTAAGCGTTCTGTGTCTCTGTCCCGTTCTGTGTCTCTGTCCCGTTCTGTGTCTCTGTCCCGTTCTGTGTCTCTGTCCTGTTCTGTGTCTCTGTCCCGTTCTGTGTCTCTGTCCCGTTCTGTGTCTCTGTCCCGTTCTGTGTCTCTGTCCCGTTCTGTGTCTTTGCGTTCTGTGTCTAGCGTTCTGTCGCTTTCTAGCGTTCTGTGTCGCTTTCTAGCGTTCTGTGTCGCTTTCTAGCGTTCTGTGTCGCTTTCTAGCGTTCTGTGTCGCTTTCTAGCGTTCTGTGTCGCTTTCTAGCGTTCTGTGTGTCGCTTTCTAGCGTTCTGTGTGTCGCTTTCTAGCGTTCTGTGTGTCGCTTTCTAGCGTTCTGTGTGTCGCTTTCTAGCGTTCTGTGTGTCGCTTTCTAGCGTTCTGTGTGTCGCTTTCTAGCGTTCTGTGTGTCGCTTCCTAGCGTTCTGTGTGTCGCTTCCTAGCGTTCTGTGTGTCGCTTCCTAGCGTTCTGTGTGTCGCTGGACACAAGCGTTCTGTGTGTCGCTGGCTTAAGCGTTCTGTGTATCTGGCTTAAGCGTTCTGTGTATCTGGTTTAAGCGGTCTGTGTATCTGGCTTAAGCGGTCTGTGTCTCTGTCCCGTTCTGTGTTTTCCTGCCCAGCGTTCTGTGTTTCTGGATTAGCGTTCTGTGTTTCTGGATTAGCGTTCTGTGTATTTCCCAACTAGTTATGTGTCCCTGCCCGTGCGTTCTGTGTTTTTGGCTAGCGTTCTGTGTATTTCCCAGCTAGTTGTGTCCCTGCCCGAGCGTTCCGTGTTTCTGGCTAGCGTTCCGTGTTTCTGGCTAGCGTTCCGTGTTTCTGGCTAGCGTTCCGTGTTTCTGGCTAGCGTTCCGTGTTTCTGGCTAGCGTTCCGTGTTTCTGGCTAGCGTTCCGTGTTTCTGGCTAGCGTTCCGAGTTTCTGGCTAGCGTTCCGAGTTTCTGGCTAGCGTTCCGAGTTTCTGGCTAGCGTTCCGAGTTTCTGGCTAGCGTTCCGAGTTTCTGGCTAGCGTTCCGAGTTTCTGGCTAGCGTTCCGAGTTTCTGGCTAGCGTTCCGAGTTTCTGGCTAGCGTTCCGAGTTTCTGGCTAGCGTTCCGAGTTTCTGGCTAGCGTTCCGAGTTTCTGGCTAGCGTTCCGAGTTTCTGGCTAGCGTTCCGAGTTTCTGGCTAGCGTTCCGAGTTTCTGGCTAGCGTTCCGAGTTTCTGGCTAGCGTTCCGAGTTTCTGGCTAGCGTTCCGAGTTTCTGGCTAGCGTTCCGAGTTTCTGGCTAGCGTTCCGAGTTTCTGGCTTTTTGTCTTGTCTTCTGGCTTTTTGTCTTGTCTTCTGGCTTTTTGTCTTGTCTTCTGGCTTTTTGTCTTGTCTTCTGGCTTTTTGTCTTGTCTTCTGGCTTTTTGTCTTGTCTTCTGGCTTTTTGTCTTGTCTTCTGGCTTTTTGTCTTGTCTTCTGGCTTTTTGTCTTGTCTTCTGGCTTTTTGTCTTGTCTTCTGGCTTTTTGTCTTGTCTTCTGGCTTGTTGTCTTGTCTTCTGGCTAGTTGTCTTGTCTTCTGGCTAGTTGTCTTGTCTTCTGGCTAGTTGTCTTGTCTTCTGGCTAGTTGTCCTGTCGCCTGGCGTTGTGTCTTTTCGTCGGTCTTGGTCTGTCGTTGGTCTGTCGTTGGTCATTTCTGTCTGTTCCTGTCCCTGACTCTTGCCCGTTGCTCGCTTCTGTCCTCTGTCCCTGCCTGTTGCCCGTGGTTGGCTTCTGTTCCCTGTCCCTGCCTGTTGCCCGTGGTTGGCTTCTGTTCCCTGTCCCTGCCTGTTGCCCGTGGTTGGCTTCTGTTCCCTGTCCCTGCCTGTTGCCCGTGGTTGGCTTCTGTTCCCTGTCCCTGCCTGTTGCCCGTGGTTGGCTTCTGTCCCCTGTCCCTGCCTGTTGCCCGTTGCTGGCTTCTGTCCCCGGTCCCTGCCTGTTGCCCGTGGTTGGCTTCTGTTCCCTGTCCCTGCCTGTTGCCCGTGGTTGGCTTCTGTTCCCTGTCCCTGCCTGTTGCCCGTTGCTGGCTTCTGTCCCCGGTCCCTGCCTGTTGCCCGTTGCTGGTTTCTGTCCCCTGTCCTTGCTTGTTGTTCGTTTCTGCCTGCCTGTTTCCTGTCCCTGCCTGTTGCCCGTTTCTTCGTTTTGTCTTGTTCCTGTCTCAGCCAGAGTCCGTGGTGACCCCACCCAATCAGTCTCCTTGGTCCTCAGTCAGACCAGTCCAGTTGCTCCTGCTACCAACCCAGACCTCTCAGGCCACTCAGTCCTGAGGGTCTTCCGCCCGGAAGGGTTCAACGCCGCCCTACTCAGGGGGTTTCCACACCGCCCTGCCCAGAGGGATGCCACACCGCTCTGCCCAGAGGGTACTCCGCCCAGGGGGTTTCCACACCGCCCTGCCCAGAAGGATGCCACACCGCTCTGCTCAGAGGGTACTCCGCCAGGGGGTTTCCACACCGCCCTGCCCAGAAGGGATTCCACACCGCTCTGCCCAGAGGGTACTCCGCTCAGGGGGTTTCCACACCGCCCTGCCCAGAAGGATGCCACACCGCTCTGCCCAGAGGGTACTCCGCCAGGGGGTTTCCACACCGTCCTGCCCAGAAGGGATTCCACACCGCTCTGTCCAGAGGGTACTCCGCCCAGGGGGTTTCCACACCGCCCTGCCCAGAAGGATGCCACACCGCTCTGCCCAGAGGGTACTCCGCCAGGGGGTTTCCACACCGCCCTGCCCAGAAGGGATTCCACACCGCTCTGCCCAGAGGGTACTCCGCCCAGGGGGTTTCCACACCGCCCTGCCCAGAAGGATGCCACACCGCTCTGCCCAGAGGGTACTCCGCCAGGGGGTTTCCACACCGCCCTGCTCAGAAGGGATTCCACACCGCTCCGCCCAGAGGGTACTCCGCCCAGGGGGTTTCCACACCGCCCTGCCCAGAAGGATGCCACACCGCTCTGCCCAGAGGGTACTCCGACCAGGAGGTTACCATGCCGCCCTGCTCGGTGAAATACTACTTAAAAATGTTTTTATTTTTGAGCTCTGGACAACGGGGGGGGGGGGGGGGGGGGGGGTTTGTGTTTTTTTTTGTTTGTTTGTTTTTTAGGGGCTTCAGGAGCCGCCCCTTAGGGGGGGGTACTGTCATGACCTCCGTTCCAGTGACCTTTCCCCCAATCTCCACACTCACCTGGTCCTGCACTGCGCAGCTGCAAGCCGTTCCTAATCGGTGGCTATATAAGCAGTAAGGCTTGTAGCTGCCAGTGCAGGACCATTCAGACATGTCACCTCCATAACCCGGACTTTTGCTTCCATCTCCCCAATCACCATAACCCGGACACTCATCATCACCACGGACTCTGGCCGTCCACCCCCAGGTTGTGTTTGTCTTGTTTTTATGTTGTTTTGTTATTAAATTATTTTGCCCTTCAGTACTGTGCAATGGAGTCCTCCTTTCACCTCACCCCGATCCGTGACAATGAGTGTCTGAGTGAAATGTCCTGACAAGTTTTCAGTTGGTCTAATTGGTAGTTTGATTTAAAAGTACATCTGATATACTCAAATGTTTGAGTTTATGAAACCAAAATAAATGTAGCAACTGATTGTGTCACTTCTTTCTACTAATTTATCCAGGTTTGCAGTATACAGTAGTTGTTGACACAGTTTGCTTTTGTCTTTAAAAGGTTGTGTTACATCCTTTAAGTTACAATTTTTTCTCCTGTTTTCTCCAACCTTCCTGTTAAATCCCTCCATAAATCCACTGGTCACCTTCTATCTTATCTTTTTTATTTACTCTAAATTCTGCACATTGAACATATTCTACATGTTTTCACTTCTGCCTTTTGTTGTTCCATCTTACAGATAAGACAGACAGACTGGACAGGACAGGACAGTGCCTGTCTTTTTAAATGACTGTGACCTGAACTAAATGTAGCACTTTAAACATCACACTTAAAAGCTGTCTACCTTTTATGATATCATTGTTTATTTTCATTTATTGTTAAAACCTATTTTCTCTAATGACATGTGCTGCTGTTCTCTTGGTCATATCATCCTTGTAAATGAGATCTTGATCTCAATGGGACACTTTAAAAGGTGTAAAAAATTATTTTTTGCTCTTTATTCTTATTGTTATTGTTATTGTTGTTATTGTTAATGTTACTGTTATTCTTATTCTTATTCTTATTCTTATTTTTATTCTTATTTTTATTCTTATTCTTATTCTTATTCTTATTCTTGTTCTTATATTTATTCTTATTTTTATTCTTATTCTTATTCTTATTCTTATTCTTATTCTTATTCTTGTTATATTTATTCTTGTTCTTATTCTTATTCTTATTCTTATTCTTATATTTATTCTTGTTCTTATTCTTATTCTTATTCTTATATTTATTCTTGTTCTTATTCTTATTCTTATATTTATTCTTGTTCTTATTCTTATTCTTATTCTTATTTTTATTCTTATTCTTATTCTTATTCTTATTCTTACTTGTTCCTCAGGACTTATTCCACCTCTCTGTTCCGTTCTTCCACGTGTCCATTCCTTGCAGACTATTTGCATTCTGTGAAAAGGTGAATCCTCTGAGTAAAGCTTAGACAAATAACACAAAGACAAAATGTTCTCTATGCACCTATATTTCACTCTCAACACAACCTTATAACCCAACAAAAATTCAACTTACAATGAAACTAAACCAAAGTTAATTTTGTTCTGTTTGTTCATTTTTGTTGGTGTATTCTTTTTTTTTTTTTGTTCATTTTTATTAATCACTTTGGCTGTTTTGGTTTATTTTGTTGCTTATTTTTATTCTTTTTTTTCTGTTTTACTGTGAAACTACTAAAGTCACAGTAGTTTAAGGGTTAAATCTCCATCTAGGAAACCTGCTCCATAGTTCATTGCAGCCTCCAGAACATATATTTAAGAAAGACTGTCAAAAAAAAAAAAAAAAAAATCTACCAAATAAAAAAAACATACTACATCAACTCCAGTTTGTTCCATTTGCTCATTCAGGTGTTTTACTACCTGAACCCAGGATGTTTTTCTAGACGTACAGCTGATGTGTAATTGCTTGTGTGTGTGTGTGTGTGTGTGTGTGTTGCATTATGAGTCAGACATCCAGCATAAAGCCCATCCTGACTTTGACTCATATTTCCATAACAACGCACAAAAAAGTCATTCTAAACACACACACACACACACACACATCCAGATCTACACATTGCATTTGTACACAAAGAACACAAACCCAATATCCATTCACATACAAAAGCACACATGAGCATTCCATCTTCCTTTGTTTTACACTCTCACTCTCTCACTCTGACACACACATGCACGCTAAAGCTGCTGATGTGTGTTAAATCCCTCCGTGGCGTCACTGCCAGGCAGCTTGTGGGTGTGGCCTTCACTGACTGGTTAAACATTCCAAGCCTTAAATACTGAACAGCCTCTGCCATTCAACAACTCTGTCCCTCCCCTTGATTTTCTTTCCCATATTCAGAATATTTCTCTCAGGCTGGTTCACTGTTGCCCTACAAGTCACAGGGTGAAGTGCATCAGAAAGGTAAGGGTTTAGCTTCTTTAATATATATATATATATTTTAGTTTTTATATGAATTATGCATGTGTTGTTGTTTTTTTGTTTTGTTTTTTTTTTTTTTTAAATAAACACATTTCCCTTTCTATTGTAGATCATTTTGCTGAAAATATAGTCGGACATCTGCCTTTGCTGGAGCATCCTGTTGATCTGACTTTTTTTTTTTTGTCTGGAGAGCTAACGTCTATCAATTCTACGCTGAAGTAAAGATGTCTCTTCCATTGTCAGTGTTGATATGCATCTCATTTGTTCACCTGTGTCTGGGAGATCAGCCAGTGGAGGAAATCATCACCACCAGTAAGTGAAAACTATGTGGATGATAAGTATGGTATAATATAATATAATGGAAAACAAAAAAGTTCCTTTAACTACTTGATATCCTTGTGGAAAGTTTTAATTTTTAAGTTTGATACCCTTACCTAGATGATTAGGTAAAGGTATATGATCTGAAATTACAATATATGCAAAACATCACTAAAAATATAGAAACTAACAAAACAATTTAATACATCACACTTTCAAACACCCCCCCCCCCAAAAAAAAAAAAAAATTACGTATTTGTTTCTCAGTATATAAGAGGATTAGTACTGAGAGGCAAGTTAACCCTTAGTTAACCCATTTAAATCAGGCCTGAAACATTATTGTTCATTGGAGTTTTTACTTAAATTGTCATTTGTTTTTAAATGTTTATATGGCTCTTATTTTAATTAATTAATGCATCTGAATTATTTTAATTTTCTTATCTGTTTTATGTAAAGCACATTGAATTGTCCTGTACATGAAATGTGCTATACAAATAAATTTGCCTGGCCTTAAAAATCCAAAACCATTTTCTGATTTAAAATGTTTAATAAATGTTGAACCATTGATCCTATGAATACATGTAAATTAATTAATTATTTAATCAGAAGCTCCACAGTGGACATTCACTACTAAAACCCATGTGGTTTGACAAATTACACATGCTTTTATGTAGAATTAGTGATATATATATATATATATATATATATATATATATATATTTTTTTTTATTTATTTATTTTTTCTTTCATTTTTATCTGTTCTAATATAATCACTTTTGATTTTACTCTTGAATTTTATGAACATCTACTTGAATCAATGTAGAAAAATGTCAGATATTTTTACTTGAAAATGTAAAATGCAAGGGATAATATTATATTATAATAAATGTTTAGAAATGACTTGATAGTGATTAAATGTAGGGAGAAATGTATTTGGGTATCGCCACAAAAAACACTTGTGGACCTTTATGGGTTAAAGCAGTTTGGGAGGACACTTATTTCCCTTTGTTCAAATGGTATGCTCAGTTCTGATTGCTGAACATGTAAACAACCTTGACAAACATGTTCTTCTTGTTTCGTGTTGTTTTTATAATTGAACTCAAATGGGCCAGAAAGGAAAGATAATCACTCACAATATGTATTAAACATTTTGAACTCTTGTTAGTGTCAGATTTCTCTCTAAAGGGTGTGTTACAAATATGTGCAGTAAAGTACACAGTGTATAAACCATGACTTCATGCTGTGTCTGATTGGATACACTGAGTCACAAACTTTGTTTGGTAAACCATGGACAATGTCATCGCTGAGCTTTCATCTGAAAACATAGAGTTTAGTATTTGGAATATACAAATAATTGAAGTGAACATTTAGTCTTCATTCAAAGCTTTGTGCCATTTTTTTTTTTTTTTAAATCACACAGGTTTGTTAAAACATTACAGTAGTTTCAGATCATGTGCTTCAGAGTCAGATGACGTCACTTAGTGGAAATAATGAGCATGTGCTGCTTTAAATAGAAACTCCACATCATTACACAGGCTACACCACAACAAACTTTACTACTAAGGCTTAGTGACACAGCCCCTACCCCCAAGAAAAGACCTGAATCATAAGGATCTGAGACCTGAATAATTTGTGAGGATGTCAATGTGTATCATTTATTTAAAATATTGAGAGAGTTAAAGGCCCAGACCAGCAGTAATTGAAGGAAATGTGGCTGCAGTTTTAAGGTTTTGTTAAACATGAGCTCCAAAGGAAAAGTTCATTTCAATTTTGTGATTCAACATAAAGCACAATCTAAATTAAGTGATTTGATTAAAATATTTAAGTTCTATTCAAAAGAATTGATATTCCAAATTATTATTATTACCTCCACCAAGGAGGTATTACATTTGTCAGCAGGATTACGCAAAAAGTTCTCAATGGATTTTGATGAAATCCGTTAACATTTTCAGGATGTGTTGGAAGTTTTGTAAGGAACACATGACTACATTTTGATGGTGATCCCGAAGAGATGCTGGATTCTGGATCACTTTGAAATGTATTTTCCAGAATCCAGAATCCAGGATCTCTTCCAGATCACCACCAAAATGTAATCATTTGTTCCTTGTAACACTCCCAACACATCCTGAAAATTTCATCAAAATCCGTAAATTTTCAAGTTATCCTGAACACAGACAAACAGATAAACGCCGGCAAAAACATAACCTCCTTAGCAGAGGTAAAAATGCAATGCTTCTAAGTTTTTGATCCCTCTGTCACTTTCTTTGACCCTGAAAATTGTTTCTTAATAGTCCTCACATCTTGGTCTTATTCGTACAGTAGTCTTCTTCACCATGTCTCACCACTCCCTCTAGTGGTCATTAGGCTTCACAGCAACACCTCAACCCATGGCTTTGAATACATTTAGTTTATTCTCTACAATAAAATATTTATTATTATATTTACTTTGTTACGTAGTGATTTTTTTTTGGTATTCTGTGTTTTAATTATTTCACGTTTGCATGTGGGGTGAGATGATCCCATTTCGTCTGTGCTGTATGTTGTACATATGGCATATTTGAAAATAAACTTTGACTTTGATAAAATACACACTGACATATTTAATCTCCTTTTTAAAACACTTTAAGGCCATTTAAAAAAAATTACTACAAACAAGAAATACTCCATGTTGTTCCTCTGTAACTCCAAAGATTATTTCTAAACTCTCGGTCTGTTTCCCTGGTAAAGTCTGCTCTACATTGCTGATCCGATGATCATGGCTGGTTTTGCAGAGAAATGATCATGGTTTGGCAGCTTTATTGTGGCCTGGTCCAAGGTTTGGTGATCTGAGAGTTTCCACATACTCATGGTCTGGGGTAGAACAACCACCTGGAACATGAAGTCTGGGAATTAATGAAACTGAGGGGGCAAAATACATCTTTAACTGAACATAAAAACAACTGACTGTGGATTTTACTGGTGAATTATTGTCATGTCTATGGAAAATTATTTTTCCATGTTCATTACAGAGTGTCTTGAAGTCCATAAAAATACATCTGATCCCACTGAATACCTGGCAAACTGCATTTTATCTAAATTATTGAAATGTATTAATAGAATTAATGATCCAAAAGTTATAATACTATTCAATTCTTTAAGAGTTTTAACCTACAGATTGCAATTATATATTCACTCTTCACAGAAAACGTTCCTTTACTCGGTGGTTGGAATGAGCTGAACGCAAACTCGGATGAGGTTCAAGAAGCAGCGCTTTCTGCAGAAAAGGATTTCAATGCAAAATCAAGGGCCCACAAGCTGTTTAAACTGGTCAACGTCATCTCTGCTAAGACACAGGTAAGAAAAATAATAGGTTTTTTCCCCCAGTCCAGCACTACCCCTTGCTCAGAATTTCATATATAGTGTCTGTTTTTTTTTAATAATGTGTTTTTAATCTTGCTTCATCTTATGTTGCACTGTGGGGGTGGGGTGGGGGGGGGTAACATGAGTAACATGAGTACAGTGACAATAAAAGACATTCATTCATTCAATCACACATTCATTCATGTATGATTTCGCTCTTATCTCCTTAAGTCCATGATAAAAGGTGATTATTTGAAAACATTCAATAACTGTATCTTCTCCATCAGGTGACTAATGTGATCAACTATAAGCTCACTGTAATCATGAGAAAAACCAAGTGCCTCAAGTCTGAAAACCACGACTTGAAGACCTGTGAACTTGCAAAAAAGGTAATTATTATGTTTTAATTTAAGAATTTAAATTATTTGAAGTCCAAAAATCTTGTGTTTAATTAAATGTCAACACGGTTACATTACTCCACCTCATATGTGTCATCTAATAGTTTTCTTTGTTTTCCTTTCCTCAGCATCTGGAGTGTACTTTTACAATGACTTACGACCATCGCAGCAGCAAATATGAAGTGCAGGAACATAACTGCCACAAAATAAAAACTAAGAAGCCTTTGGTTTAAAGGGATTTGTACGTTTTTTTTTGTTTTTTTTTTTACAGTACATCTTTGACAATATTCTTATATTTTGAAAAAGTGGTAAATGCTCCTTTCTGAATAAATGGTTAAAGGATAAAGTGACTGTGAGCCAGCAATGACTTCATCATTCATTTTGGTGTTTTATTTCTACTCTAATGTATTCATCTTTACTTCATCCATTTGTAAAGAGAACATCTGCTGTTGTTTCATATCAATAATTTTCCATTTATGCACGTTAACAAAATAAACAAGTCATCTAAAAACTGATTGGAAAACAGTTGAAAGCACACAATGTTGTAAAAGCACATTTATTTTCATGTGTGTTGAAATATCTGAAAATAACTGAACCATGGCTGTTGAAAAGTAAAGTTGAAATCAGCATCCAGTTGGTACATCTCTAAATGCACTGATTTTAAATTTCAAATATGTTGAAAGAACTAACATGTGTGTCTCACTTGTTTTTCAAAACTACATTTTCCAGTTGAAATGCTTTGAAAATAAAGTCAAATCAGTTTGATAATGAAAACCTGAACAATGACTGCTGCCTTTATTCGTAACACCCACTGCATTCATATATTCTATTTACCCTGGGTATATTAGGGTTTTATTCTGCTCCATAAATTCTCTTAAAAGCAGGAAAAACAATGAGAATGAAGATCTAAACTATGGTAATTGGATATTTCTACATTTACACTTTCACATATGTTACTTTTCCTCCATAGAAATTAGATTACTTACCCACTAAGGGAAGGTTGAACCTAGTTCCTGATACTTTCAGCTTTAGTTAGGATTTAAATAGTGTCTAATGACATTGGGAGTCCATTTTTATCATGTTCACAGACTCTTTCTATATTAAAAATGCAAACAAATCAGTGAATAATTTACAGCAACATGATTAAGATCTAAATGGCAAATACTGAAATACATGTACGTAGAAATACTATAATTTTAGTCCAGAAACAGTGAGATATACCTAGTTACATGATTTATAATATTGCATTTTTCATACACAATATCTCTGTTGACCCTCTATACATTATATCCTCAAGGAATAAAATGTAAAATCAAAGTTTCTGCATTAAAAGCAATGTAGTGTTGGCAGTAAACGATTAAAACAATGAAAGCCACCCACTTTACATCGAAAAAATAACATAATTACAGGGTGCTACAATAATGGTTTTGATTGATCTACTTTTTTTCCCACCAACTGTACATGAGTGAATATAACTCACCTGTTTAGATGATCTAAAACAACATATTCTGCACCAATAACTACAAAATTAATGGCTAATAAAATAAATAGTGGGCACTGTGAATGACAGGTGAGTCTGTCTGTGACATAAATATTGTGCTGTTTGTGTTTTGTTTGCATTAGCATTGATGCTAATTGACGCTCCCAGCTTGTTTATTGAGTAAATCTTCTTCCTGATAAACAACTGTCATCTCTAATTGTGTTCAAATAAATACAAAGCTTCCATCTGCTGATACATTAGCATTAATTCATTTCGAAACGCCATCAAAACAGCTATTCTGCTAATTAGCTCAGGTAGCTAGAATTAGCATGTATGTGTTTGACTTTGACATTACTCTGAAATGTTATTTTAAAACAGTGCTGGCCTTTAATTAATTTTTTTTAGTAGTTGATATGAAGTTAGGATCCCTTTGTTTCACTAGATTCCTTTGTTTTGCTAGATTCCTTTGTTTTGCTAGTGAGTGATAAAGTTCTTGGGGTAATATAGGTCACATCTTGGTCAACACAACAAACTTGCAGATTTACACATGCCCATAAAAGATTGTAAATCACAAAAGATAAGATGTAAGAACACTATCATAGGGTTAAACATTTGAAAGATAATTGAAAAATAAATACAGTAGGCTACTCTGTCAGCATTTCTTTACTGATGAAGCTTGTCTTCCAGTAAAGTCATGGGTGCTAGTAGTGATAAGATTCAGGGTCAGTTCTGTAGAAGATATTGTGACTACGAAAGCTAGGACATTGTATTCCATTAGATATGTAAAAAAACTAAACAAAAAAAATAAAATAGAAAAGCACTCAGAGACATTTTCAGAAAATGTTGATACTGGCACAAAGAACACATGATTACATTTTGGTGGTGATCAGTGGAGGTGTGTGTGTGTGTGTGTGTGTGTGTGAGAGAGGGGGGTTGGTGGGTTTACACATGTGAGTTTACTTCAGTTGGTCAGGGCAGACCACTCCTCACATAAGTGAAGGGGGGGGGGGGGGGGGGGGACTAATCTGCCTTGACGGAGTCTGCACTCTCAAGAGTGCTTTTCTAGTTTTCTAGTTACCTTGGTTCAAAACACACAAGTGCTTCCCCGTCATACCTCCACCAAAATTTAATTCTGTGTTCCTTGTGCCAGTATCAACATTTCCTGAAAATTTTAGCCAAATTCATCCATAACTTTAACTACAAAAAAACTCCTCCACCCAGGTAGACCCCCCCCCCCCCTCCCACACACACACACACACACACACACACACACACACACACACACACACACATACAGCAAAATCTAATAATTTGTCGATCTCCCCATTACCACCATACCCTGAAAATGTCAACCAAATCTCTCTTTTTAAACTTTTTTTTTTTTAAATTATGTTGCAAACAGAAAAACAGATAAACACTGCCATTCATTGGTGGAGTAATAACACTTGACGTAGCTCATCCCAGTAACAATATGTAGACTGACAGTTGGAAAGTCATGTCAATAAGAACCAATCAGATGACCAGTCTATTTGTTGAAGGCGGAGTCACCCAAGATGATACTACACCCCAAATTCAGGGCGCCTTTAACTTCAGTTCCTGTGGAAACTCATCCAGTGACCAGCGCTGATGTTTTATATTTCACACATGCTCAGAATAAGACCACATGCATCCTGAATTCTTCTTTGGAATGATCAATGAACATGTGTCCGACTTAGACTTATGCAACACTAGCCCATCTGTTGGTGACCCAACTCACCTAACCCACCTAGTGTAAAAAAAAGAAAAAAGAAAAAAAAATGAGGCCTTTTGGCACCATATGTACTCTAATCTAACCAGGATCACAGGGGTTAATGTTCCAGTCAACCCTGAACTGTGTTTATTGGGGGAATTTACAAGTATTTGCAGTTCTGTAAACAATGCACAAATTATGGAAGTTGCCCTACATATAGTATGTGTGACAGGGAAATCTGATACCTGTCTTCTTATCAACAAGTGGAATTTTGAGATTAATAGTTGCACCCCCTAGAAAAAATCACTTATTGTCTCAGAAAAGATATAGAGCGTATAATTGATAAAATGATAGTATGTGTATATTAGTGTATACACAGTAAATTTTGCAGTGTTAAATCAACACTTAGAGAGTTAATTTGGAGACAATTGGACCAAATACACTCTAGAAGAAGTTAAATAAACTCTCTAAGTGTTGATTTAACACTGCAAAATTTACTGTGTAGGTATAAAGGCATAGTAATATATATTACAGGGTATTTTGTATATGAGAAATATTTGTATCATTTTGATAAACCAACTGGAATAGGTTATATATATATATATATATATATATATATATATATATATATATATATATATATATATATATATATATATATATATATATATATTTTAGGCATTTGTATTATTGTTTGGTACAACATGGGTGGGAGATAATAAGTTTCTTTAGGCCTTCGCTGCGGACCGCGTCAGTGCAAGGCCTATTGAGTCCACTGTGATCGCCAGGTGACGAAATATGCCAGGGACGTGGTCGCCAGGGACGACTCGTTTTTTCTTCTTCCCACTCCCTTTCAAATATGTTACTTGCCTTCTTATTTTTTTTATATTTATTCTATATTGTCTTTGTGTTTTTATTTTATCAGTTATTCGCTTTTGAAAGATCAAATGTTTTTGTGCTTGACATATTCAAAATAAAATGACTAAACTAAAAACTAAACTAAACTAAAAACGTTATAAAACCTTTCTGAAAATTTGGTAGCTACATTTAGACCAGTACATCTGTTACAATAAGTAACTCATGGAGTTGTTTGTATTGACCTTGCTAACTGTTAATCCTCTTACTTTACCTTTTATGTCTCTGAACTGTTGGTATGTTGATAAGTTTGTATTCACTTCCTATGTAAAACTGAAAATAAAATCTACTTTTCAAAACAAATAAATGTAAATAAATACATAGAGATACTTGCATCTTGAGCACCAACCAGTCTCCTGAATGCACTCGCCCAGGATCAGTCCAAATGCTGACGTAGTCAAACCAACTAATGAGGAGCACAACAAATGTGAGCTGGTGACACAGAGGCGACCACAATGGTTGTTAAGTTCTTTTATAGAGCTGAAAAGGGAGGAACCTCCATTGTAAAAACATTTAACTAAAACCCCTTTTTGTTAAATGAAAGAATAACGTGTAAAAGAAACATTTTCAAATTCACAGAGCTGGAAAGACCTGGGACTTTTCTTTTGCTTCTACAGTATGTGTGGACCATTCTACTGAACTGGTTCAAATATCAGTCCCACTATGAAAAATAATTAGGTATTCAGACATTATATGTGCATAAATATCATATTATGATCTAATTAAAACAATATATTAATTGAGATCAGACAATATTAAATGTATTAAAAATAACCCTTTGTATTTTAGTTTCTATTGGAAGGTGGTTGGTATTAGATATATATGTCCTTGCTCTTAATGGATAATAATAGTTGTTTAATTGTGCTGAATATGTAGCAGAGCCTCAACACCAAGATCAAATATTATATCTACACTTATATTCTCATTCTATATTATTATATGTTGTAGATTATAGATCTGGAAATTATTGTTTGTCATTCCAGATAAATGGAAACAGAAAATGAGACCAGCTGTTTTTTTATAATGAATCACCATCTTCTATTGATCCTGTACCCATATTTCCAACATGATACATGTTTAGTTCATATTTAGCCAAAATAGTTCAGAATTGCTGTATTGTTGCAATAGTGAACATATATACATATTGACTTATAGCTCTAGTCACTACTGAAACAGTGCTGTCACTACCCAAAAAGAAAAGATAATGACTTATCAACCTGTATTTTATAATAATGGTTGGTAGGAGTATGTGTAATTTCAACTTTCATTAATGGTGAAAACAATATAATAAACTTTATACATTTTACAGGGAAAATAGTGTTTAATTTTGATACGTTATAAAAATTAAATATGACAAAATACTGTATATTCAAATTCATTTTAATTTATTTAACTGTGAAAACCATCTGTATTTATTTTTGAAAATAACCTGTACATGGGAGAATGGGGGAAAGAATTAATAGTTTTAATTTAATTATCTTATTTCGAAAGGTAATGTGATGTTTCGATAGTGACAAATTTTGGGCAAGGAAATGATTTCAATACCGTATGCAAATAAAACATTTTAAATTGCCAGGACTTTTTCCTAAATATGTGTTCTTTAAATGTGGTGCAACATAGATGTGGTAAAAGTTTTTCAAAATTACATAAACATTACAGACACTTTCCAACCCAATTCAGTAAAATGGCTTTTATAAGGAAATTAACTAGATCTGTGTTAAATCCGTGTCATCATGGTAAAAACCTTCAGTAATGCGACTTGACTCACATGTTGACACACGTACAGATGGTCTAATCTACTGTAAACACACAATATCTGTACAACACACATCCAAAGTTTGACATTTCCTACATTATAAATTATATAATTTTTGGTGCATTTGTGGGGGAAAAAAAGACAAGTATAATACATACAATTACAATATGTTATGCATTATACATTATTTTTAACACAAAAAACAGTGGATGTGGACTGTATTTTTATTTTTATTTGTGTTTCTTTCTTTTCTCTTTTTTTCAAAGTGTCATGTTAATAATAATGATAGGTAATTTTCAGTTTGTTATGCTTCACTAATGAAAAATAAAAAAACAAAATGGATGTTTTTGTGTGTATGTTACAGTATGTGTGGAATATTTATATTGGCAAAACAAAATAGTCAAAACTCCAATGGTTGCTTTGACATCCCTGTTACATACAGTAAACTAACATGTAACTATGACTAAAATTATATTAGAATACAGTGTGTTGCATTTAAAAAAAAATAAATTAAATAAAAATAAGCTTAGTCCATGTATCAGACTCCTTGGCAAACTTCACATGGAAAAGTCTGCCCTTTAATAAAAACAACCAGTTGCCATTTATTCCCATGTGGTCATTCATCATGTTAGAGGAAAGTTTGCTCTCAGTGACTGGTAATGTGAGGTTGTCTGGTGGGCTGGCAAGTGTTCAAAAAGGCTTTTCCACTAAACAGCCCAGACAAATCTGCTCACTCCACACTGCTCCATTATATAACCATCATAAGGGGTTTTCCACCAGTGATCACTTTCCTCCTTTACTAACAGAAATTAAAAAAAAAACACTTCACAGAACTTTACAATAGTTTTTAATATTTTCTCATGTTGTGATTTACAGTTATTTACACATTTTCTCTCTCTCACACATATTATCTAATCTAGTTTTTTTTTTTATTTAACACATGATACACTAACTCCTATGAGAAAATCCATGAGCAGACAAAAAGAATGTAGTGACAAAATTGGTAAATCGCTCCAGCAGATGGCATCAAAACTGTACATTATGCTGTCATATTTATTCATACATATCAAGAGTCAAAATGATGCCATCTGCTGGAGATATTATACATCTGCAACCCTTCTAAAAACTGTACCACTGTCCTCCCTTGTCATTTTCCAATTTGTGACTCCTTAACTCATGTCCTTCCTTCCAACCAAAATGTCATTCTAAATCAGGGGGGGGCAATTAAGTTTCCTGTGTACCCCCATGATAAATGTTGACAGTTATTAATTCACCTATAGCTCTGCTCAATATATATGTCTGAAAAAACTGTAAATTAAATAATACAATGATGAATGGACTACACTTATCTAGTACTTCTCCAAATTCATGGTGCTCAAAGTGCTTTACATTATCCTTGCATTACAGAAATGTTCACAAGTCACTTTTTCCAAGTCCAAGTCAAGTCTCAAGTCTTTCATCCCCAGTCCAAATCAAGTCTCAAATGGCTGAAATGAACATTTTCACATTAGATGCTATTTGAGATAATACCACATTGCTGTATTGTTTTGTATTAAGTATGTAGTCATTAAGTGTGGTGAAAACATGTAGGCTCCACTGTACTAAGTACTCTGTTATTTCACACTACACTATCAAAATTGATCAGAACAATGCATGTGCAATGTGAAGAAACATCCCAAAAGCTTTGTTTAAATTTTATCAATGTATTTTGATCAAATTACAAATACAATGTATTTGTAATTTGAATCCTGTGGCAGCATGCATGTGTTAAAACCTCTGCACAAATATCAAGGGAGGGAAAGTATTATTTCTGCCTGTGATTTTCCCATAATGTCGGGCAACACATTGGAAAAACTGAAACAAATTAAATAATAAAATGAATAATTCCATGACAATGACCTCGCAAGTCATAACACACAAGTCCAAGTCAAGTCTCAAGTCTTTGTTTGTGTGACTTAAGTGCGACTCGAGTCCAAGTCTCAGACTCAAGTCCCTGTGTCTGTTAAAGTCACAGTAGTCGGTTGCTGCCATGCAAGGTCCTGTCAGTCCTACTGGGAGCCTAAGGTTCAGTGTTTTGCCCAAGGACACTTCGACAGATGCACAGCCAGAGCCAGGATGTGAACCAATGACCCTTCAGTCAATGGACGACCTAGTCTACCAACTGAGCCACAGCTGGCCAAAATAAAAAACATAGAACACAGAATGCAACTATTTAATGAATATTCACAAAAAACATTTGCAAAATGTCCCAAACCAGCTCCATATTTTACATGACAAAAACTCTAAGAGCAGATTTGTTTGTGTATTTCTGCTCTTTTTCTGACTTCAGTTAAGAAATACTTAGAAGTCCATGTTTAGTTAAAATCTCTGCATTATTAATGAATATTTCTTTCTTTTTTGGCATTTAGCTGACATATGAATGAACTGAAAGTGACTAACAAACCAATCAGTGCATAAGCCTTATGCTGAGTGTGGAAAGTATAGTACATTTGGAAAAAAAAAATACAAAAATTTGCAGATTCTACAAAATAAAAGCTGCATGATATATACTAACTTTTAATTTGTCAGTGACCTTATGTGGACTGGTTAAGGCCAGCTATGAGGCTGCACGTGGCCTCATTTTGCCCAGATCTGAGGTAAAATAAAAAACATGATATGAAGAATAGCTGCACCATCTGTCTTACTATTCAGTTTTAATGTGGTTCACAGCATTGGCAATTCATCAGTCGGCAATGTGGGGAAGTTTTGATTGTGTGCATTAATATTTCATTCCTGTCTCTGCTGTAGTTTGTACAATCCAGATGTAACTATAATGTAACATGTCACAGATCTGCAAAGCAACTTTAAAGCTCAAAGCAGAATCCTTAAAGCTGAAATACATCATTTGTAGTTTAACAATTCGCAAATTATCATTTCGCATCCTGTAATTCAAATACTCTGAGCAACATCTAATCTTTACCTGTGGTTTTAGGCTGTAGAAAATCTACCCCAAGATGCCACACTTTTGGCCAATCACACATGTCTTCAGGTAGAAGGGAGGGGTTAAAAACATGATTGACAGCTGTAATTAGCAATCGTTGCATAACCAGGTTGCACCGTATCTCACTGAAACCTGGACAAGTGGCTTCATTTTTCCATAAGTGGATAAAATAACATCAGGTCATTTATTCTTTTTGTTTTAGACTGAGAGGAGAGAGCTGCAGAATTAATGGATGTATTTGCAAATCCTGGATTGTTGAGGTGTTCAGAAGTGTTCATACATTTTACATCAGCAGTTGGGACGGCCGTGGCTCAGTTGGAAGAGCCGGTTATCCATTAACCGAAGGGTTGGCGGTTTGATTCCCACTCTGTCCTAGTCAGTCTGTTGTGTCCTTGGGCAACAGATGTATGAATATTTGGTGGTGGTCAGAGGGGCCGTAGGTGTGAAATGGCTGCCACACTTCTGTCAGTCTGCCCCAGGGCAACTGTGGCTACATATGTAGTTTACCACCACCAGAGGGAGCATGTGAGAGTGAATGAATAATGGATCACCAATGTAAAGCGCTTCGGGTGCCTTGAAAAGCGCTGGTCATCATTGGCTGTTGAGATCTTTGAGAGTAAAAGATGATTTACTTCAATCAATTTATGCTTTAGTCAAGGAGTCACAAATTGGGAAAATGAGAAGAGCCTCATGTCCAAGAAGACACATGTATTCCGTCAGAAGAAGACCTCAAATCTTTGAACAAGGGTATCTTTCCAAGGTTTTTAGGACAATGTATTTTGTCATAAAGATGTTGTATGGTGATGTGACTGTCTTCACATTTCCTTTTTTTTTTTTTTTTTTGTCTTGACCTTCAGTTGTCCACACGTCCTGGTTATTGTCTTTAAATCTGTCAGAACATCATCAGACGCTGGTTTCAATGTGAGGTGACACTTTGGAGCTCAGGATATGGGACAGGACTCTGTGTTGGTGGTGGTACCTGATACACACACATAAGAAGAATAGATTTAAACAAAACACATTTGACAATACTGCTGTCATCACATGGCTTAGATTCCCCCCCCCCCCGTCACATTGATAACTAGAAAAGCACTTGGAGAGCGCAGACTCAGCCAAGGCAGTTCAGCCCCCCCCCATCCAGAAAGACACACCCCTCCACTGATCCCCATCAAACTTGTATCACTTGTTCCTTGTGCTAGTATCAACATGTCCTTGCCAAATCCATGCATAACTTTTTGAGTTATCTTGCACACAGATAGACAAACAAACAGACAGACAGGTGATGATGGCACCTGATTTGCCTTATCTCTTATCATTGTGAAAACACAGTTTTGTGACTGTGACCTTTGACCTACATTCACCAAAATTGAATGAAATTTATTTTGGACCACCTTGCACCTTTCCTGAAAATGTCATAAAAATTGGTCCAGTAGCTTTTGGGTATTGTGCCTTAACATTTGTATTATTTCTTTGTTCTTTGTAATTTACCACTGACAGTGTTAACTGTAAACTGTGCTTTAACCCAGGACTGGTTTAAACTAGTCAGCAATAGTTTTTGTAAGAGTCAGCATTAGTCGAAGGCTGTTTATCTGCATATCATCCCTACAGGACCAGACTTCCTGTGTTTTCCTCTTATTGCCAGTTGTATCTGTATAAGATGCTGGTCTGGCAGAGATTCCTCCACACACATGCTCCTGTGTGTGTGTACTCTGTGTTGAACAGAACTTATTGCAGTGATTATTCTGATTCCAGCTTCGTTCTTAAATAAACTGAAATAATTCTGTAACAATGGCATCTTGAAAAAACCCCCAATTTGGTTCTATGTATCTGCCATATTGCCTAACTTCTACAAAACACCTTTGCAAAACATTCAAAGAATGTTCTAGAGGCAAAATACAACTGCAGCACTTCTCCATTTCAGCAGCACGTCCCAGTGGAGAGTTAAGGGTCATAACCTGTGTGGTTGGGTGTGTTTTACCTCTCAGTCAGAACTGAGTAAGTGAGAAAAAAGTAGAAAAGGAGAGAGTCTATCACTGGACTAATATATACACCATACATTGTTCTGCACATTCATACTGCAGTTTGATATAAAAACCCAAACACACAAAATAATTCTATTAACTAAAACTATTAATGATATGCAGAGTCTCTAACCCTGTTTATATGGGAGTCTTTTACGACTGTTTATTTATGAATAAAAGTTAATTCCGCTTTAAGATGACCATGTAAACATTTAATTCCAGTTGAAAATGATAATTCACAATTAAACTTCATTCCAAATAAAGTTACTGGTTTGTTCCAATTTTAATTCCAAATGCAATAATTCCTCTGCCATGTAAACAGTTAATTCCACTTTAACATTATCCCTGTCATTCTGCATATGCTTGATGACGCATATATTCTGTGCTGCCGGAATTAGTTTGTTAATTGCTATGGTTGATTCAGTCGAGTTGCTGCTTCATAATTATTACAAAATAAATGCAAAAATCACACGTAGCATTTGGTCTTCCATTTTGCTAGTTGAAACAAACACGAAACAGGAAGTGGATGCAATTGTTTTCTTCCAGTAGACATCCAGATGTTAAGCATCCTTTCTGTCCAATCAGAACCCTCTGTACCTCCAGCTCTTAAAGCTCAATTAACTAGAGCAGAATACACCTGTTCCCCATGTAAACTTTTATTCAGAATTAACATGTCCATGTAAACACAAAAGAAATAGCAATAATTCCGAATTATTTTATTCCGAATAAATCATTTAGAATTTAAAAAAACGTCTACGTCACATAAACTATTTTTGATTCCTTAGAAATGATTTAGCTGTTTTTGGTGCTTATGGACACGCAGCTCTGATAAGACAACACTATAGACATACAGTATGGTAATCTTATTAAATATGATACATGATGCATAACATGATGCAGATTAAACAAGCTAATAGTATATAAGGAAGTTACAATAAACTCAAGCTGAAGTATCTACTGCAGTACATACAGTAGTAATGCCGCAAAAGTATGAACCTTTAAACATCATATTTAATATAGAGCAATGAAATTAGATTTTTACCACACACTAGTTTACTTCCATATTTTTAATTAAGGTTACTAATGTCGAAGTAGTAGTTGCAAAGTCTGTTTATAGTGCCTTATTCATGAATACTTTTGTTAGATGGGCATTTTTTGTCTCTTTTATTTCTGATCTATTTCAATATAAAGGTAAATTCAACATTAAATATTATACTAACTTGCGAATGATTCTCTGTATCTCTCTGCTCTCCTCTTCTTTAAGTTTCAGTAGAACCTGTTCCAGAATGGGAAGCTCCAAGTTCAGGTACTGGGCTACCTAAAAAAAAAAAAAAAAAAAAAAAATAGAGGAGAGGGGATTTATTCCAAGCCTGGAGGAGCTCTCTACTTGGAAAGAAAAACCTGATACATCATGTGAGTTTTAGATTCATTGTTAACAATGATTCATCTCTGTGGTTACACTTACATCATTGCTCACTTCCTCTTCTTCCCTGTCCATCAAAAAGATCTTCATAATATCATCAGAAGGTCCGTGCAGTATCCTCTCCCATAAGGGCTCGTCTGTATTATTCAGTTTTCTCTTTTCTGGACAAAAGATGCATATTTAAAACTAAAAATTAGCATTATTATTTACAGACTGTTTTGGTTTAGTGTGTAATGCGGTTTATAAAAGACATTCATACCTCCACTCTGGTGGACACAGTACAAAGCAAACTCCTGGGGATCATTTTCTATCTGCGGGATGAACATAAAATACTCATAATGAGCTCTGATATAGCTGTTAAATTACTTCATCACACTGATTATGCACTGCAACAAATGAAGAAAGCAGCTGATGTCTGCTCTGTGTCTCATTTACACTGTCCATTTGTGGTATAATGTGGACTGTTACTTTGTTGTGGTCTATACATTCACACTATGTGTTGTATTTTGTATTATGTTGTATGATGTCATCTTAAAAGGTATAATCTCCAGTTGTAACATCTCATTCTGTATCATCAAATATCTCTTTATCTCTTCTGATTTGATCTTGTACAGTATTATAATGCATTGTATCATTGCGCCACATCATCTCATTATTTCCCTTCTTATCTCATCTCATATCATCATACCATCTTGCAGTACGTGATCTCATGTTGCTTCAGATCCTATAATATTCATAGGTGGGTAATCCCAACTCCATAGAGTAAAGACTCAAATTGCATCTCATCATCTCATACTGTATCATATCATCTCATGACTTATCATATGAAACAATTGAATCTCATTTCACATCATATTGTATTGTATGGTTTTATATTATATCACTTCCTGTTGTACTGTATTGTACCAGATAATTGTACTCTATTGTTTCACCCTGTTTCATCTGACAATATCTTGTATGGTACGGTAACACAGTGTGGTCTCATCTCATAAAACTTACTTTGAACTTATTGAGTAACTGTTCAATGACTTCATTCGTGGTCATTTTGCTGGTGATGCGGACTTTGGTTGGAGTACCATACGATGGAGTGAAAATGGAAGTCTGGAGAGAACATGAAAGAGTTTGACTGAACTGCACAGACAGATGGTAAACCAATAGACTGGGGAAGAAACAGTAGTAGGATTGTGACAATGATGACATGAGGTCAGAGAGGATCATCTTACACCCACCTTATAGTTATAGAAATGTCCATTGATAGAGAAACGATGTTGTCTTTCTTTCTCTTTTTGTGAAGTTGACTTCCCCCTCCTCCTCTTCACCAACGACGCATCACTCATGCAACGAAACAGGTTGGACTCGGCCTCCAGCTCTAAGCTCCTCTGCTTTATTGGACGCAGTGTGGAGGTTTCATAGGGAACTTGTAAAAAAAAACAAGGCAGATCAGCCTCCACCGATCACCATCAAACTTTTATCACTTGTTCCTTTTGCCTGTTTTAACCTTCCCTGAAAACGTCAGGCAAATCTGTCCATAACTTTTTGAATTATTTTGCTAACAAACAAACACATAAATGTTGGTGAAAAAACATAACTAACAAACTAACCAACAAGCATAGCTAACTAACTAACAAGCTGAGCAAAAAGAACGTGCACACATATATTCATGCTCAATTAAATATTCTATTACAGGGGTGTCAGACTCATTTGAGTTGAGGGGCCACATTCAACTATCTCAACTGGGTGATCACAAATCACACAATCACAAAAACACAGTAATTTTATTCAGGGGCGGCTGTGGTTCAGTTGGTAGAGTGGGTCGTCCAATGACTGGCTCTGTCTGTCCACATGTCCTTGGAAAAAGACACTCAACCATGACTTAGTCTCCCAGTAGGACTGAAAGAACCTTAGAATACCAAGTTAATAATTGTTTTAATTTAAGTATAATTTAATAAGCATCTACATTTTAAGTTCTGGAAACGTGTATTTTTTAAGTTTCATCAACTTAGAATAATTGAGTCAATTGATTGCCTTCAACTTTTGGAGTTCTGCTAATGTATTTGGGTTTACAGTTTACCTGTGTTCTATTAGGTGATCAAATTGGTGTAATATCAGTTATGTTAGACATTATCATGGCATTATGGAGAATTAGGATTTAATTGGTAAATAAAAGTAACCTGGTGGAGGGTCGTTCACCACCGCTTCTTCATCAATCTGGTGAAGGTCAGCATATTCTCCCCATCGTGTCATACCTCTAAAGACAGAACCACAAGACATACTAGTTAAAGAAAAACAACTTTCTAAAAAATAGACTTTTTTGTAGCATTAGTTTTATAACCTGGCCAACAGAATAATGTTACTGTAGGTGGCATTAAAACCAATTCATGGATAAGTTGTTCCCAACCTTTTTTGGTTCATGTTCCCAATTTTAACATCACAAATTTCTGGCAACCCAAGACATTGAAAACAAAGATTTTCTTTTTTTCTTTTGCTAAAAATAGTGTGTTTTTGATCATGTAATAGTTTGCTATAATATGTTTAAGAATTTTTTTACAATTTATTTTGAATATGCAACAAATAAAAACAACCACATAAAAAAAATAAATTAAAAAAACATGCTTCTTTTGCACATTCAAAAAGGAGTGGGAGGAAGTAAAACTTTTTTTAACCATTTATTTTGCAAATAAATGTTAATTTTACATGACATTTAGGCTATGTATGTTATTATGGACACAACGTGAGAATTTTGTGAGCATGTACAGTCAGTCCAGCTTATATTTACTAGGCTCACAATTAATACTGAACAAACAATAAGTCAAAAAATGATGAATTGTAGGGTGTTATATATTTAGAAAGTTGGAGCTTTGTGCTTGACATTTTGCAGGATCCAAAGAAAAGAGAAATCTTCTACCAATCTTCACATTTGTACTTCTATTTTAAAACCAAAATTATAACAAAAAAAAAAAAATCCAAACATTATAATGCTTTTAAAAATGTCCACAAAGGTACATTAAATTCACACGAGGCTCCACAACATGTTGACACAAAGACACGGTTAGAAAACCATGAGGCTCCAACCTTCCTCTTGCCTTGTCAGTCTAAAAAACACACACTGAACCTGTTGTGCAGCGTTTCCACAGTGATTAAAGGTTCAAGATATAACTTCCTGTTATTAAAATACATATTTTAACTTTGTACATATGTTCTTAAACTAAATTATGAATTCTATCAATCATGAACTTACAAATATAAAACATTATCAATATCACCTTATAATGTCAGATATGAATACTAAATTATAATGTCACATATGAATACCAAATGCACATAATATTGGGGCAAATTCAAAACTAAACAAAAAGTAGACATCCTATAGAGCAGCAGGACTATGAACATTTGACAGATAAACAGAATCACATCACTTCAGTTTCACACTCACAGGTTGTCATGTCTTTATGTATTTTGATTGTCTCTTTCAACTTGTTGTTAGATATTTCGGGCAACCCCATTTGAACTCCAGACAACCCCACATAAGGGTTTAAAAATACTCACATAGATAATTTTTGTCTTGATCATATAAATGTAGAGTGTTAAATTAATTAATACAAAGATAGGATAAAATAAACTCTCTGGATTTGACTCTGTGATAGAGAAAAACAGAAGTTTCAAACCAAAAGGTGAAAAGTACTGAACCTCTTGCTTCCAAGCGGGCTGACTGGGCTGCTGGCATTGGACGTGACCAGAGGAATAAAGGGCAGAATCTGTTTGTCATCTTGTATTTTCAGCCGGATGGGCCTTTGGATTCCCCAGGAAATGTTGAGGAAGCCTTCCACCGTCACCTCTCCCTTCTTGTTCTGTTACAGAGACAGACCCAAAGACACCTGCGTGGTGTGTAATTCCAGTCATACACCCTGTTATTAAACCATGTTGGATGCATCAGGTAATAAACAAGAGGTCAGTCTCTGGAAGAAGCATATCCAAGGCTGCACTTTTCCAGCGTCAAACCCTTTCATTTAACATGAAAGTTTCTACATTTCAGAGATAAGTATAGGTCATTTACAGCACATAGAGATACTACACACATGGTATAGAACAAAGAGGCAAATCTTCGGACATATGGCTAACATATTGTTAGCATCATAGCATAAGTGCATAAGTTATAAACTATATGGGAAAAAGTATTAGGGCAGGCATGTTGAATTAAGGTGTTTCTATTCTAACAAGGGTCTGGGATATAAAATATAATGGCAAAAGTCACTATATAATTTTATCGTCGTCGTCGTCTTCCGCTTATCCGGGTCTGAGTCTCGGGGGCCCCAGCAAAGAAGCCCAGACTTCCCTCACACCAGCCACCTCAGACAGCTACTCCAGGGGAATCCCGAGGTGTTCCCAGGCCAGCCGAGAGATATAATCCCTCCAGCATGTCCTGGATTCGTCCTGAGGTCTCCTCCTGCATGGACATGGCCGGAACACCTCCCCAGGGAGGCGTCTAGGGGGCATCCTCACGAGCTGCCCGAGCCACCTCAGCTGGCTCCTCTGGACATGGAGGAGCAGCGGCTCTGCTCACAGTACCTCCCGGATGTCCAAGCTTCTCACCCTATCTCTAAGGTTGAGCCCGGCGACCCTACGAAGGAAACTCATTTTGGGCCCTTGTACCCGTGATCTCATTCTTTCGCTCATGACCATGGGTGAGGGTGGGAACATAGATCGACCGCTAAACCGAGAGCTTCGCCTTCTGGCTTAGCTCCTTCTTCACAACAATGGATCAGTGTATCACCCGCAGTACTGTGGATCCCGCACCAATCCGCTCGTCGACCTCCCACTCCATCCTTCTGTCACTTGTGAATGAGATAACGAGGTACTTAAACTCCGACACCTGAGGCAGGACCTTCCCCCCAAACTGGAGAGGGCACTCTACCATTTTCCAGCTGATATTTAATTTTAATATCATTTTATATTTGGGATAAATATCACTTCTATCTATCTATCTATCTATCTATCTATCTATCTATCTATCTATCTATCTATCTATCTATCTATCTATCTATCTATACTGTACATATGCTTCTTTCCATGTTAATTTAGTCCAAACTAAAACTAGAACATGACATTTGTTATCATTGTTTTGTATTCCAAACTCAGAAAAGAAACACCTGAATTCAACATATTTTTCATTTATGCTTTGAGGCTAATTGTTGTAGGAAGTGTTTGTAGGAAAGTACTGTGATCGTAATATAACTCCTGCTTTCATAAGCTTTGAAATGGAACAATAAATACACCTAAAACACAAAAAGTTAAAGGACAAAAACAGCCCTGAACTACCAAAGTAATGAAAATATAGAAATATACTGTATATAAGCAGCAGAAAATGTAAATGTACAAGTTTGTAATAATGTTGTAAATGAGTTTCTCCACTTATGGAAATACTTATGAATACCTGAGAATAACTGAGGTGCAGCTGAGTCTGGTCCTTCAGGAAACAGTTGTAGGTATTTATCAGTGACAGAAACTCTGCACTAAAATAAACACAACAATAATGAATCACACAGCAGAAACTAATGGAATAAATAAAGAACAACAAGAAACTGTCAGATTTAATATAATAATATAAATATATATATATATATATATATATATATATATATATATATATATAATATATAATATAATATAATACAGTCAAACTTGATAAATTAAATATTTGTTAAAAATGATTTGGATCCTTTAAAATCACCATTAAAAATATATATTCAGTATGATTTGTCAATTTGTATGAATTTTGTAAATTGTTTTGATCAATATATTCATTATTTGATCATATTTGTTCATTTCAATTTTATTTGTTGTTAAAGGTAATGTTACCAAAGCTTTATATGAATTATCTTACATTTATTTCTATTTTGTTAAATTTTCAGAATTAAACCAATTCAATACTATTAGATGTTACTCAACAAAATTACTCCACATATTCATAACTGAGCAAAAAATGGAAACTGTGACAGTTTTTGTGACTTTTCAGTCATTGGTCATTAAACTTAAACTGTCCATAAAAAGAGCAACAGACTTAATGACGTGGAGGAAAATAAATTAGATTTAATTTACTGTAGTATGACAAATGTTTTTCTTTCTTCTAACCCTTTAAGCAGCAAACAACTTAATTATATGTAGAAGTACATGTATTTAACTCAAAGTTAATATTTGTTAACACTACCTTAAGTCTATTTTATTGTGTATATATTGTATTTATTAACTGGTTAAGTATTAATTCATATTATAATGTATATACTACTACTACTACTACTACTACTACTAATAATAATAAAAATTTAATCATTTGTATAATCCTATAATGTACTGTTTTACTGAGCATATGTTGCATTTAATTAATTAATGCTGTAATAAAATAACAATCTGATAATATAACAATATTACTACTACTACTACTACTACTAATAAATAATTTAATAATTTGTATAATCCTGTAATAAAAATTCATGTACTATTTTACTGAGTATATGTTGCATTTATTTAATTAATGCTATAATAAAATAACAATATTACTACTACTACTATTATTACTACAACAACAAATACTACTACTACCACTACTATTATTACTACTACTACTACTATTACAACAACTACTATTTCAACAAATACTACTACCACTACTATTACTACTACTACTACTATTACAACAACAACAACTACTACAACTACTACTACTACTACTACTACTACTACTACTACTACAACAAATACTACTACCACTACTATTATTACTACTACTACTATTACAACAACAACAAATACTACTACTATTTCTACTAATGATAAAGATATATATGTATAATACTATAATGATTATACATATATACTTTTATTGAATATATTTGACATTTAATTAATTGTCTCTATTCCAATTGGTGTTAGAGTCTTTCAGTCCACACTGCCTCCTCCCACCTGGACAGAATCCTCCCATCCCCAGTCTGGATCAGTGGCAGGAGTGTAGCTCCATTCATCTCTGGTTCTATCAATTACTACCAAAATGAGAGAGAGAGAAAAAGGAAATCAGATCAGGCTCAACAACACGTCCATTTGCTCTACTCCCAACACATGGAAACCAAATAAAAGCAGGTACGACTCAGACACAATGATACAACAGCAGCTTCTGTGGATGGACATAAAAACACTGCACAAGTCATAGAGTAAATTAGTACAGTAACAGCAGACTGTCGACTTGTTGCATGGACCAGCTGTGAGACACGTGTCCGATTTACAGAATATAAAGACAGAGCACCTCAGTAAGTGATTATTCCTTAAATAAATAAGTCCACCAGAGTCTTACCTTCTCTAACATGTCAAAGCTTTATTCAGCGTCTTTGTCTCTGTGCTTTAAATACCTCCTTTCCAGTCTGTCTTTCTCTGCAGTTTTGTTATATTTATCTCTCTCTCTCTCTCTCTCTCTCTCTCTCTCTCTCTCTCTCTAGCCCTGCCTTTTCTCTTTCACTTTCTTTTTTTTCTCTTATGCTCCACAGATTTAATAACAGTACTCCACCCAGTAACCAGTGATGACAGTGGACACCCGACCATTTGTTTATTCTTCGGTCACAGACGCATGTGGACGGGGGAGATGGTTGGAATATCCCAGCTGCCTTTAAATTAACTTTCTTCTTTTCTTTGTTTTTTTTTTTTTGTTCTTCTTTCTCTAAATCCTCTGAATGTCACAGCAGCATTATAGAGATCCCTCCTCCATACACTCCGGTGTTCTAGTCCTGTCGTCTGTCTTTCTGTCTCTGTCTCAGCCTGTTCGGTGGTAACAAACATCTCAGGTATTCAGCAGTTGTCAACCACTCCCCTTTTTGGCACAGGAACAAAACACAGTAAAGGTACAAACACACATTTCCCAGCAGTGTCAACTTTGTAACACTAATGGAAACAAGTATTCAGAGAATGCCTAATCTCGCCCCTATTTTGTGCTAATCTCAAGTTTCTATGACAACCCGTTCTTGAATTAGAGCCAATAATGTGATATGAATGCTGAATGCAACATTGACCTTTGACCTTTTGCAATATTGATAATTTCATTATATGTATATATGCGTCAGTGTGTGTAATATTATAAGAATATATCCAGTATTGATTAAGTTATAGCATGATATGTCTATGCTTGACACACACAGTGTTACAGAAGTTAATTTTGCGACATGTCACCTTTGACCTCCAGAGACCTCAAAAACTGTTGGTTGTAGGTGCTAACACCAATTCTGAGAATTGTAGAAATCTTCATTTCACATTGTTTGGTACCAATCTGAAAGTTCTGTGACCCTCTGTTCTTAGGTTATAAGTGATAATGTAATTTTGACCTTTTAGTTAATTGTGACTTTGACCTTTGACCTTTACTCAAATGGATGATTGCATCTGATGCACATTAGCTATATGTATATGCCCATGTAATTTCATGGTGATATCTCAAGTATTCTTTGAGTTATAGCATGATATGTCTCTGTGGACACACATAGACACACACACACACACACACACACACACACACACACAAACACACACACAGACACGGTGATTACAATAATCTTCCAACCAATGTTTTGCAAGATTCATAAAAAATGATGTTATTGAAAATGATATTATGTAAGTCAGTAGTAAAGTTTAGTTAAAAACTGCTAAAAAAAGAAAAGAAAAAAAGAAGCATTTGTTTTTATTTACTTCCTGTTTATCTCAGGCTGAGGAGGGCGGGACTAACTATAACCTTTTGAGACTCAAAGGGTGCATGTGATTGTGAAAACGTATAATTTAGGAAACTCTTTTGTAAAGCACAGTCATACACAGTAATTGTGCATGTGTGTGCTTGTACGACGTAAGACAGGAAAATACATGTGTCCAAAATAAATGAATAAAAACAAATAGCGTGCTGTGTTGAGACAAAAATTATTCAATATTTATATAAATGATATTACAAAGACATCAAATATACTTAACTTAATTCTGTTTGCTGACGATATAAATATTGTTGGGACTGGTGCAAACTTACAACGACTCTTAACGGTCTCTAACTCATTTTCTTCAGGGGTCACATTCAGCCTGGTTTAATCTCCACTGGGCCGGACCAGTAAAATGAAAACATAATAACCTATAAATAATGACAAATACTGACAACCTCAAATTATTGTCATTGTTTTAGTGCCCCCCTCCCCAATTAAATTATCAAAACTTTTTATTTTTACAAATTATCCAATCGCAAAAATAGTTAAATTTAATAAAGAAACTTACTTTTACAATACTACAAGTATTCAGAGAAGGCCTACTCTCACCACTATTTTGTGCCAATCTCAAGTTTTTATGACAATCTGTTCTTGAATTAGAGCCAATAATGTGATTACAACTTTTCTGCCAAACCTCTGATCTTTGACTCAAATGGATGAGGCGCATTCTCTCTCTCTCTCTCTCTCTCTCTCTCTCTCTCTCTCTCTCTCTCTCTCTCTCTCTCTCTCTCTCTCTCTCTCTCTCTCTCTCTCTCTCTCTCTCTCTCTCTCTCTCTCTCTCTATATATATATATATATATATATATATATATATATGCCCATGTAATTTCATGGTGATATCTCAAGTATTCATTGAGTTATAGCATGATGACACACAGACACAGACACACAAACAGACACAAACACACACACACACACACACACACACACACAGACAGACACAGTAGAACAACTGATGAATAGTTTGCTAAGGTGCACAGCTGTTAGCAGTGACAACGTGCATTGACCACTATTGTGAGAAAGTAGCTCCAAGCAATTATCAGGTGTTTTTGTTGACCTCAGGAAACCTGCCAGGACTACTATCGCTTTGACCAAAACTGGACCAGAACTGGCCTCACACACTGTCGGGGGTACTGTAAGTCACTGTGGGTGCACCAGAGTAAAGACGCTGATTGTATACAAATTCATGTGAAAAATAGTGAACTATCCCTTTAAATCTTACAGTTCACACTTTTCTCTAAGCTGTGCACATTTCAACTGTATGATGTGTTTCTCTCAAGCCTCGACATGTGGTTTTTACACCGCCCAAGGCAAACACATCAGGCATTTTTGTGTATCTGCCTGTGTGTCAAATCAAAGATGAGTCAAAAGTCCAGTAGCAGAAGAAGAACTACTGATAAATGATGTTAGAGTCAATAAGCTGCTTAACATCATCATCATCAAAAATGACTCCAACTGGTCTCATCTGACAAGCCAAATATTATATTATATTATATTATATTATATTATATTATATTATATTATATTATATTATATTATGGGCTGTCAAAATTAACACATTAACATGGACAACATATCATGACTAATTTGAATCAATTAATCTGAAATTTTAACACAATTAAATTGAATGGTTGCTTATAGTTTATAAGTAGTTTGCTAAAACTGTCAAGCGTGTTGAACGTTAATTGCATATACTGTATACTCATATTTTTTGCATGTATTTTGGATGTTGTATCACATTTTTTAGTGTTTTTTTTTATTTTACAGGAGTTTTTTTTTATTTGTTTTAGATTTTTCATCACTTTCACTTTTTGGGAGAAAAAAAAGTAAAATACATTAGACATTGGTTGAGTCCTATAAAGGAGTGAACCTACCATAGTTAAAAATATAAACAGAAATATAACAAATGCTGGATAAAACCATAGGTACCACTTATTTATATTTGTCCTTCTTTCATTTTTATCCCAGCATTTATTTCTGCATTGCTTTCTATTTACATTTTCTTCAGTATTCCCTCTTTTACATTTTTTCCTCTATTTATTTCTATATCACATATTTATTACAGTCATGTATATATTTCTGTGTTACCTATTTATTTCTATCACCTAATTATTTCTGTCGCATATTTATTTATTCAATTCAATTCAATTGTATTTATAAAGCCCCAAAATCACAACAGGGCTTTAAAAAAAAAAACACAATCAACTACAGAAATAGACAAAGGTCCCAAGCATCCACTGTCCTTAGACCCTCCAAACTGTACAAATTATGAGATAATAGTCATATAACTATAATATATAAAGTCGCAGTTTCTCTCCTCCACTGATTTTCCCTTTGAAGTGACTTATTTTTTGTACTGTCACATCTGTTTAGTTTGAAAAGTAATGAGTCAATTCTAAGAATGTAAAGAGTATAAAGTACAGATATTTATCAACAAATATAAGGAGTAAAAGTCAAAAGTTGCCAGAAAAATAAACTACTAAATCAACTTTAGCGTCTTTGAGTGTCCAAAAAAGCGCTATATAAGTTTGAGGTATTATTATTATTATAACTTCTCTGCTTAAGTAAAAGTATAAAAGTACAATTCCTCAGTTGTAATAAGGTACAAAAGTAAAAAGTCAAACCAAATTTGTTTTGCCATGAACGCAATAATAATTATTTAACCAGGAAAAATCTGAAAAGTTTGAAAAGTATCAAAATTAAAAGTGAGTTACTGTGTTGAAACAGTTACTCAGTTTTGTGGGTTTGGGCAGGAAATGTAGGAAAAATGAAAGAAAAATAAAAGTCACAATTGAGATAGTCATCATGAGATTTAAAAAAAAAAAAAGTTATAAAAAGACATAAAAAAATGTATAATTTGAAGATAAAATGTAAAAATTGTGAAATTAAAAGACAAAATATTGAGATAAAAAGTTTAATTGTAAAATAATAGTCATATAACTATAATATATAAAGTCACAATTTCTCTCCTCCGCTGATTTTCCCTCTGAAGTGACTTATTTTTCATACTGTCACATCTATTTAGTTTGAAAAAGTAATGAGTCTATTCTGAGAATGTAAAGTACAGATATTTATCAACTAATATAAGGAGTAAAAGTTTAAAGTTTCCCGAAAAAGAAATACTCAAATAAAGTACAGATACCTAAAAAAAATCTACTTAAGTACAGTAATGAAGTACTTTTACTTAATTACGTTCCACCTCTGATTTTTGGATGGATACAACTCTGACACTGAAAGAAATATTTAATTAAATATGAACCAGATATTTGGAAAAATGCTTTGGATCATTTTACACATGAAGCCATTTTCCTGACGTCTCCAGTCATTCAACAGAAGTCGACATGAGCCAAAATACACAAATGACACACCTGGTTTCCTGTTTTATGACCTTCACTTTGACCACTCCCCTTTTCTCATCAGGTTCTGTCGCTCTTTGTTTGAACTGCATTGTACTATGTGATACTTTATCTTACTCATATGTACAGATTTGACCTAAATGTGTCATCTGCTCTAGTCCCGCCGTTGACATGTCATTCACTCTTTTTTAGATACATTCATATCTATTGTATTCATGGTCCTTAATATGAGCCTTGCAAACTTGAGTTCATAGTTAAAACCTTGATTTTAAACATGCCAACGTACTATAAACCGGAAGATTTTAAAGATTAAATTAACATGATTAAAAAAAATACAAAAATCACATATACTCCCACTTTAACATTTACAGTGCGATAACATTGTTTAGCAAGAAATCTATAAATACTACAACAATAAAAGTACAACCTTAAAAATCTGGATGTTATTGATAAAAGTAACATAGTTTTGTTCTACCTCCTCACAGCACAGTTTATCAAATTAAAAGCTTAAAATGAACAAATCAGCAGTACTTTACCTCCCACCTGTCCGATCTCTCTAACTCCAAATGACTCTTATTTTGTCCATGTTAGCAGCCGTCTATAATGTGTGTTTGTGTGTACGTACAAGTGTGTGTGTGTGTGTGTGTGTGTAAGTTCATAGGTTCAGAGTACATGTAGGTGAGCAGATGGTTAATAATTACAAAACACGTTGAGACAGTACAGGGAGGGAGGGGCCGCAGACACCTGATATGACTCCAGGGTTTGTGTGTGTGTATGTGTTTGTATTGCTATCTTAATGGGGACATTGATATGTTTACACAGTCACACCATAGGGACCTCTGACACTATGTGGACCAAGATTCAGGTCCCCATGATGGTTAAATATAAATGTAGGTGCCCACTAGAAAAATAGAAATGATGTGTCCCCTATAAATCCTTTTTTTTTTTTTTTCAGAAGTCCCCATAAAGCATGAGGGAAACAGGGGCAAAGTGAAACATGTATTTTTCAAAGGTTTGAAGATGTGTTTACTTTAAAAACAAAAACAAAAAAAATAATTCATGTTTTTTTTACGTATTTAGTATTTTTATTAAATATTATTATTTCTTTCTTTTAAATCATTGTTTTGTATTTATTCATTCATTTGTATTAATTTTATGTGTATTTTTTTTTTTTACTTTTTAAATGTAATAAAATAAAAACAATGTATTAATTATTATTTTTATTTGATTTAAAAAAGATAAAAGTTTACAGTTTACAAACTTGGTCCTCATGACACATGTAAAAGAGTGTGTGTGTGTGTGTGTGTTTCCAATATGTGTACATGCAGTTCATTTGAGGATCAACAGGGGGAGCCAGTTCATCAGTGTTCATAGATCAAAGTGCTGAGTCAGAACAAATGGAACTCAGACGTGGCAGAGGTTCAGAGTGATGTAGTTGTTTTGTTTCAAAGTTTATTGTTTTGCGTTTAACTTTACTAAACTCAGCTTTACTTATATTATTAAACTATAAATGTGTTGTTGTCATCATTTTTGATACAATCACTCTTATCAAATAAAATACAATAGAATACAACACATATGATTTACTGCCATTATACCAGATGTGGAAAAAATTAAATAAATAAAAAAATCAGGTGGTGTCATAACTCTACCAGTGACTGTGTACTTACATCTACATAACACATACAATACAGATATATTCATTTCATTTATTTATTCATTCCAGTCTCCATGATTGGAAAGAATACACTGAATAATTTAGCAGAACTCAAAATATTGATGAAACTTAACAAACTTAACAAATATAAGTTTCCAAAACTTTAAATGTAGATGCTTATTAAAGTATACTTAAATTAAAACATTACTTATTAACTTAGTATTCTAAGGTTCTGTCAGTCCTACTGGGAGGGTTCAGTGTCTTTGTCCAAGGACACTTGGACATGTGGACAGACAGAGCCGGGACATGAACCTCTGACCCTTCAGTCATTGGACGACCTGCTCTACCAACTGAACCACAAATGGTGGTGGATGAAGATGGAAGTTAATTCATTTCAGAGCTAATCTCTTAAATTAATGAACTTCAACTTCATCCACCGCCTTCTTCTTCTTCCGTTTTATTTTGGTGAACCCGTTTTAATTTGGTGAGCTTCCGCTTTGTTGTGGAGTGAATTTGCAGTGTTTCTCTCTTGCAGTTGTTTTGAGAGTTTACGTGTTTTGGTTTTTGCAGCATTTTTCTCTTGCAGGACACGTGTGTTGCATTTCTTTTATACGTTTGTGTTTTTAGTTGTTGCATCTTTGCAGCGTTTCGTAGATGCAATGAGTTTGCCCCCGTCGGCCACCGTAGTCCAGTTATCAAACTATCCAACACTGACGAGTTACGACAAAGATTCTGGATACATCTTGATTAAAGCACCCTGAGCGGTAAGTGTTAAATTCACAACTTTAGGGCTCGACCCACAACCTAGTAGAAACCATTGAATGTGAAATAGGCAACGCAATCAAAGCCGCACGGATGTTAGCATTAAAAATATGAATTGTGTTTTTCTAGTAGTTCATACCACCAAGTGCCCATGTCCAAACATCACCTTAATACATCATAAATATCACCCCAAATAATATTAAACATGTCATACATCATTTCCAGACAAGGCCAAAAATCCAACTTTCATCACCAACCAAAGTGGGTTTTTTTTATTAGATTTGACTCGTTACTCTTATCAAGAAAATTCGATAGTACGATTTTATTTACAGGTTGGTTGGTGGAGTGTTCGTTTACAGCCGTGCTAATTTCATCAAATATTGTTTTTAATAAAAATAAAATACTTACCCGCCTCCGCCATTGGCTCTTTATTCCTGCAGCGCGTGCCGAAATCACGTAGCCCAGCAACGAGTATGACGTAAGACGTAAATGCAGGGTTGAACCTTAACCCCGCCCATTTAAAAAAAACATTTATTTACTTATTTTTTTTAAAGTTACGTTAGGTTTTATTTTTTATTTTTTTATTAAATATATACATACAATATACATACACTCGTATGAAGGCAAAATTATATAACATCTTTTACCATAAGTCTTAACATAAGAACATACAAAATTCAAAAAAGAAAATGTCTTTACAAGGCATATGTCCCATTTTCATATATATTTTTTCAAGGGTACATAAACATTTATTACATTACAAATCTTCTCAATTTTTTCATATTTACTTCTCAATACTGACAAGGAATTGTGAAAAGACTGAAGTTCAGCTTTAAATATAATAATAGAGGGTGTTTTATTTTGCCATTTGACTTTATGTATGTGATATTTTCCCATAATAATGATAATATTACACACCTCAAGAACATCTTTTGTCACATTTTCTATACCAAATATTACTGCCTCCAATTTTAATTGAGCCATTTCATCTATTTTAATCCATTTTGCTACTTCACTCCAAAATTTTTTCGTTATTTTGCATTGAAAAAATAAATGTTCTACTGTTTCTTCTTCCTCTGAGCAGAAAACACATGACTCCATCTCAAATCCAAATCTTTTATTTAACGTTACTTAACCCCGCCCATTGTTGTCGAAGTGGCGTGAAAATAGTAGTGATTCCCATTTTCCGATGTTATTTTGGCTGCTTGCTGGATAACACATCTCGCGAGACCGAATTTTAGCATGACAAGCAATTTCGCCAAATTACATCGCGCGAGATCTCGTCACACCGCTACTTAATATTGTAAATGTTTTTTTTAATTGTAATTTTTTTACAATATGATATATCCGTTGAGTGTTCCTGATAGGATTGGTGTATTTACGTCGTTACAAAATCATGTGATGTAAGACTGTGTCAACAAACAAAACCTGTGTATCTTAGGCAACTGAATGTACCCCTTTGCTCTACTATTGATCATCGCTGATTTGCTGTAACTAATTCCTATAATTTTTTTGTGCCTTACAGTATTCTTCCTCCCCCCCTGTATTATGTTATATTTTATGTTCAACATGCTTCTTCTGTATACCTCATCGAGGCGTGTGTAATTTCTTTAATAAAAACAAAAACAAAACAAAAAAACCCCCTGTAATTGTTTAGGGGTCAGGGTTTAGGGCAGATCAGGGTTGATACAGGGTAGTTTACACTGTACAACACCACCATCTAGTGGTTGGCAGGCTTCTTCAGCTTTTTAATTTGATCCATTATTTTCAGTTTTGATGTATTTATGTACTATTACACTTATTGGAAACACAATTTGTTTAGATTTTTTTGGTGATTTCAGTATTTTTTTCTGTAATATGAGGCATTGATGTGAGAATAGCTTTAGAAACCTAAAAAAAATTGACTCAGAGAAACAAACAGTACATCATAATATTAGGAAGAATGTGTTGTGTAAACTTATATTTTAATATTGACATGTGACATTAGATTTATGACACTCCAAACATTTTTGAACGTTAGAATAGAATAGAATAGAATGAATCAAGGAACTTTATTGTCATACCACTTAACTTTTTAGGTATGAAATTTATACTCAGGTCTGGGATCGAGCCCTAAATAATTATTAACAAAGTTTAAAGATAAAAACACAGTATAAATAAAGTATATAAAAATAAATAACTAAAATAAAACTGTACAAAAGAACAGAAGCTGAGATCAGCACAATGAAGTGGTTAGCGAATAGAATAGAAAAGAATAGTTAGTAATTTTTTCTGAAGCCTTGCTGTTGTTCTTGCCCATTTTTCCTCATTTCCCTCCTGATTACTGAATGCATGGAACTATTATATTAACATCACATTTTGCATATTTTAGTCATATATAAATATATATAACGTTTCTGTATCACTTGCAGGTCTTAAAACCAAGCCAAAAACATCACATTAGTACCAAACTATAACAATATAACAATCGATATTATCATTATAACAGTATTATATTATACAAATCAACAATATTGGAACTTTTATGATGAAATATTAAAAAAAAAAACCATGATATTTTTGGTGGTTGAGAGGCTGAGTGGGCCTACTGAGTGACAACAATAGCCTACAACATCCATCTCCAGCAGAATGGATGAGGAGTAAATGAACTGAAATGCCATTCCTTTCTTAAAATAAAACAGGCTGCCAGAGAACAGGTGGACACAAAGGCTGGCTCCTGGACTGCCAGTGTTGGTAAAGCACGTTAAGTGGAGTGTTAGGATGTGTATTTGGAAAACAACAATAGTATGATCCAGTGTGTTAAGGTGGTGCCTTTATATTTTACCCGTACTGTTAGTTGGGTTCAGTTTTATGTAAAGACTTTGTGTGTATGGTATTTGAAAAACAAAAAGAGGTGCCAAGTGTCCTCCTATGTCTACTTTTATTAATTAATACTAGATATTTTTAGTTACTTGTAATGATTGTTTTCATCAACACACTGAGGTTGTTACCATGAATGTGCATAAGTTCTCTACAGTGGGAGCTTTGCAACACTGCCCGAGTGACTGTACATGAGGACAGGGTGCAGCTGCCACTGTCCATCACAAAGTTAAAACACTCTGGGACACACAGTGAACGAACTGATCCGGGTTGAGCACAGAGCTCATGGCTGTCCCCGGGTGAGACTCGCAGAGATTCAGGTTAAAGACGCCGACTCGAAGAGAACAAAACCAGAACATCTGCCCCCACCTTTGACTGCTATGGGAATCTAACAAACCAGGTCCATTTGTATCAGAACACTTCAACCAAGAGCAAGATGAGAACTGTACAGTTCATTTCTGCCTTCAAGATCTGCCTTCTGGTTCTCGTGACCTCAGGTTATGGCGTACAGAGAGGTAAGTATCTGCAGACGTAAGGAACCACAAAACTGACAGATATTTATGCTCTAAGGAGTGTGATATAAAGTGTATTTCTTTAAACTTCCATTCAATTTGATCTACATTTCTTAATAAAGTAAACTGAATGTTATTCTTGAACCATTTTGATAGAATCAAAATCCTTTTTATTGTCATTGAGAACAATGAAATGTAAAATAGAGCAACTCTCGTTAAAACAGTGCATCATTCAGAAAAAGAAAAGAAATTAGTGCGAGAAACATAGTTAAAAAACAATAGAGAAAAAATAGAAACTACACAGTACAAGATAAAAAATAGAAATAGACTAAAACTCTGGATAATATATATGTATATATATATATATATATATATATATATATATATATATATATATATATATATATATATATATATATATATATATGATTATATTATAAATTAAAATATTACAATAAAAACTGGGATATTAGAGGCGGGTCCTGTTAACTGATGCAATAGATAAAACATTTGTGGATATTTATTGATGTTTTGATGTGTTTTGGACAACATATGGACATATTTTGTTTGTTTGTTTTGGATGTTTTTGTTGGACCATGACTGTGTTTGTTGGAATATGGTTCCTCTGTGGATAATTATGAGACATAAAGGTTCAGATCAGCTGTTTGCCGTTTGTATTTTGAACAAATGAGTGATTTCAGCTGCTGTGGATATTTTATCTGAAAGTGTCTTATATCCTCTGATGTGTGAGAATCTCTGTCGTCAAACTACATTAGGTCATGTGACATTTGGGACAGGTTTGGGTGGTTTATTTAACATTTTTGAGTGACTACTTCTGGCCTTAGAAGTTTAAAATGTTAAGTCATATCACAACGGTAAGTTTTTCTGACAACTCTTCTAAATGTGCATAAACTGCTGGAGCAACACTGGTGTATTTTGATGCTTTATAATTTATAATATCCTAAACCTTATAAGTACGAACAAAATACAGATGTGAACAAAAGGCAAAGAGAAACTACACAGACAGTAAAATAAACTGAACAGAATACTCCAGAATATCAAAGGCAATATATCAAAATAACTAGACAGAATGTACAACTCCCTCATTTTGGGTTTTCAACCATGCTTTATGTCTAAAATGGAGAAGGAAGAAGCCCAGCTGATATTATCCTACCCCAATTTTTACATAACTAACATACACAGTCCATAAAAACAGAAGAAAAAACATATAGAGCACAAAACAATACAGCTGGAAGCTACTTCCTTTTTCAAACTATTACCATCCTGGGTTAAACTGCTATTCCTCATCCTTATTTTGCTTTTACACTTATTTTTTTATGTATTCCTTTACAGTAAATGGATTTATATTTTTACTTTGCTTTAAATCATCTGTTTGACTGTTGTAGAATTTAACCGCACAATGCATTTTTAAATTATTATATAATATATCCCTTTCTCTGTTTGAGAACAAATTCTTTATTTTTATTTGGAATTAATTGATGTCTTGCTTTAAATATTAGTTAAATCAAATCTGGAAATTTTTGGAGTTTGTAATCTTCGAAAATGTTCATTTGTATAGATAGATAGATGTGTTTTATTGACCCCAAACTGGTAGCATGAGAGACAGCAGAAATAGGATAATCAATTAACAATAGAATACAAGAGCAAACATGCATAACAAACAGAATACATTTGAAATATAAAAAAAAAACAAAACACACAAACAGAAAAGGTGCCACAGTAAACTCTAATATGCATTGTAAAATAGATTTTTATTTTTTTAGTAATATGGACAATGAAGTACATAGTTGATATTCTGCATTATGTATTAGTCCAATGTCCTTTTTTGCATTGTATATATTGTTTGTATATTACTTCAAGCTTTCAGAAGCAAAATAGAAGCAAAACAAGGACAAAATGACTGGGTTTCATGTCGATTTAATATGAATATGAGATTAACAAACTCAAAAACAATAGATTCAGGCTGAAGGAAAATAAAAATGGTGAACAGAGTAATATTGTAATTCACCTGTATTTAGAAATGTGTTTTGTATCACAGAAGTAAAAAACTGAACTTCCTCAAACACACACTGTGAAGATCACCTGCTTTCTAGCACATGCAGGGAAATTCAGAAGGTGTTTATTGGTCTTCACTGTGTAAATCTGACAAAATCTATATACTTCCTCAACTTTATTACATCCTGCCTTGTGGTATGCTGAGGTGGTTTCCAACTGCCTATTTTGGATAATTCTACTTTCAGGCCTGAATCTTCAATAGATACAGAAAAATGTAAGAAATGATGAGGAAATTATGTTATTTAATTATTTATGTGCATATTATGAACATTTGGAAAATTATGATATGATCACTGTTTTAATAATAGACTGTTTGAATCAAGAATCAAGAAGCTTTATTTGTCATTTTACATATCCAAGGATCACAAAACGAAAATTTGAGTTTGACCAACCCTCCCAGGCTGATCAGGTCATGCACCAATTGATAGGGGTGTGACGGGACAGGCAGATCACAAGACGAGACGAGACACGCGATTGGTTTTACGAGACGAGATTTTAAGAAAACTAAATTAAAAATGATGTGAATGGACAACAGACTTTTATTTAACTGAGTTACACATGGATTTTATAACGCTGTAAGCATTAACATTAAATTAACTTCTTAATGAACTTCTTCCTCTACAAATTAAAGCTGAAATAAAATGTTATAAAAGTAAATTAAATAAAATAAAATTATATATTTCTCCTTTTTTCAAGTGCAGATAATATGTGTAAAACAAAACGTTCTTCTCTGTCAATACAGACTGAAAATAGTTCAACAGAGTCTGACCAAGTATGTCACTGACATGTCACTTCTTCCTCTACAAATTAAAACTAAAATAAAATGTTATAAAAGTTGAAATAAAATAAATAAAATTATATATTTAAAATTTTTTTCACAATCAAATCTCGTGCTTGACTGTTGAAGTTGAGGTCCAAATGATGAAATGGACCCCCGCCAGGTACATTTTCTCGACTGCAGTGCGCCGCAACCAGCTCCGAACTTCACAGAACCCTCCGCCTAGACTTCGCCACTTCCTGGACTCGCTGCGCCTTCTCTCCCGGCTCACCAACCACATCACCAGGGCAGGGACCGGCCCACGTATAACAGGTGCCACAAGTCAGCTGCGATGCCGGTAACCCACCGACCCATCTAGAAACACAGGAGTCTAATGCACAAGCGAGTCAGAGGGTCTCCCAGAAACCCCGTGGTGGCTGATGCGCGCCTGCTAAGGTGGGGTCCCGGCCCCGCGGGGCTTGGACGCACGCGGGCAGCAAAATCAGTGGACCATAACGAACCAGATGTCCAAAACCAGAGGGGGGGGATTCCCTAGCAAATCGCACCCAGGTAATACCAGTATTTTCCAACGTCTTTTCTGGCTGAGTTCTCGATAACAAATCTTACGAGACAGAATGTTAACGCGACAAGAAATCTGACAAATTACATCTCGCAAGATCTTGTGTGAGATCTCGTCACACCCCTACCAAATGATCACATTGATTACTAATCGACAAAAGTAAAGGAAAAAGAAGCAGATGCCCAATAGCAAACACATATCTACTTTTACACAAAAAACAAGATCACATTACTCAAGGTCAATGAGCTGGGACTTTTTCGATTACACACAAAATGGTCACATGGTATAAACGAGAGGTAAAGGTGCGAACAGAGCATAAACAGGAGTTGTTGGAGTTCCAGTGCCCTTGAGCACTGGAATGTTATGGACACATGAGGATAACAAGGAACCAGAGATAGAAATAAGGACGTCTTCTTTACTTTAGGAAATGGACCAAAATTTTAACCCCTTATGGGTTTATGCTCCCCATTTAATTTAGACATCGCCCCACACAGCGCTCATTAACCCCGTGTTGTAGTTGTTGTTTCCTCAGTTCGTCATCCTCTGCCCTCAGTCCAGATAAAATTCTCAGAGCTTCACGCAGCTGTCCAGAAATGTAAGCCAGTCTCTTCTGCCAATCTGCACAACGATTCAGCGGGTCGGTTACCGAACTTGCTGACTGAGCCACTATGGAGCTAATCTGTCCCACACAGTTCACAAGATTGTCCTGGGACTGGGTCATAGACAGCTTTAGTCCAATCACTATGTCAGTCAGTTCCGTGAGGTGCTCCTCAGTGGCCCTATCGGTGCTGCGATCTTTTCCACTCTGCGATAGATCAACATTCCTCCCAAGCCAAACGTGAGGAAAGTTATCACCATAAATCCAAACAGATACACATCTTTGATATCCTCAATGGACAGAGGTGTCAGGCAAACAACTCGCCATTCTCGCCAGGACTCTTTCGAAAACCTGAAAGGTGTGTTTTATGGCTCCTCTGTGATCCGATCCGATCTCCCAGACGTCTTGTCCTTAGTAAATGAACAGTATCCATTGTGTTAAATACCCAGTTGATAATTTCCATGATTTTACCAAAAGAAGAAGTGGGTGGGGCTCAGAAATAAGACTTGTTTCAGGGGACAGGTGCACAAAAGAGAAGACACAGCCGTAAAGGCCTAGCAGCAGCTGCAAGATAAGAGCCAAGGACGAGGATAGGAGGAAAGAAAAGGAATGTGACCGCTCTGTTGCTGGTCAGAGGAGAAAGGTCATTAGTTGAGCCAGGGGCGTTAACCCATCTTAAAGTGAAGAGTTTGGTTTAGTTATCTATAACTCAATGTTTCAACAGCAAGCTGAGTCCAAATCAATATTCCTCAATTTTAGATGAACAAGCAAATATTTTTTTTTAGTTTATAGCTGCATTTATTGAAGGTTGTATTGGCTCAATTATTAATTATTAATAAAGATATTTATTTTCATGTACTCCAGTTGATCTATTCTTACCAATAAAGACCAGGAGATAATGTTGTGGCAATTACAAAAATAACATTTTCTCTCTATTTAACCTTCCTTAAGTATTTGATTGTTTGTATTTTCTTTTTTTTTTTAAGTGTAAATTAGGTTTTTCCTATATTTAATTTACTGATCATGTAGATGAGAATAAAGTTGAGGGTAAATGTCATAAAGTGAAACAAATTGATCATTAACTGTCTCCATCCACTGTTTTTGATCCAATTCCATGGGTTTTACTGATGCTAAATATAAAATTGCCCTGTTTTTATTCCTGTTGAATTCCAAATAAAAGTTAATTCCTCTTTAGGTGACCATGTAAACACCGAATTCCAGTTGAAAATGATAACTCCAAATTAATCTGAATTCAGAATCATCAGAATCAGAATAAAGTAAATAATAATTCCGAATAAAATCACTGATTTATTCCAATCTCAATTCCAAATTTGATAATTCCTCTGCTGTGTAAACTATTAACTCTCCTTTAACATTATTCCTATCATTCCTCACATGCTTCTGGTCTAGTCGTGATGACACATGTTTCTCGCTGATTCCTATGGTTAATTCAGTCGAGCTGATGCTTCGTAATTATTACAAAAATATATGCGAAAATCACATGTAGTATCTGATCTAACATGTTGATAGTTGAAAGGAAGGCAAAACAGGAAGTGGACGTGATAGTTTTCTCCCTATAGACATCTAGACGTTAAGCAGCTGTTCTGTCCAATCAGAACCCTCTGTACTTCCAGCTCTTAAAACCTAGAGCAGAACACACCCATTTCCCATGGAATTAATATGTTCATGTAAACACAAAATAAATAGCTGTAATTCCAAATGATTTCATTCTGAATAAATAATTCAGATTTTAAACATCATGTAAACATAGCAATTGTTGTAGTCACATCTGATGACCATGAAAAGATGAAAAATTGCATTTTACACCAACTATCAATCAGTAGATGTTTTAGTTAGTTAGTTCAGTTCAGTTGAAAAAATAAAAATAGAAATACTGATTAAACTCCTCTACTTAAGTAAAAGTAAAAAAAAAAAATACTAATAATAAGGTGCAAAAGTAAAAACTAAAACCACATTTTTTTTTTTTGCCATGAATGCAATACTGTAATACTTATTTAACCAGAAAAAATCTGAAAAGTTTTAAAATTGAAATTAAAAGTGAGTTACTGTGTTGAAATTGTGTTTGATCAGGTCACAGTTTCTCAGTTTTGGGGGTATGGACAGGAAATTTAGGAAAATGGAAAGATAAAGAGTTACAATTGAGATAAAACAAAAAGTCATCATGAGATTAAAAAAAAAAAGTTATAAATATGAGATTAATAAAATGGCATAATTTTAAGATAAAATGTTAAAATTGTGAAATTAAAAGTCAAGATTTTGAGATAATAGTCTTATAAGTATAATATATAAAGCATAAGTCATTATAAAACTAAAAAAATTACAAATGAGATTTTAAAAAAATGCATAATTTTAAGAGAAAAAGTAAAAATTGTGAGATAAAATGTTAAAATTGTGAAATAAGAAGTCAAACTTATGAGTTAAAAAGTCAAAATTGTGAGGCAATAGTCATATAATTATACTGTAATATATAAAGTCACAGTTTTTCTCCTCCACTGATTTTTCCTCTGGTGACTTATTTTTCATACTGTCACATCAGATTAGTTTGATAAAATAATGAATCTATTCTGAGAATGTAAAGGGCATAAAGTACAGACATTTATGAAAAAATGTAGGGAGTAAAAGTAAAAAGTTTCCAGAAAAATAAATACCTAAGTAAAGTACAGATACCTAAAAAAAAATCTACTTAAATACAGTAATGAAGTACTTTTACTTAGTTACTTTCCACCTCTGGTTACCAGTGGATATTTGGGTGGGATTGTTATGGATAACAAAGTCCAAGTTTTTTTTGTATGAACCCACATGCATTGTCACATGACCTGTAACATACTAAAGTGGTGATTACTGTTGTATGTGAGTGTTAAACCTTCATACGCATCATTGTAACTTAAGTGAATGTAAGCCATGAAAACAACGTCTCCTTGTTATACACCACAACGGCTGTTCCACGTCACATGCTTGTTTCTGGCCTGCGTGAGGGACATGGTTTACAATTGGATTCAGAGGATGGAAAAAACCTGGAGGATAAACTGTGAACCAAAGCAAACAAAAGAAATGAGTGTAATGTGGAAAACAACAAGTAAAAAAGAAGTGTTTTAACAATGAGCACAGAGGAGGCTGACGACAACAAAAGGGAAAACAGATTCAATTTAATTCAAGACTTTATTGTTGTTGTTTAAAAAGACACAAGAGACTAGTTCAGGCATCTTTCAGGCAGGCGTACTGTAAAGGCTTTAACAACTATGATGGTCCAACAGTTAGAGGTAATGGTGAGAACACAATAATACGTGATGAAATATGAAGAGACTGTCACACAAATCTAAGAAGGAAACTGATATGTGGCACCACTGAGATGAATGACAAGACGTATGGGTCACAAGTTTTATGAAGATTATGTATCAGCCACAACTGTTGATAAGCTAACGGATCTTAAATCATTTCTGCCAATGTAAAAAAGAAGACAGTAACTGTGGCAGGGTACAAAAAAATGCACTGTCAAAGTATTTTAACCCTTTGATTAATACTGGTCACTACAGTGGACAGTTATTCTACAGCTGTTCTCTTGTATATTCATGGGTTTTTGTTGTTTTACTTCCATTTAAACCAGTTCGTACCATTACTGTAACTTGGCTGTTGTTAAATATCTGATCTGCACTAACATGTTTAATTGGTTGTTATTATTAGTCTGCAATTAACAGCCTTCTTAACCCTTTAACCCCTGATGTGTCAAAGCTGACGCATTCTGAATGGTTAGTTTAGTTTAAAAATTCTGAAGAATTTAAGTTTTTTTTAGTGTTATTTAAATGATAATTTGTTCATGGAACTGATGTACAGGTGTCGAAAAGCAACTGATTTAGAAAAAAGAAAAAGCCCAAACTAAAACTACTGGAACCAAATAACAACACTAGTAATTTACTCATTTTTTTTAATTAAATTTTTTTTGTGTGTTATTTATTTTGTGAACATTTATTAGTTTCTGTTGATGTTGTATCTTATTTTTGTTTATTTTGTTCTATATTTTGTTGATTTATTTGATTAGTTTTCTTCAATTGTGTTCTGTTAGTGCCTTAGTTTGTTCATGTTACACATTATTTTGTTAGTTTATGGTTCATTTTCTTCATTTTACTGATCACTTTGGTAGTTTTTGTTCATTTTGTTGCTTATTTTATCTTATCTTATCTTATTGTTTTTTTTACTGTGGAATTGCTTAAGTCTCAGGAGTTAATTACATTCACCTCCTCAGACCTGGCGTCCACATATGTGGACTTCACCTTTTCTGTTGTCTAGAGTCTAGATCAGTGTTTCCCAACCCTGGTCCTCAAGGCACACTGTCCTGGATGTTTTAGATGTTTCTCTCTCCAACCACACCTGATTCAAATAATCAGCCTATCATCCAGCTCTGCAGAAGACTGATAATGACTGTCAGATGTGTTCAGAGAGGGTAACATCTAAAACATGCAGGACAGTGTGCCTCGAGGACCAGGGTTGGGAAACACTGGTCTAGATCATAATACCACAATTTGTTCTACAAGGGCCTGGTGTCCACTTATAAAGACATTATACTGCCACCACATGATGCCAGAAGAGTATAGTACTAGCTATTGTAATATATAATAATAATAATAATAATAATAATAATAATAATAATAATATATAATACTATCTCTCTCTCTCTCTCTCTCTCTCTCTCTCTCTCTCTCTCTCTCTCTCTCTCTCGCTAATTAATTAATTAATTAATTAATTCATTCATTCATTTTTGAGATCGGCACACCTGATGATTCTTTGTTTTTTAATTCACCAGGTTCCAATCACACCAAATAACCAAGAGAAATTAAAAATGCATGCCCTGCAAGAGTTCAGGTGTTAAGAGGTTAAAAGTGTTTTATTTCATAGTGTTCTGATATTGTGTTTTAAATAAGTGTTTTGTTGGTTCAAATCTTGAACAAATATTTTCCAGCTAAGTGGATATTTTTTGTAACTCGATAAAAATAGTTTAATCAAAAACACTTTAATCACATTACTTTTTTTCATGCCAAAAGCGAAATAAAAACATCTTGACGAAGGTTCTCATAATTCATGCATCAAAGGGTTCATTCTTTCACAGTTATTCTAACAATGGACAGAGTCACATTTTACAAGATAGCTTCTAGTGTTGGCGAAAATAATTGGAATTAACAGAGGTTTTACACTGTCAGTGTCATATATTCAGTGTTAAAATAAACTGATTCTCTCAGAGTTAATTCAACACAGATAAGAGTAAGATACCTTTCAGTGTTAAAAACATAATGACTCTGAAAAACCCAACCCACCAACCTCTGCACTCAAACTGAGTGAGAGGTTTGACATTGAAAATATATGCAGTTACTTTTTCTTAATAAACTGTTTCTTTTGTTTTTCCATTTAAGTCAAATCTGTACAAGAATAAAGTTGTACTATGTTTTCAAATAGTTAAAAAGCAACACTCTTTGGATTCATTTATCTATGAACATGTAGTGTTAAGCAGGTTTAACAGTGGAAACATTAGGTCTTAACACTAAACTCTTCAGTGTTGAATGTGAATAACACTATGGGTGTTGCTTCCCACATAGTGTAAAACTTGATTTTATAATAGTATGTTTACTCAGTACATGTAACACTAGAGTCAGTGTAAATATTACATTCTGTAGATAGGGCCCATATGTTCACTGAGGTAGTGTTAAAATGAACTCTTTAAGTGTAATATTAACACTGGTGATTTTACTGTGAAGGTCCAATTGATTTGATCCATGCAATAAAGATAAAGATGAGAAAGGACTCACAAGGTTAAGTCTAGCCAGGGTTTCATTCAGCTCTAAATATTGAGTCATGTGTCTAAACCCTCAGTCTTCAGATGTCCTCCATCTGTTAAGACATTATATTGGCAACAGAGGTAACATAGACACGGAGGGGGAACAAAACATTCACACACAAACCAAATCCAGTATCAAACGTCTGAAAGTACATCTTATTTTACCATATGTACGTGTTAATCTAAAGAATATCTGATGTCTGGAAAACCCCAGGGCACGGTCATGAGCCGGACATTTCAACCAGGTTTCACAAGAGGGAGCTTTGTCCTTTCAACTCTAATTTTGTCCTTCTTCCTCTGTCTTCTCTTCCCTCCTCTGTTTTTTATTTTGCATCTCTTTCTCTTTAGTTCATACAGAGTTTAAACTAACCCTGATGTCTCTGATGTGAATCCACAGATAAACAGTTGCAGCCTGACACTGGTGCTACTATCATTTCACTCTTTCATCGTGTTTACTTTGTTTTTACTCCTGCTGTCATGTCGTCTGTGTGATATATTCACCCCAGAGTGAAATAATAAATACTAGACAACCCCCCTTTATGGACAAATTACTTTTGTTTTTACTTTTGAAAAAAAAATAAAATAAAATAAAATAAAATAAAATATATATATATATATATATATATATATATATATATATATATATATATATATATATATATATATATATATATATATATATATATATATATATATATATATATATATATATATATATATATATATATATATATATATATATATATATATATATATATATATGATTAAGACCTATTGTAGGTTGGATTCAAACAATATTCATTTTGTTGTTACTTTTGTTTCATTTTATGGGAAAAAAAAGCACATTTGGTTCTACAAATTTTGCTCATAAATGTTAATATAGCCATGTTTCTTTTACAACAATGACCAGGAGTTAAAATGAGATAGAAAACAGCATGTGCACTGGAGATGAAGCCTGTCCATGAACCTAAAATAAAATGCTGTCCTTGCTTCAACTTCGGTAAAATTAAATCTCCTCCGCCTTTTATTACTTTATCTTAAACAAAGCCCTTAGGTTTACACATGTAATACTGCCAACAAACACACTACACTCACTCATTATGTTCTCTCTTCGCCTGTCCTTCATCCATTCCTACTTTGCTGTTTGTTTTCTTTAAGTCTGTAACTAACCTCAAACCTTCTAATGTATTTCCATTGGCCAACAGTGACTGAGGAATGTCAAGAATGGCAAATAATTTAGTAGAAAAGATGCAGCTGTTCACACATCTAGATAAGACTGTTTTGTGGTACAGTACAAGTGTCCATACACTCATGGATGCTACTGTTACAGAAAAAGACATGTACAATGCTCAGCATAAGTGAGTAGTACACAACAGCAGATTTGTCACAAAACCTTTAGTTATTTTTTATTTTTTTTTGGGCGGGGGGGCTTTTTCTATGGGACACTATACAACAAAATAATCCCACAAATATGGGCCATGGATACAAATAAGCTTTCTTAATTTGAATATGGAAAAAGTAGTTTTCATAATACATTAATTCAAGACCATGTTGCAAAAATGAGTATACCAATCAAAGTCCGAGGAGCAAATCTTTGTGTTATGTTACACTTTTGTAAATGACATAATTCCATATGTGTTCATTCCAGAGGTGGTCAAAGTACTCACATTTTGTACTTAAGTACAAGTACAGCTACTGGTGTGAAAAAATACTCTGGTACAAGTAGAAGTACTGATTCAACTCCTTTATTGAAGTACAAGTGAAAAAGTACAACTTCTAAGTAAAAAGTAAAACTGACTTTTTTTTTTTTTTTTTTTGCTATGGATGAAATAATACATATTTAACCAGGAAAAAAACAGAAAAATGTCCAAAAATAAAGCCTTTAAAAGCGAGTTACTGTGTAGATAATGTGTTTTATTGGGTCATGGTTCTCACTTTTATGGATATGGACAGAACATTTCAGAAAAAAAAGTAATAAATAGGAGATTTTAAAAAGCAGCATAATAATGAGGTAAAAATATAAATCATGATATCAGTCAAAAATATGAGAAAAAAGTTAGAATGAGACAAAAGTCTGAATTATGGGGAAAAAAAGGAATAATTATGATATAGTAAAACATAATTTCTGATTTATGACTTATTTTTTATACTGTCACATCTGTCTAGTTTGAAAAAGTAATGAGTCTATTCTGAGGATGTAAAGAGTATAAAGGTCAGATATTCATACAAAAATATAGGGAGTAAAACTAAAAAGTACTCAAGTAAAGTACAGATACCTAATTTTTTATTTATTTTTTTTAACTTAAGTACAGTAAAGGAAGTAGTTGTACTTAGTTACTTCCACCTCTGGTTCGTTCATAGTTTTGATGCCTTCACTTACAATGAATGGAAATAGTTATGGAAATAAAGAAAAAACAGGTGAGTTCAAACTTTTAACTGGTAGTATAAATTACATTATTATTATTAGAATTTTTAACTGGTAGTATAAATTACATTATTATTATTAGAATTTGACATAAAGGAAAATGTTGACGCTGTGAACTAGTCTTTATTTTATTCGCCAAATCAAAAACAAGTGAATGTAGCATTTTAGCTAGCACCATCTGAGTTTTTGTGCAAGATGTGATCATATTTCAAATACACACACACACACACACACACACACACACACACACACACACACACACACACAGACACACGGATGAAATTTACAAGGTAGTGCTATTGCTAACTTAGCTGCGACTGCTAATTTAGCTAAAACACCAACCATCACAGTTTCTGACAAGTAAATGTTAGTTAATGACAATTTGCCAAGAGTAATGCAATGTACTGTATAAAAACATTAAGTACAGTAGTATGCTTAGATCAAAACAATACTAACAACTATGTGAAAATGATGTTTTCCAGATGCATGGGTCAGAGGAAAATTGGCTTTGAGTCCAATCTCTGTCTCTATAACCAACTATCATGAGACATTACAAACACAAATCTGATCTGAGTGAGGTCAAATAGAGCAGGAAAATGAAACTAATGTTATATAAAATAATGTTGGTTATGAGTACATACTTGTTTTCTGTCGATATCTTTCATCTATTTTCATCCATCCTCATGTTCTCCATTCTCCTGACTACATCTACTTAGGAGACAGGAAGTTTTATTGTTTATTTGTTTGGATGATTCATTAAGCTCAAGATCTGAACTGAGCTGTTTTACATATCTTACACCATCTTTTAAATAGACAGTTGAGGTATCTATAGTGTAAATGTGATGTCTCAGGAACAGTCTCACATATTTGTCCTCAAATACAGGACAGACTTTCAAATGGACACAATAATTCAATAGTGCAACATAGGGCTGGGCGATTCTTGCTAAAATGTGAATCTCGATTTTTCTCCACAAGAATCTCGATCTACGATTCTCACACGATTTCCATTTTCCCATGAAAAATTTATTTTTTTCTTTCTGTAAAGACTAACAATGACAGGAACAGTCGGTGCTGAACAACAGCTTGCAACAAAGAAATGCAGCAAAAAAATAAACAAAAAAACGCAACAAGAGAAATGCAGCAAAAAAATAAATAAACAAAGAAATGCCGTCAGCCACCAGTGACTGAACTATTCTTAAAGAGTAATCATGATTACCACCAAAAATATAAACTTAAAATCAAGTGCTGCTTGTCACGGGTTCGTTTTCAAATGATGGCTCGGACGACGAGACTTCAGTGATTATATTATTTATTCACCAAGTCCAATACCAGCAGTGATGGTGAACAATATTTACAGTGCAAAAATTACTAAAGATAACCCCAGAAAAAAAAGAAACTATTTACAAAAGATCTCAATCACACAAATAAAGTTCTTCCATTCAACACTAAATTCAACCAAACACACACTCTCTCAAATTTAAACACTAACTCTTCTAACTCAGCTCCAACACTACGCTTATCTCCAACTCTGCGGCGGAAGTGTCTCTGTTTGGTGCTGTAGCAGGTGTGTGTGTGTGTGTGTGTGTGTGTGTGTGTATGTGTGTGTGTGTGTGTATGTGTATGTGTGTGTCCAAATGTCTATGTATGAATTCTGGTTGAAACCGTGCGGGAGCGTTGCGCACAGCGCGAGAAAGTCGCGCTATGTAGACTGACAGAGAGAGAAGAGAAAAAAATACACACGGAGCAGGAAGTGAGGGCGCGCTAATGACGCACCGTCACACTGCTCAACTCACTGGATCAATTGTTTTTGTTTTTTAACAAGGGGTTTTTTTTAGAGCTTGACTTGTAAAGCCTTGCCTAACTATCCAGTCTGTCCTTTTCGGTGGGCTGCTCTCGGCTGCTGCGTCTCCACGGTTCGCTATCCTGTAGCTAATGCTCCCATTGCTGCGCAGTGGCCACTCCGCAGCAAATGAGCGACTGCCGTGTCAGAGTAGCACGCATCAGCGGCATGAACAGGAGACGGACAGACGCCGTAGAATCGCCGTAATTCGATCTTATTAAAAATGAGATCGCCGAGTGCCTGAATCGAGATCGAGGGTCCATTTTCGATTAATCGCCCAGCCCTAGTGCAACATGAATATTAGTGGCCAGAGGTCACATGATGACATCACTGTGACATCATGTACGTCAACATAACATCTCAGGAAAGAAACATTTTGGAGCTATTAGTTATTAGTGTCACGGATCGGGGTGAGGTGAAAGGAGGACTCCATTGCACAGTACTGAAGGGCAAAATAATTTAATAACAAAACAACATAAAAACAAGACAAACACAACCTGGGGGTGGACGGCCAGAGAGATGGAAGCAAAAGTCCGGGTTATGGAGGTGACATGTCTGAATGGTCCTGCACTGGCAGCTACAAGCCTTACTGCTTATATAGCCACCGATTAGGAACGGCTTGCAGCTGCGCAGTGCAGGACCAGGTGAGTGTGGAGATTGGGGGAAAGGTCACTGGAGCGGAGGTCATGACAGTACCCCCCCCCTAAGGGGCGGCTCCTGAAGCCCCTAAAAAACAAACAAACAAAAAAAAAACACAAACACCCCCCCCCCCCCCCCCCCGTTGTCCAGAGCTCAAAAATAAAAACATTTTTAAGTAGTATTTCACCGAGCAGGGCGGCATGGTAACCTCCTGGTCGGAGTACCCTCTGGGCAGAGCGGTGTGGCATCCTTCTGGGCAGGGCGGTGTGGAAACCCCCTGGGCAGAGTACCCTCTGGGCGGAGCGGTGTGGAATCCCTTCTGAGCAGGGCGGTGTGGAAACCCCCTGGCGGAGTACCCTCTGGGCAGAGCGGTGTGGCATCCTTCTGGGCAGGGCGGTGTGGAAACCCCCTGGGCGGAGTACCCTCTGGGCAGAGCGGTGTGGAATCCCTTCTGGGCAGGGCGGTGTGGAAACCCCCTGGCGGAGTACCCTCTGGGCAGAGCGGTGTGGCATCCTTCTGGGCAGGGCGGTGTGGAAACCCCCTGGGCGGAGTACCCTCTGGACAGAGCGGTGTGGAATCCCTTCTGGGCAGGGCGGTGTGGAAACCCCCTGGCGGAGTACCCTCTGGGCAGAGCGGTGTGGCATCCTTCTGGGCAGGGCGGTGTGGAAACCCCCTGGGCGGAGTACCCTCTGGGCAGAGCGGTGTGGAATCCCTTCTGGGCAGGGCGGTATGGAACCCCCTGGCGGAGTACCCTCTGAGCAGAGCGGTGTGGCATCCTTCTGGGCAGGGCGGTGTGGAAACCCCCTGGGCGGAGTACCCTCTGGGCAGAGCGGTGTGGCATCCCTCTGGGCAGGGCGGTGTGGAAACCCCCTGAGTAGGGCGGCGTTGAACCCTTCCGGGCGGAAGACCCTCAGGACTGAGTGGCCTGAGAGGTCTGGGTTGGTAGCAGGAGCAACTGGACTGGTCTGACTGAGGACCAAGGAGACTGATTGGGTGGGGTCACCACGGACTCTGGCTGAGACAGGAACAAGACAAAACGAAGAAACGGGCAACAGGCAGGGACAGGAAACAGACAGGCAGAAACGAACAACAAGCAAGGACAGGGGACAGAAACCAGCAACGGGCAACAGGCAGGGACCGGGGACAGAAGCCAGCAACGGGCAACAGGCAGGGACAGGGAACAGAAGCCAACCACGGGCAACAGGCAGGGACAGGGAACAGAAGCCAACCACGGGCAACAGGCAGGGACCGGGGACAGAAGCCAGCAACGGGCAACAGGCAGGGACAGGGGACAGAAGCCAACCACGGGCAACAGGCAGGGACAGGGAACAGAAGCCAACCACGGGCAACAGGCAGGGACAGGGAACAGAAGCCAACCACGGGCAACAGGCAGGGACAGAGGACAGAAGCGAGCAACGGGCAAGAGTCAGGGACAGGAACAGACAGAAAAGACCAACGACAGACCAACGACAGACCAAGACCGACGAAAAGACACAACGCCAGGCGACAGGACAACTAGCCAGAAGACAAGACAACACGCCAGGCGACAGGACAACTAGCCAGAAGACAAGACAACAAGCCAGAAGACAAGACAACAAGCCAGAAGACAAGACAACAAGCCAGAAGACAAGACAACTAGCCAGAAGACAAGACAACAAGCCAGAAGACAAGACAACAAGCCAGAAGACAAGACAACAAGCCAGAAGACAAGACAAAAAGCCAGAAGACAAGACAAAAAGCCAGAAGACAAGACAAAAAGCCAGAAGACAAGACAAAAAGCCAGAAGACAAGACAAAAAGCCAGAAGACAAGACAAAAAGCCAGAAGACAAGACAAAAAGCCAGAAGACAAGACAAAAAGCCAGAAGACAAGACAAAAAGCCAGAAGACAAGACAAAAAGCCAGAAGACAAGACAAAAAGCCAGAAGACAAGACAAAAAGCCAGAAGACAAGACAAAAAGCCAGAAGACAAGACAAAAAGCCAGAAGACAAGACAAAAAGCCAGAAGACAAGACAAAAAGCCAGAAGACAAGACAAAAAGCCAGAAGACAAGACAAAAAGCCAGAAGACAAGACAAAAAGCCAGAAGACAAGACAAAAAGCCAGAAACTCGGAACGCTAGCCAAAAACTCGGAACGCTAGCCAGAAACTCGGAACGCTAGCCAGAAACTCGGAACGCTAGCCAGAAACTCGGAACGCTAGCCAGAAACTCGGAACGCTAGCCAGAAACTCGGAACGCTAGCCAGAAACTCGGAACGCTAGCCAGAAACTCGGAACGCTAGCCAGAAACTCGGAACGCTAGCCAGAAACTCGGAACGCTAGCCAGAAACTCGGAACGCTAGCCAAAAACTCGGAACGCTAGCCAAAAACTCGGAACGCTAGCCAAAAACTCGGAACGCTAGCCAGAAACTCGGAACGCTAGCCAGAAACACGGAACGCTAGCCAGAAACACGGAACGCTAGCCAGAAACTCGGAACGCTAGCCAAAAACACGGAACGCTAGCCAAAAACACGGAACGCTAGCCAAAAACACGGAACGCTAGCCAAAAACACGGAACGCTAGCCAAAAACACGGAACGCTAGCCAAAAACACAGAACGCTAGCCAAAAACACAGAACGCTAGCCAAAAACACAGAACGCTAGCCAAAAACACAGAACGCTAGCCAAAAACACAGAACGCACGGGCAGGGACACATAACTAGCTGGGAAATACACAGAACGCTAATCCAAAAACACAGAACGCTAATCCAGAAACACAGAACGCTAATCCAGAAACACAGAACGCTAATCCAGAAACACAGAACGCTAATCCAGAAACACAGAACGCTAATCCAGAAACACAGAACGCTAATCCAGAAACACAGAACGCTAATCCAGAAACACAGAACGCTAATCCAGAAACACAGAACGCTAAGCAGGACAACACAGAACGGGGCAGGAAAACACAGAACGGGACAGATACACAGACCGCTTAAGCCAGATACACAGACCGCTTAAGCCAGATACACAGACCGCTTAAGCCAGATACACAGACCGCTTAAGCCAGATACACAGACCGCTTAAGCCAGATACACAGACCGCTTAAGCCAGATACACAGACCGCTTAAACCAGATACACAGACCGCTAGAAAGCGACACAGACCGCTAGAAAGCGACACAGACCGCTAGAAAGCGACACAGAACGCTAGAAAGCGACACAGAACGCTAGAAAGCGACACAGAACGCTAGAAAGCGACACAGAACGCTAGAAAGCGACACAGAACGCTAGAAAGCGACACAGAACGCTAGAAAGCGACACAGAACGCTAGAAAGCGACACAGAACGCTAGAAAGCGACACAGAACGCTAGAAAGCGACACAGAACGCTAGAAAGCGACACAGAACGCTAGAAAGCGACACAGAACGCTAGAAAGCGACACAGAACGCTAGAAAGCGACACAGAACGCTAGAAAGCGACACAGAACGCTAGAAAGCGACACAGAATGCTAGGAAGGATATACAGGACGCTAGGAAGGATATACAGGACGCTGGGCAGATAAACTGAATGTTGGGGCAGGGAAACATAACAAACTGGGAAATACACAGACAGGGACAGAACGCAAGACTGGACAGACTTTAGACAGAACAAAACGGGGAAAACTAAAAACAAAAAGGGTCCCTTCAGCACTGGCGGAGTCCAGATGGTGGCAGGACCATTCTGTCACGGATCGGGGTGAGGTGAAAGGAGGACTCCATTGCACAGTACTGAAGGGCAAAATAATTTAATAACAAAACAACATAAAAACAAGACAAACACAACCTGGGGGTGGACGGCCAGAGTCCGTGGTGATGATGAGTGTCCGGGTTATGGTGATTGGGGAGATGGAAGCAAAAGTCCGGGTTATGGAGGTGACATGTCTGAATGGTCCTGCACTGGCAGCTACAAGCCTTACTGCTTATATAGCCACCGATTAGGAACGGCTTGCAGCTGCGCAGTGCAGGACCAGGTGAGTGTGGAGATTGGGGGAAAGGTCACTGGAGCGGAGGTCATGACAATTAGTTTATTATTATTATTATTATTATTATTGACAAGTGTCTTTTTCACTGATAATGTGGACAATACATTAGACCAATGGTGAAGATAGGACAGGTAGAAAACATGGCATTAAAGAAATACAAATGCAGATTAAGGGCTAAAGGGGACCAATGATACAACTCCCATCAGGAATCAAGCTCTTGAGGATGTGACATTTACTCCTGTGGGTGGTACTTGTAGCAGAGGGGGTCTACTGCACATGTGCCATTTATAACCAGAGTCTGCTGGTGATATTTGTCTGAACTATTGCTTTGTTGACATATGCGTGTCTAGAGAGATGTCAAAACTGGATTCAATTTGATTTAAGAGTTTTTGAAGTGATTATCTTGTGCAAGGGTGTGCAACCTGTGGCTCCAGGCCCACATTGGGCTCTTGGGCCCTATTCATGTAGCTCCATGTGGCTTTAAAAAGAACATATGGAAATGGATATCATTTACTACTTACACCTTTTGCTATCCCTATTACAACCATAAAGTCATCCTGATGTAAGGCAGATGTCTACATATGTATACAACACAAAAAATCCCTGTAAAAAATAGAAATAGAACAGGGTGTCCCATACAGTAAGTCTCCATAGGAAACATAATACATTCCATACATACAAATGTCATCATTTTGCTAGTGTAATTTGGTAATTTTGTTTTTATTTCTGAAAATGCACCGACACCTTGACCTTGATTTATTGTCAATGTATTCCGTTCAAACAGCTTCTTAAACAGCCACTACTTGTCTTTGAGGTAAAACAAGGATATCTTTTGGCTTATTTTTGTTTTATAATGGCTCTTTGTAATGCAAATGTTGCTAAAACCCCTGTTCCACACATTGTTTGTTCTTGGTTATACTTTGTTTAGGTAACTTTTCCCAAAAAATACAATTATATCTTGGTTGATAATGCAGCTCCTAATGTCATCTTTGTATCTTTACCACCCAGCTCCTCGTATTATCACCTTATTAGATACAGTAGATATACTACTGGACCACAATGCCACCTTCATCTGTGAAGTGGAGTCTCGTCCCTCAGCTGACATCAGCTGGACCAAAAATAACCACCCAATAATGTAAGTCACACTTTTATTATTATTATTATTATTATTTTAATTTAACCTTTATTTAACAAGGCAAGTCATTAAGAACAGATTCTTCTTTACAATGATGGCCTGCCAAGAGACCGGAGTCACTTGGGGGGGAAAGGGTAGAGGGCTGAAAACTAAAAACAGATAAAAAAAATTCACATAAAATTATGGTTAAAAAACATTCAACAGACAACAAACACTTCTGGAAGATCTAGTGACATAAAACACAGCAGACGGCAACATATAGCACTCATATTGGAGGGCGGGGTCTGGGGTGGGTCACATATACTGGGGGACAGGGTCACACATATTCACACTCAGTGAAATAGAAAGAGGTTTTGGACTTTAATGAAATACTGGACAAGCTGATTGTTGTTTTCCCCTCTATTAGGTACTATGACCCTCGCTATATTACAAGGGAACAGGGTCAGATGCTTGTCATCCCTCATGTACGGGAGTCAGATAATGGAGAATATTGCTGCATTGCCAGTAATGGGATTGGGGAAGCGGCCAAAAGCTGTGGAGCGCTTCAGCTAAAGATGAGTACGTCTGCTTTCTTTCCATGTTTGTTGAGCTGGACTCCAATCCTGATCGTAAATCAATATTAATTGAAAGAATTTACAGATGTTGCAATGTAAAAAATGAGAAATTCACATAGTCAAAGGTATTATCTCCTCTTGTGTCTCTGTATCAGAACCACAGATTAAAAGGCATCCAACCAATGTGACCCTGTTGATCGAATCCAAAGCAGTGCTGCCCTGTGTTACCCTGGGCAACCCCAAACCAGATGTTACCTGGCTCAAAGACGATGAGCTTATCAAGGTACCAAAAAATGCAAATACTAAAGAAGGAAGTCACCAAAACATGTCCATATTTAGCCTCAGTTTCTAACTGCTGACCTCTACTATTAGATGGAAAAAACATGCTGCTGTATTAGAGTTATATTTTGATGATGTCCTCTTACTCCTAGATTAGTGACAGAGTGACTATTCTTGACTACGGTGCATTGAAGATCCATCATATACAGAAGGAAGACGCAGGACAGTATCGCTGTGTGGCTCAGAACAGTATTGGTTTGGCTTTTTCCAAACCTGTCACCATCGAAGTACAGGGTATGTTCTATCTATCTATCTATCTATCTATCTATCTATCTATCTATCTATCTATCTATCTATCTATCTATCTATCTATCTATCTATCTATCTATCTATCTATCTATCTATCTATCTATCTATCTATCTATCTATCTATCTATCTATCTATCTACCTACCTACCTACCTACCTACCTACCTACCTACCTACCTACCTACCTACCTACCTACCTACCTACCTACCTACCTACCTACCTACCTACCTACCTACCTCCCTCCCTCCCTCCCTCCCTCCCTCCCTCCCTCCCTCCCTGTCTCCCTGTCTCCCTGTCTCTCTCTCTGTGTATATATATATATATATATATATATATGTATATGTGTGTGTGTAAAGTGTCTTTGTTTTGTCTCCAGCTCCTGCACGAATCCTCCGGGTCCCAAAGGATAAAAGAGTAGCATATGGGAGCCAGATTTCCCTAGAGTGTAACGCTACAGGAAATCCAATTCCCACCATCACCTGGCTGGAAAATGGGAATACTGTGAGTGTTCAGGTTCAACATGTTGGACGCATTTTGCAGTTTTACCAACATGTGTGATATTTGATTAGTCTCAAATCTGCATCCATGAAAACAGATTGAATAATATCCTTAGACTTAGACAAACTTTATTGATCCACAAGGGAAATTACCTGGTTACAAAATTTAAATTCAATTCAATTCAATTCAGTTTTTTTTTGTTCAGTCTTATGCCAGGTTGCCTCAGGGCTTTACAGAATTAGTTGGATACAAAAACAAACAACAGTCAAATAAATAGTAGACAAAGGAAATTGGTTAATGCATATAAATAAACCCTCTTGGAAAAAGTAAGTGTGAAGAGATAACACCAATAAATAGTATAAATAAAATACACTAATAAAGCTGGACAAAAACTATAATATTTACATTATATACAAATCATCAGTAAATGGAAGTGATTATAAATATAAATACACAGTACAGTACATACTGGTGAGAAAGTAAGTAAGGTGCAGTAATATGAATGTGAAAAAGCATAACTTCTTCAAGAGTGGAGCAGCTTATGAAGGAGTGTTTATGCCTACTGTGCACTAATGTAGTCCTGTGAGCAGTGAACTGAGACAGACACATACTTGAACCTCCCCAAATGTTTGCAACAACACTTAGTCACTGAGTTGACATTTGACTCTGTGGACGTTTGGAAAGTGGCCAGTGTCTCTACTTCGTCACTTTAATGAGACTACTGACCCTGAACTTTAACTTACTTCGATCACTGACATGTTGGAGTTTCTTTTCCACATTCTAACTAAAAACTAGTGAATTTCCACCAGGTCACCAGGGATACGTTTTAAGATGGGGTCACATTTGAACTGATGTAGTTTGGATTTGATTTCAGTCACATTTTAAATACAGAAATCACGTGATGTTCCCTTTCTAATAAACTCTAATAACATGCATATTACAGTTCCTCTGTTAAAGCTTAACCTTAACACTAGTTTTCCCAGAAAATAATTTATATGAGGTTAACAGCTGGTAGCTCTACCCTTGGCACTTCCAAGTACTGACCTCAAGGAAACATATTTATGGCCTCTATATTACATTTCTTTTGGAAGAATTGGACACTACATTGACTATATACATCACTGTATGGGACGACCATGGCTTGGTAATTGGTAGAGTGGATCGTTCAATAACTGAAGAGTTGGCAGTTCAAATCCCGCCCTGTCCTAGTCATATTCTGTTGTGTCCTTGGGCAAGACACATCATCCTCCTTGTCTTCAATGCTGCTACTCACACTGGTGTATAAATGTGTATGAATGTTTGGTGGTGGTCGGAGTGAGAGTGAATGAATAATGGTTCCACTGTGCGCTTTTTGAGTATGCATTCCATAGAAAAGTGGTATATAAATGTAGTCCATTATTATTAGTAGTACTTTACGAAGGAATGGCAGAGTAATGTAATCATCAGGGTTTGTCTGATTGTTAGCAAGATAATTTTTTAAATTATCGACATATTTGGCTGAAATTTTCAGGAAATGTTGAAATTGACACAAGGAACAACTGATTACATTTTGATGGTGATCAGTGGAGGCATATTGGGGGGCACATGTATATGATTTGTAGCAAGATAATTCTGGGGGGGGGGGGTTGATCGGAGTCTGCTTTTCGAGTTATTGTTATTATTGTTGTTATTGTTATTATGTTATCCTGTGCTTGTGCTTATGTACAATTTGTTATTTTGAGCAGCAATGTAGAGATTATAGTTCTTTGTTCTTAATTATTTTACCACTATAAAACTGGGTTATAGTAATAAATAAATAAATAAATAAAGAGGTTGGAGATTGTGGGGTTTGAAGGAAAGACTTTAACCAGTTTGACAAACCAGTACTTATTGAATGCATAGGAGGATCAAGCTTGCGTTCATCACAGTTTCTTACTCTTGCTGTTCTTTTACTCTCATGAGAACAGTTTTGCACTAATCGATGTTCATTGCACTCACATCTGGTGCATCTGCCAGCTTTTTAAAAGTGGTCATTTGAGACTAACTTAACTTTTCTGTTGAAATCTCATCCGTCTGTTCATCCGTCGAGTCCCCACAGGAATATTTTTGTCTCCTTCACTGTAGTCCAGTTTGGATTCAATGTCAGTCAATGAAACCAGCATCTGAGATATTTTGTCACGTAGCTGACATTGTGACACATTGTCAGCTGCAGAGCTGCACACAAAGGCAAAGCTGTGACAATAAGAGATTAGGTGACGGGGAAAGTAACACAGCCTTTCAAATACTCGATTATAGTCAAAGCTCTAAAGCTGCTGTCATGCAGTCTCATAGATAAATAATGAAAGCATTACACCAGGATAAAGCGACATTAAAATAGACATTATGTTATATACACAGTGCGTTATAATAATGATTTGAATACAGTGCTGGCTCTGATTATCATAAGCTGTTATATGACACTGCATGGAGTCAATGTGGCAAATATTAACCACAAAAAATAAGACTGAGAGGAAAATATACTACTATATCCAACAGCGGTCCAAACTGAACCCATAAAGACCCAGAGCTACTTATGAAATTGTTCACAAAACACCATTCAACTAATCATTCTACATCAGGGGTGGGAAATTAAGTTTCCTATGGAGCCACATGAGACACTTAGACAGTTAATAAGGGCCAGATGAATTCACCTGCAGCTCTGCTAAATATGTATCTGTATAAAAAACAGCAAATGAAATAATACTATGATACAATAAAATGTGGAGCACAGAATAAAACTATTTAATGAATATTAAAAAAAACATTGCAAAACCATCTCCATGTTACCTTTTTACTTTCCCTCCATGTTAACTTTACACATAAAAACATAAATGCAGCTTTATTTGTTTGTGTTCTGTCTCTGACTTCAGTGAAAAATACTTAGAAATCCATGTCTTGTTAAAATCTCTGTATTTTTAATCTTTCTTTTATATGTGTGTGTGTGTGTGTGTGTGTGTGTGTGTGTGTGTGTGTGTGTGTGTGTGTGTTAGCCAACATCTAATGTATGGAAAGTATGTAAGAAAAAAAACCTTAATTTAGCAGATTCTTCAAAATAAAAGCTGCATAATATTTATCTGCATTGACTTTTAAGTTGGCCATGACCTCATGCGGGCCGGCTGGACAGGGTCCACCCCAGGCCTTACTTTGCCCATATAATCAGTTATTTTCCTATGTTTCATTAATTGTAGATGTAGATGTTTGTAAAGCTCAGATTAAAGTTGAGGGTTATATCAGAAACAGAGAAAAATGAGCTTTTTCAGGGAAAATATAAATAAGTGTTATGTAATTAGCATTATGATATAACCACTATTTTGGACTGTTTGGTTTGGGTATGGGTTATTTCTAAGCTTTCTTAAGTGTTTTATTTCCCTATGTATGTTGCCTTTTTTCAGGCAAAAACAGATATTTTCCTACATTAAATCGAATGATCACATTAATGTTCATATAAGATCAAAATAATTCCAAAGGTTGTTATATCTGAAAGAGAAAACATGACTTTATCAGCAAAGCTCTCATTAACTGAACATAAACCAAGAGTGTCCATCCACTGTCATTGATCCAACTCCATGGGTTTTGTTTGTGAATTAATATTGTATAAGATGACAGTGTTTCCATGGTAACTACGGAGCCTCTGAATGTCCAAATGGGTCATATCTGATGACCATGAAAAGATGAAAAACTGTATTTTACACCAATTTTTTACCTGTATTAATAAAATTAGTGGCTCAGAAATGATTAAACATTTTAGATGAGTAGATGACTTTGGTCACTAGTGGCCTTTTGGGTCTTTATGAGTTAACAAGTACACAGGTTAGGTGTTACAAAACAACTAATAGTGAGATAATCTCTAAGATAATGCTAATAATTAGTACAATTAGTCCCATCTGCCTCTTCTCCCCTTCAGCCTCTTTCTTTTGCACACACACCCTCTATATCAGCCATTGTTCAGCTATATCACCAGAGATATAAACACAACAGGAATTTTCATTATGTTTGGAGAGGATTGAAGAGATTGCTTTTCATTCAGCCAGTAACACACAAGGTTATCAGCTGTAATTGCGCAAGTCTTTTAAAGCAGCACAGTGATGCTAATGTCAGAAACAAATCATAAAATCAAGTCTTTTTGTGGAACCTCTCTGTATTGGTGTGATTCATGTGCAGTGATTGTGTTTTAATCATCTTTTCCATTGTAATCACACATGGAGACCTTTGGGAACAGCAGGTAAAGACATTAATCGTGAGTCATAGTGAGTGGATCTTACAAAGTGGATGAGGTCAGTGCAGTGTGATGTAACTTGAGTAAAAAACAGAACCTTGTGTGGTTGAACATCATCATCACTTCCTGTAAATTAAAGTGCTAAGTGCACACATCAATCATTTTGAGAGAACAAGGCTCTGATTAGATATATATTGATGTGGTTAATTACACTGTACAGTACAGTTTTTGTCATGCATTAGCATCCGCTTGGAAAATTCAAAACAACACTTCAATTTTAGGGAGATTTCTTGCGGTAAACTCATTATTATCTCTACCAAGGTGGTATTCAGTTCAAATCTGTTTGTCAGCAGGATTATGCAAAACGTTCTGAAAGGATTTTGATTAAACTTTTAGGAATGATAGATAAAGGGTCAAGGAAGAACCCATTACATTTTGAGCAATGAAGGTTAAGGGTCAAGGTCACACTAAAGGTCAACAGATAAAACATAAGTGGTAATATCTTAGGATTCAGACAAGATCGAATCTCTCGTTTTTTTTACATTCACATCGTCTCACCTTCAGACATCAGGTGGGTCAATGCTGATGGTTCGATAACGTCACATGTGCATGACAAATCAAGCCTTGGTCGGAGGTGTGCTGTCTCTGCCGGCCTTGTTTTCTATTGTGATTTGCTTAATTCTGCAAGAATTGTCAGAGTAATTAGAGGCAATCACATAAGAGTTAACAGGCTGCATGATTTTGATTTTTTTCTTTCCCACCCAACAAGGCTGCAGACATTTTGTGCCATTGCGGCGAGACATGCCCCACATAATTGTCTGGGTATTTATTCATCTTGGGTGAGCTGTACAATGTGATTACAGGCCCCTGATGCTTGTAAATATAGTGTGTGTTTATGTGCGTGTGCTGATTAAAATGTGCTGCTTTTTTGGCAGCTTGTTGAGGTCATTAATTTCATCGTGGGTGGAAAGTACTCAGCCTAAAACGGGCAGTGGCCGAAACAAATATAGACATATCACACATCAGCGCCTTCACTCATGTTAAAGACACTACACACTCACATATATCATTTATATTTATCAGTGTGAAAAAGGAACTAAAAACAAGTCACATCTATACCTACATGTGAAGGATCAGGAACTTATTTTTAGATTTTTGTAAAAAGTGGGTTGATTAATGACAGACATAAACAGTGTACAGTATGCATGGAATTTTATCAACTCAACACCCAGGACTCATGAACAAACACTAAAAACATACTTTAAATAACTATTTTCCTAACTAGTTATCTGTGGTCCCCAGACATGTTCAGCACCAGTGTGAATACTTCTTGATTAGACAGAACTGGACTCTAGTTTCTGGGCGCAGCGCAGGAGGAAGAGCCTGCGCAATGTTAGTTTCGGTCTGGCGCAGAGCAGTTTGGGAGTGTGGCGGACCCCGGTGCGCCAAGATGGGCGTGGCAGCGCACTTGTGGGAGGTGACCACTGATCCAGTTCGGTGCAGTGACAGATTCGCTGACTTTAGACAGTGCAGCAAGCTCACCAGTTGAAGGCACGTCTAAGTGCGGCGCAGCCAGTGTAGTGTTAGTTTCAGACCGGCGTACATATTACCACAACCTTACAGACAAGTTTCCAGAGTGTCAGAAACATTTCAATATAATACCCGATCAATGTAACATCATCTCCGGGGTGATCGGTGGTGGACCTGTTTTTTGGTTTAATTTCATTAAGTATAGATTTAGTTTGATTTTTTTCAATCATCGTTATTTGAAACAATAGAAATAACAGTAGCTACAATATCATTCTCAGCATTTAATGACTTAATTCCATTAAGTTGTACCTCATATGTTCTTCAGTTATGTTCACTTATATCCACAATAGTTGCTCTTAATAAAAAAAATATTAGTTGGAAGTAGCTACTTAAAAAGAAGAGCATGTTACAGCAACTGAATACATTTGAGTTAGTACTATTACTGAAACTTTGAGTATTCACAACTGAGTATATTTAATTATTATGAATGTTCAGGTTTATTGTGTGGAGTGGGCAAGTCATCTGTCGCCATCTTTGGGGTGCCGGTGGGAGCAGAAATATTATATTATATCTGTGGGTGTGGGTGGGAGCGGGACAGAAACTTGCGGGAGTGTGTGTGTTATGGGTTTACCTTAACCCTAAACCTGAAAATAGAACCACCGATCATCTACAAACCCAAACCCAAAACTAAAACAACAAAATTAAGAACCATAAAAACTCCTAAGTGAAATCAAAACCACATTTAAACAAAACAAACAAAACCCAAACGGACCCGGTCAGCCGGTGTTATGGTGTGCGCCTGGATGCGTGTTTAAGAGCGAGGAGAGGAATCAGCTGGTAAATCCATCCACACCCTTTTTCCTCCCTCAGTCCCACTTACACCAGTGAGAGGAGATTAAACGGAGGAGGGGTGTACCAGTGGGAGGAACAAAGAGGTGGGCTTACGCCAGTTTGCGCAGCGTACCAAACTTGCAAAAGTTGTCTGAACACCCCGTTGGCAAAGCGCAGGCTGGCTGCGCCCCGCTTGCGCCTTGACTGCGAAACTAGAGCCCAGTGGTTTATTTCAAATATCATTAAAATCACACAATAAGACAGACATGAAAATTAAACACAAAACAGTTCCTCCTTTTTTCCTTCCACTCATTTGGTAAAGAAAACAAATAGAAAATGTTTAAAGAACTAGTTCCAATCAGAGTCAGTGTAATATGAACTCACGAAAGCCAAACATGAAATGTAGATGATGTCCTCGTGCGTATTCTAAATATAGGAGGTCAATTCTTCTGTTTTGGATGGCTGGAAGTCAGGCTTTTCCAAAGTGTGGATGAACTTTAGGACAGTGGTTCTCAGACGTTTTCTGTCAGCTGCTATTTAAGGAAAAAAGACTCACATGAACCCCCTCAACCCAAGAAAACTGTAACAATGGTCCAAGTATAACTTTTATTTAAGGAAACCTCCAATTCCCTTTTGTCTGTTTGTTACTATTTTATACTATTTAAATATATATGTGTGTGTGTGTGTGACAGAGAGAGAGAACGAGAGAGAGAGAGAGGGTCATTAATTAGATCTATCCTATCCACTGTTATCCACAAGTTATTTCTCAGACTTTGGATGCATACAATTTAGAAAAAACATACTCAACGTTTTACGGGGCTTTAAATTAACCATACAGGCTCTTCAGACTCTTTATAGATATCAGTATGGGCTGAAATATTATATGTGTTTCTCAGTTATTCATGTTTTTCATTAAGTGTCATAATAATGGTTGTAATCTCCACATGCTGAACTCATGTATGCTGTTTGTTATTAGTTATTTATTACCACAACCTGCATTAATTGTCTACCTATTGTCTCTCATAATGTATTCATGTATATATCTATGGTGTGATTTGTTATTTTCTCCTAGATCTCAGGTGCATCAGTGGATGAGACCTTGGTGGGAGAGGTGATCTTGTCTGTGCTCAAAGTGATAGTGAACAAACCAGCTCTGTACACGTGTATGGCGTCCAACAGACACAGCGCAGGGGCCAACACCGTCAAGGCCACAGCTCGAGTCACGGTGGCAGGTACGGAAATGAGCGTCATTTGTATCCCTGCTTAGTCTTGGTTGCTGTAACTGTTTCCGTTGTGTTTGCTGCCAGTTGCTTTATTCGTGTGGCTTCAGCTGTTGGTCGTCTCCCCATTTGGCTGATGCTCCTCACCTCCCACCCCTCACGATCCACAAGCCAAATGCCCTAAAACAATACACAACCCTTGATCTTAAGACCACACACAGTGCCCCTCCCCTTTGCTGCCCATCAGATTCTTCATAACTGGCTTTGTGACTGGAAGAGACACACCATGGCTGATTATCTCTCTGTAACAAAAGTGATTTTTATCTGTCTGCCTCCTCTTATGTGTCTGTTTCCCCTCTTTTTCCCTCTCTTCCTTCTTGTTATCCTTCAACCCGTATCTTCCGGATACTGCCACTTCCCAATAGAGTGGAGGTAAGATAAATTATTTTTTTCTCTTATCATGTATACTGGAAGATCAATTTTCTGTTAATTTCCTTACATTTGCAGATGTTTAACTGATTACTAAGCACATTTGATATTAGTCTGTGTTTAACTGTCCAACTTAAAGCTATTGGGAAGTTTAGTTCATTTTCCGGTTTTTTTTTTTCCATTTACACGGAGGCCTGAACTGAAATGATCCATGACAATATGACACCATGCGACAGGCCTTACCACTCACGAAGCCTAAAACTACATCACAAGAGAAATAATTTCAAGCAAAAAACAGTTAACAATTTAACATTTTGAAAGTGTACAACAGGAATATATGGCTCAGTTAGTCAAGCAGGTTGTCCAATAACTGAAAGGTTCAAATCCTGGTTTCAACTGTCCACATGTCAACTTGACTTTGCAAGACACTGAACCCTAAATTTCTCCCAGTAGACCCTGGTGACTTTGTAATGTACTTTGGACACTATAAAGGTGTATAAACAGTGCTCTATAAGCGCAGTCTATTTCAATGCAATGTCACATATACATGTTTCAATTGTTAAATCTACATGTTACTCCAACTATGGTTATGTCTTGTTGTGTTTTTTACAGTATTGTTCTGGTAACCACAGCTGCCAGTATTTACAGTATTTGCCATTATGTCTTTTTCATGTGTGTATTTATATAACTCACAAGTATATTAGTTAATATCAATACAATAAATAGAATTTATCATATTCATGTATTTCATTACATATAAGCCAAGCCATCTACAGCATATTACACACCATCACCCCTCAATTCCATGAAGCATAAGATAACAAAGTCTTGTTAATATCACCTAATCTAATGAAACTTAACTTGGAGTTGTCTGTCAAGGAAAAATTAATTTCATTAAATAAACTGAAAGTCCCATAGTGGCAGTCAGCAGGTGGGTGAACCATCGCCCACTAGAGGGGATTCTCTGACAAGGTGTAAAAAGACACTTAAAACTGAGGAACATTCAGATGACTCTGCAGATGAAACTCCATGACAAGAAAGTGCTGAATACAATGTTATGCCCCAGCCTAGGGGTGTACCCGGACGTACACAACACTCTATCTCAGGGGTCACCAACCCTGGTCGTTGAGGGCCCCTATCCTGCATGTTTTAGATATTTCCCTCTTCCAACATAGCTAACGGTCATTATCCATGTTCTGCAGACCTTGGTGATAGGCTGATCATTTGAATCATGTGTGTTGGAAGAGGGATGCACCTAAAATATGCAGGATAGGGTCCCTCGGGGACTAGGGTTGGCGACCCCTGCTCTATCTGATCGCTTCCGATGACAAAACGCCAGTCTGAATTCACAGTCCAAAATATATTTATTTAACCCAACTCGGAGAGGATAAGGAAGTGCTCAGAGAAAACAACAAACAAAAAGTCTTCTCCCAAACAAAAAGTCTTATCTCCTAAACTAACAGCCAAAAATAAAATACAACAACTATCTTAAACTCCCCACACCAAAAACAGGAGAAAAAACATGAAAACAAGAAGAGCCACTCTCCCCTACCGGAAACTAAAGACTTTGTCAACAAAATTTACAAGGGGCTCTTTGCACAACTCTACTACTTCCTGAAGTTAATGCTGCTTCTTTGATTCCTGTCTTACATTATTTGACAAACTGATTAATCCAGATGTGTATGACCATTGTAACTACTGAAGTCAGACACACCTGGGTTAATCAGTTTGTCCAATAATGTAAGACAGGAAACAAAGGAACTTCAGGAAGTAGTGGAGCTGTACAAAGAGCCCCTTATTTAAAAGTAACTACCATTAATTCACAGTTATATAAACACAAACCTGGCAATTGAAAAACACACAGGAACTCAGCTGGAATAGCAGAGGAGGTGGGCCGGTGCATATAGAGAGCCTAAGTCGCTCATCTACTTTCAGTCCATGTGACCTATCAGTGAAAAAAAATTGTATGGAAGAGAGATAAACCTTATTTTCTGGTCGCATTTGAAATGAACCCTGCTTTTTACAAATGTTATTTGTGAATTTTAAACATAGTTTTTGACATTGAGAGAGCAGTGATTTTTGTCACTGGCCAAAGGTTACTTTAGGTTTTGTGTGAGCGAACTACAACATTTGTCTCGTAATATTTACATCGTTATCAAACTGAGAAAACATGGGTGTGACCTTGTTGAGCTTCATAGCATTCTTCCAGAATGAAGGCAAAAATATCAACTCTTGGTGAAAACCACTACAAATCCGGTAATGTCGAAAGAGCAACCTCTTTAGCTGTCCTCACATCCATATATAAACAAGTATTCAGAGAATGTCTAATCTCGCCACTATTTTGTGCCAATTTCAAGTTTCTATGACAACCCGTTTTTGAATTAGAGCCAATAATGCGATTTTGACCTTTCTGCTAAATATGACCTTGACCTTTGACCTTTACTGAAATGGATCATTGCATCTGATGCACATTAGCTATATGTATATGCCCATGTGATGTTATGGTGCTATCTCAAATATTCATTGAGTTACAGCATGATATGTCTCTGCGGACACACACACACACACAAACACACTGATTACAATAAACTCTCCCAACCAACGTTGGGCGAGATTAAAAATATGGTGATTGTTCATTTGCCATTTTTGGCCCAAGGCTGTGGAATGTGCTTCCAGCAAAGTTACAATCCATTACTGAGCTAGCTGTTTTTAGTTAAAAACATATTTATTTAGGCGAGCGTTTGACATGAAGCCATCTGTCCATGTCTCCTTTATGTTGTTTTTATGGTTTTAGAACTTGTTTTATCTTTATTTTTATCTTGGTTTTATAATTATTACTTGTTTTTTTATTGTTTTTATCTCATGTTTGGAAAGCACTTTGTGCACCTTTTTGGTGTTGTAAGGTTCTCTATAAATAAAATGTAACTGATTGATTGAGTCCTCGTGATCACCCTACCTTAAGGACATCATAGAAACTGACAGACATACGCATATTCCTATGTTCATGTACCTTGGGCTGTAGCCACCTTATCTGTAGATCCAGATGGAGGACAGAACCACAGGCAAACTGTGTAGAAAGGAACCTAACCTCAGACCTAAGAAATGGTTTCAATCAGAAGTTTGAAGTCTGTATAAGTTGGAGAGACATGACTCCGATTTTACCATTTCCCCTCAGTTCTAATTAATGGATGACAAATTTAAAATTGAGTAACCAGATCACTTATTAGAGGTTCCAAATTTAGTCTTTTTAGGGAGTATTTCAGCCGAGGTGGCCGTCAGTGGTATTACAACTGTAAGATGCTTCCACATTGACATCACTTTGGAGCTGAGATCATTGCCTCTTGCTAAGAACCAAAATACCCCACTGCACTGCTGACAACAGGTTTTTCCATTTCATCCTTTTTGGCTGCTCTTCGTTTTGTTCCCATATGTGCCTTTGGCCTTTTATAGACGCACTGTAGGACTCACTGCTGATTCAACATGCTTTCACAGATTCAGGATCATGACGTGCGGATGGATTTTTTATTTTTTTTGGTTCAGATAATCCAATAGAGTTTGTGTCTGTATAGATAAACTTGAAAAAAATGTGCAAAACTGCAGATCAAGTGTTGACACATTCTCAGTAAAGACCTCTGCTCTGCAAAGAAAGTGATGATAGAAGTGGTTTCCTTAAGTGAGTCTTTTCAATAGAGACAACTGTTTTTTAACCTGTAGTCACATCTGGAGCACATAATTATTTGAAATGAGTAACATAAACAGATATTGAAGAAGAAAAGGGCAGAGGGGAGGAAAAACAAATCCATGCTGGAACAGAGGAGTTGATAGATTTACAAGTTAGCTTGTAGTTTAATGGTTTCATTTAAACTTCACTGAAGGACCAACCTCCCCAAGGGGTGACATCTGGACAGTGTAAGCATTGTTGTACGGACAAGCGGAGGGGGTGTGGGGGTGGATTGAAGGCTGACAGAAGAACAGGGAGGCAGACGTGACAAAGACAGATAAAGTGAAATGTGGGCGTACAGGTATGAAAGCCAGGAACCCACAGTGTTAGACATATAGGAGGGTAGGTTTATGTATGATCTGCGCAACAGCGTAAATAGAAAGGAAGTTACTTCATACCTTATGCAACCTGTTTCACGATCAACATCTGGATAATGTAAAATAGATTTTAGCTGATATTCCATTTTGGCTTCAGTGCATCTATTTTCATACTCTGTGGACACAGAATCAGCAGCTATGTCCATCAATATGTATTTGTTTATTTATTTTTGTTTGCATCAAACATATCTAAAAGTATTTCTCATGTGTGGACATACTGTCAAAAGTCAAACTATATCCCCTTATAGAAAAATAAAGATTTGTTTAGTTGCAGTGACATGCATCCTAAATTAAGCAGTGATTGTTCATTTGATTATAGCCCCTACAATAACCATGATACAAATTAGTGATGTTAGGTAATTACTTCACCAAGGAACGGCAGAGTTATGTTTTTGCTGGCATTTATCTGCTTGTTTGTCTGTTGGTCTGTGTGCAACATAAAACCAGCACTTGTGAAAGTGAAAGTGAAACCTTGTGCTCATTTCGGGGATGTGATTTGCCTTGGCGTCGTCTGCGCTCTCTGACTGCTTTTTAGTTACCTAATGTAATAATAACAATAGCTGCATTTCCATCACCCTTGGAAATTTGCAAAATGTAAATAGCACAATAAAAAAAAAATGGTAATGGAAACACCAGAATTTTGAAAAACCACTCAAATATCGATAAAAAGTTTTTGTGCTTTCATGAGGTGGTTTTTCAGACATTGCAATACTCTAAAATATCGCAAAAGCACAATAGAAACACTTTTTCCGCAATTATACGTCACAGGACGTGACATACATGGTCACATGATCACTTCTCTCGGGATGAAAATGGTGTGATATTTATGGACAGAGGAGATGGAGAATTTTCTGGAAATAATTCACCAGAAAAACATAACTGCCATTTTAGGAACTGCAGAGAAAGCCAGCGTGCTATCAAGACAAGTCCCTCTTCCAACAGTGAAATATCGTGGGATGATATTTCACAAGAATTACGACCCTCCTGCCTAGAACAATGGAAACACGTTCAAAGCGCAAATGTACTTTGTCAAAATTTTCTGAATATCACGATTGTTTTGCGAAAAACTGGAATGGAAATACAACTATAGTCACTGTAGCTTTCTTATTAAAAGACAGGTTTTCATCACCACCGTGTTTGCTTTTGGAAGATCCTATTGGGTTTAGACAAGGTAGCTTTAGTTATGATGTGATGGTATCTACATAAAATCTAATTTGATTTGATGTGATTTTTGGCCTCTTCTTTCTTGTTTCCATGGTATGTACATTATTTTATTGATGCTGATATTGATCAGTTATTCTAGTCAATAATCAAACACCACAAAAATTATCCAAAAGTCAGTGTAAAGTTATAAAATTAGTAACACCTTCATAGAAACAAGGAGTTAATGAAGAGTTAATGAATGCATTTCTCTTTCCAGACTGTATAAGGGCATCACTGGCTACTGTAGTGCATATCGTGGAGATGTTTGCCGCTCCACCCTCCAAGACGACTCTCTGGTTTTCTTTAACTCCACCCTCTCGGACCCTGAGGACATGCAGGAGTACCTGGTTCAGAGCTGGTGGGCGGACCTTGAAGAACTGAGCATGCTCTGTAGCCCCGCGGTACGCTCTCTGCTCTGCCACACCTCCTTCCCAGACTGCAACCCATCAGGACTCGGACCTGCACCCAAACCTGTTTGCAGGTAGTAACAATTTAAATTGAAATACACAAAAATGTTAAGATACCTTAAAAGAGATGTTGAAAATCATACACAGATGTGAAAATATATTTAAAAAGATATTAAAAAAACAGAAAGATGTAAAATTGTGTAAAACAAAGTATATTAAAATCATGCACATATACAACACAATATTTTTTTTTAAATAAGGAGATTTAAGCATATATGGAAATGAAGATAAGGATGTTTAAATTAAAAAAACAAACAAACATCTGTTTAAGAAATAATACATTTTAAAAAATTTAAATAAAGATGTAAAAATGTGTTGTTGGAGGGCCTCGGCTGCTTTTGAGTTCACTAGCCCACAATTTGAAAACCCTTGGCTTTGATAAACATAATGTGTGCACACTTGAAAACCTCAGTCTAATTTATCAGGCACATTACTGCCCCCAGTGGCCTGATTTATCAGTGCATGGTAAAGAATGCCAAAAAACGGATGACCAACAGATAACAATACCCTGTGGCCAGTGGGATTAAGGTTTAAAATGTTATGTCCCTCCAAGTGAGTTTGAAGTTGAAAAAGCTCAGTGTAATGTAACTAGATAAACTAATCGAAAACAACTTACATTAGTAATTAATTATAGTATATGAAAATGACTGGGGTTAAGTTGGATTCTAGCTATGGAGCAGCTAGAATCCTATATCGGAAACAAATTGTACAATTTTATTCCCACAGAACTCCACCAACTTGTCTATGCAGTTCCAGGAAAGGAATGATTCTGTTATTTTCTTCCTGTGTCTATCAGAGAACACTGCTTGGCGGTGAAGGAGTTGTACTGTCATAAGGAGTGGTTGGTGTTACTGCGCAACCGTTTGGTCCAGTCTGGCCTTTACAGCTCTGTTGGTGGTTCCCAGAGTCCTGATTTGCAGCTGCCAAACTGTCAGGCCTTACCCAGCCTTCGAGCAGACCCTGGTGCTTGTACACATGTGCCCTTTGTAGGTAGGTTTGTTCTCTATAACTGACCTCATATCAGGATCTACTGCTGCTTTACCAGGCACACAGTACTATCAAGCTGAAAACTTAGCCCTTTGTACTTTATTTTTTTTGTCTTATTTTGTATATTGTCTTACTTTACTTCCACTGATGTTAGATCTGTTCTAAATCAGCTTCTACTCCTCTCTATTTCAGACATTAACAAAGACCATGTCACAAGTAAGTGTGAAAAGCATGGATGACAAATCCAGCCAAATGGACACAGCAATAAGTCAATGATTCATTACATGACTGATAATAATAATAATTATAATTATGTGTTTTTTTGTTGTTGCTTCGAACAGCATCATGTTATAATGACAGAGGACGCTTTTACCAAGGAAATGTGAATGAGACCAGATCAGGGATACCGTGTCAGCCCTGGAACCAGCAGGTATTGTGGTTTACATTTACTCTCGTGTAAATAGTCATCATCATCCTAAACCTGATTTTTGTTCTATATATGTGTGAGAATCCTAACTCCTAGAATAACAATATTATCTAAAAATAGTTCCTTTTGTAAAGAGTGTCTTACATTATACAGAACGCATCTAATGAAATCAGTTAGTTTCATTTTCTTATTTCAACTTTAGTTTATTCAATTTATGTTTTATGTAAAGCACCTTGAATTGTCCTGTACATAAAATGTGCTATACAAATACATTTCCCTTGCCTTGCTTTATTCAGTTCAACTTTGTGAACACATAGTCCACAGACTACACATAAAAAGTATGTCATGGGATGCCTTTGTAATGTGACAGAAATAATAAATGCAGCAGAAGATTTACTACTGTGATATGTAGTAATAATAGAAATACTGTAGATACACACCAGGTTTCATATATTGTTACCAAAATAGAATTAATATAGAAGTAGTAATTAAATATTTAAAGGGGTCATATTTTGCTTAACCTTCTTTTATTAGTCTTTGGTTCATTTATTTGTTTATTGAAGTTTGAATTTTAACCTGTCAGGTGTTATCTTTATATTAATTCTGGCAAAAATCAAGTGGATGTTAACAACCTGTTTCAATTCCTGGTTAATTTGTTATGTCGTTAACTAGTTACATCATGACATTTGCACATATAAGGTCAAGATTCTGAGGAACATTTCTGTGAGTACAACATAATTGTTTATCAGCAGCAGTTGTAGTCCACACTGAAAATATGTCTGAACGTCAAGCAGATGAACGAAAATGTTCAGCTCAGACAGAGCAGCACAGCCAGAAACATGGAAGGGGTGGGGTGTGAAGTGGCTCATGTGCATTTAAAGGGCAAGTGCACAAAATGACCTTTCTGGTGTCATTACTCAGAAATAGGATTAAAGACCTGTGGAGTTGATTTAGTACATATAGAACAAATCGTGTAGTGAATTTTTAAACATTACACTGAGTATAGGTATTATAAAGTATAGGTAGTATAAAGGAAAACTTTAGGAAAACTAGTCACTAATAATAATATTAATAATAATAATAACTGACTGATCATACAGCATGTGAAACGTTTCCTTAACTTACAAAGCATAATCCTCTGCAACACAGTTGTATATTGTTTTGCAGTAATGTTCTGTAAACATGTCATTTTAACTGTCTTTATAATGCAGATGATATGACACGTTCTCTACAACTTCATCCAAAATTGCATATATATATATATATATATATATATATATATATGTATACATTATGTCTAGTGTTCAAAGCATTAAGTATAGAAAGGCACAGACATATTACAGTTTTTTATGATTACAGGTTTCAATTCCATCATTTAGAGTCTAAAGCTGTTTCATACCAGGAAAAGTATCATTTGTGACCTCTGTCAGATTTTACTTTTTTCCATTGTCTGTAAGTACAACCTGTGTTTCTGTACCAGAACACATGACTCTGTAGAACTCGAGGTCGCCTCCAGTGATGGAAACTCAACACCAGGCTGCACCCACTAATTTTCACACCTTTTCTGGCGCAATGCTATGACGCACATCGAGGGTACAGACACTGGCATGTTAATAGCCCAGCAGAGGCATTATTTGTTCTTTTAAAGCTGGGAACAACATGTAATGGCAGATTTATTCCTTTATACAGTGCAAGTAGAATGACAAAATATGTCTCTGTGAAGCCACTATAAATGCTTGAACATGAGACACTGACAAAATACACAAAAAACTAATTCATGCACTGGTGTGAAATGCATCATTTGACCGTTTTTGGCTCATATTAATGCTGTTTATCTACAAACTGTCCATAATAACCTGATCAATATTACATGAATACTAAGTGATGTATATATTTGTAGCCTTTTATTGCATAAGAAAAAATATGCATGGATCTAAATGTGTACATGTGCAACAGGATCGTCACACACACACACACACTCACACTCTCACTTCGTGGCCCAAAAGCTCCTTTATGTTTTTATGGCTCTATTCAGTGGGTCTGTGAGGGTGAGCTGTTACAGCCTTCCTGTGTTTGCCAGGTCAGCAGAGAGGGAGGAGCTCATCGTGTCACATCCTGCCTCTGGAAGCAATTAGTCTTCAAACGCATATGTGGCGCAGGCAGCACACACACACACACACACACACACACACACATATAAATGAGAGGATTTATGCACGTCATAATTAGTATTATAATTTTTCTGCTTCACATGATTTGTTTTAAAAGGTTCTGCTTCATATCAAATGTCTTTTGTTTGCATATTCGATCACGGAATTGTGAAAAACATGAGTACGCATGCTGATATATCTGACAAGTGTCTAAAATATCCATTCAAACATACATTATTAGTTTTGTTGAGTTAAGACTTAAGAGTTTGTCATAAGCATCTGTATTGTTTCATCATTAGGCAGGATTTAGGAAACGATAAATACATCTCCCTCCTGCAGTTCACTATAAGGTAAAAACATCATTTCGTACTCAACTGGTCTGGCTTTACGACCCCTCAATGACAAGCCGTGACTAAAATTGACAATAGTTAAGTTTCTCAAATGTATTTAATAAAACAATGTTGGGTTTTGAACCTGAGATAATATGGAATATCACAGTTTAAAAAAACCAGAAGACAAATTTAATGATAAACCAAAGTGACCAGCAGGTGATGATGCTAACTTTGGAAATATGGCCTTAAACACTAAATTAGGTTTCAAACAAAACTGAAAATGTGCAATCACTTAAAAATGAAAAGTGTATTCTGTCAAGTATTAAAGAGTTCTTAAAGTTCTTAGGTAAAACCAGATCTGATTCCATTTAATTTTTGTTTTACCTGAGTTTGGCCATGATAAAAAGTATTTATTTTCCATTTATCACAATGTAAAATTTCAAAGTGATCCACAATCCAGGATTTCTTCTGGATCATCACCTATTAATTTGTTTCTTGTGACACCCCTAACATGTCATAAAATTTTCATCAAGATCCGTCCATAAATTTTTGACTAACAGACATACAAAGAAACTCTGGCAAAAACAGCAACATGATCAGTGAATTAAATCTAGAGAAATACCACATTTAAACTTAAAAATGCTTAATATTGAGCATAATATTAGAATAAATGGTAATAAAACACTTAGAAGTGAAAAATGGAGAAATGGGTATTTGTGAACTGACACTAAAGAAGCCCTCGGTCTTTATGAAATAAAATAGAAATAAATAAGCAGAAGCTCTGAAAGTCCACAGAAACATCACAGCCTTCTAGTTCTGAAATGTAATTAATAGATGAAAAACTTCTAGATGGACCAGGTCATGTAGTAGAGAATCCAACGAAAACAGAAATGTGGAATGGATCCTGGAAACAGTGTCTTGACAGTACTTTTAATAGACTAACTCAATACAAATATATGAGAGCGAAAGATGTGTGATTAGACACAGTATCCCATCTCGGGTCGATTTATCTTGTTATATTTTCCTTTCAAGCCATTTGTACTGAAGTAAAATATTCTACAAAAACTGGAACTGGACTTTATGCAGATTTGACGCCTTGACTTTTTGACATTAACCAATGTGTGTGTTTGTGAGTGAAAACCCATAATTGAAGGTTATTATGGTAGTATTTTATACCACATCAAGTAGTAGCTTAGTAGCTCAGAATAAAATATACACAGTGAAATAACCTCCTTGATGAAGCACATTATGCAACGACTGTATCGCTAACCATCACCAACTCTGTTAGTTTCTCAGAGCCGTTGTGTCGTCTACAGTAAAGTGTGAGTTTACTAAGAAAACACAGCCTTTTCCTGGTAGAAGCTCAGGCTAGATTCTCACCGCCTGATGTCACCGAGACTGTCTGGCAACAAGTGGTGCTTATTCATGTATGATGAAAGATTGGTCATGTTAAACACCTTATTTTGACGATTAGGTCTCCAGTTCATGCCCAGCACCAAAGCTTTTCCCCTCTTTTAAGTGTAATAGTAGTGCGATTGGTGCTGTTTGTTCTCCCTCCCCAGAGGCCAATGGGGAGATAATTATGTCATTTCTTACACTTAACTCAAATGCTTACATTAAGTTGATGATTTTTGACCCAGATTATAAAGAGAACAATGTTTCCTCCTTGTAAATATATCTCCTCATTAACCCTTTGTTGGTCACATGACAAAAATTACGATAGAAACTTTTTTTTTTTTTTTTGCTTTTACCACTTCACAGGGACTATTATAAGATAAAACATAGATTTATTTATTTATTTTTTACTGACCCTAAATTTAACTAAAGTATTAAAACTCAAGCATTATTCCTTCACTAATCTTACCAACATAATTTGTGACTTGGATCAAATTAGATGTTTTAACTCTATGTGTTTGTATCATTAGTGATTAGCATTAGCAATTAGCATTAGCATTTCATGACCTTTTACAATCATCTCTACCATTTGTTTGAGCATGTTTTTTAAAAATTATTACTTGAATACCAAAGTATTTCTGAAACACGAGGATTATTTATGTAAAAATAGTCTCTGTAAAAGTTAATAAAATAAACAAAATCGAACTTACCTGAAATTTTGTGTCCAAAATAAAAGATCATAACAGAGGTGTTGTCACGGTTATGATCTTCTTCCTTGGTGTTATACTAGTATGACCTACTATTATCATTGACTGCCCAAGAAATTTGGTGTCAAAGGAGTTAAATTTAGATTAGATATCAGGGTTCAACGTTACCTCTACCAAACGGTTGAGCTGACAAACAAAGGGTTAAACAGAGTTGAAAGTGCAATTAAGTTTTGACATTTATTACCAAAGTGTACAGTTTATGTTCGTACATTTTTGACATATATGCAAATCAAACCTGTTCACATGAAGAGCACCTGCTTTTAATATGTTTCAGTCAGTGTCATTTGGAACACTACATCCTTCTTTTTTTCAAGCTCAGTCTTTACATTAAACATCTGTTCTGAGATGTATAGAAGGTCAATATTTTTATAGCAATATTAAAACAGGGGCAGGAAATGAACACAACGCTGACACACATGTCGGGCTATCTGTGATGGTGAAGTTTCAACTCCTAAAAATAGTCTCTTTTGAACCTTCCCACACTGTTGCTTTAAGTGTAAGGAAACCGCTTGCTTCCTTAACTAAATTAAACCTTTTAATAGGATAATGCATAGAGATTAGTTTTGAGAAGCAGCGGCAAATGGATTGTCCATTAGACTACTTGGCATGTCAGTGATAAATCTTGGTCCTGGTGGGAAATCAAGCCCACTGTGCATCTCGCTGAACCCAGTCTCTCAGCTTGTAACTTCTATCTCTTGGGATACGTTGGACCATTGCTCTTTTGATGACCGTCATCACACAAAAAGACACCAGATGTTCTGTATTTGCACTGGCACTCTTCAACTGTTATACGTCTCACTATAGAGCATTTTATAACTTCTGTGATTATTGAACTATAACTGTACCTTGAACTTTGAGCGAGGACCTTGAAAAAAAAATGTAATGCATTATTTCAGAGGGTCATCTTTGTTTCATTTTCGGTGGAAGACACAGTGATTTCTCAGAAAAGTTCAGACATGTCCGTCCCAATCTGTCTGCAAGAACTCCTGAACATTCCAGGAAAAAAAAAAAAAAAAAAGCAAAACAGTGATAAATCTTTGCTGATGTCATTTTATTTCATCCAGAAAGCAGATGCAAATAAAAGCAGATATTTTCATCTTTGCTGATTTCTTCAATAGGGTTTTATGAAATCACTGAGTTGTTAAATATTCATTGCTTTAAGCTGGAACAGCTCATGTTATGCAGGTGTTTGATCTACTTGTTGCTCATTCCACCCTGCATGTGTGTACTGTTTAAACATTCATTGTCCTTATGGAAATCTAATCTTCTCCCTTGAGTTTGTTCATATTAGTATCGTGCAAGACGCTTGGATCCAACATTCAGCTCGAGGATACGATACCTTGGAAATCTGGGTTTCCAGTCACACTTCAACATGCAGCTCATATACTGTACATCAAATGTTGTTAGATTTACTGTGCATGCTGTTCTTAATTGTTTTGGTTTTTTTTAGAAAATGTAATTATTGATTTATTTATTTTTTTTAATCTTATCAGGCTTTCACACCTACACCTACACCAAATATGTTCTCATTGTTCCTGTATCTCCTACAGTCTATACTTGGGGTCATCAGTATCCTGCATGTCTTAGATGTTTCCCTCTTCAAACACAGCTTAATCATCAGCCTATCATCAAGCTCTGCAAAAGCCTGATAATGACTGTTCAGAAACATCTGAAACATCCTTGAGGACCAGGATTGGTGGCCCCTAGTCTATACCTTCAGATCATTATCTGTATAATATTTGTGTTTTTGGTGATGACTTCCAGAGATGTTCAAAGTACTCACATTCTGTACTTAAGTAGTAGTACAGCTACTTGTGTGAAAAAAATACTCTGGTAAAAGTAGAAGCACTGATTCAACTGCTCTACTAAAGTAAAAGTAAAAAAGTACAACTTCTCAATTGTTATTAAGTAAAAAGTAAAACTGTTTTTTTTTCCTGTCATGAACGCAATAATACTTCAGAAAATAAAATCAGAAAAGTTTCAAAAGTTTTTGAAAAATAAAGCCTTAAAAAGTGAGTTACTGTGTAGATAATGTGTTTGATTACTCAGTTTTGTGGTTATAATTTAGGAGAAATGAGGGAATAAAAGTCATAACTGCGATAAAAAGTCATGAGATTTTTTTTTAAGTTCTAAATATTAGACAAAAATGCATAATTTTAAGATAGAAAGTCAAAATTGTCAGAAAAAGATTCAAAATTGTGAGATAAAAAATCTAAATTGTGAGAACAGTGATATACGTATAATATATAAAGTCACAGTTTCTTTTCTCTACTGATTTTCTCTCTGAAGCGACTGATTTTTCACAGTCACACATGTTTAATCTGTAAAAGTAATGAGTCTATTCTGAGAATGTAAATAGTATAAAGTACAGATATTTATACAAAAATATAGGGAGTAAAAGTAAAAAGTTCCCCAAAAAATACATACTCAAGTAAAGTACAGATACCTAAAAAAAAAAATCTACTTAAGTACAGTAATGAAGTACTTTTACTTAGTTACTTTACACCTCTGATGACTACATTGATAGAAAAAAAATAAAATGTTCTTGTTTTGGTTTTCCTCATTTAAATACTCTTGAGTAAAACAAAACTTTGAAAAGAGTACATTGACATGAAACTTAATGGAACACTCAGCTTCATCTATTGACCTCAGGACACATACTTTTATTCCAACATGTTTTTGTATAAACCTCATTTTCAACATAATGCTTCACCTCCTTAATAGTCTTATTGTGGTTGTTTTCTTTCCTGTAGGAGCCTCACCAGCATCGCCTTTCTGTGGATGTCATTCCAGAATTGAAGAATTCTAAAAACTTCTGCAGAAACCCAGGAGGAATCAGCGACAAACCCTGGTGTTACACCTTAAACCCAAACATTCGCTGGGAGTACTGCGCTGTGCCTCAGTGTGGGGAGACCCTGAAAGGTTCAGTATCAATGCTATTTCTAATTCACTTTCAGACAATCTCACCCACCAATTGAACAAAATAAATGCTAGAACAGTTTTTATGCTAAACCAATAACTAATTTTTCTAACTGTTCTGCGTGATGCTTTTTATTAGGAATTTTTAATAGTTTTACACTAAATTTCCAAATTATTTTTTCTCTCTACTTAACCTTTCTTAAAATATTTATAGAGCTGTCAAATTATAATAAAAAAAATCTGATTGTTCACAGGGTTGCTTTGGATTAATTTGGATTAATCATAATTAAATATTCATTTTTCATCTAATGTAATTGTATTTAATTTTGCATGAGCAAAAAGACTCAAGAAAAAAGGGAATATATTGGCACTTAATGTGTTTGTTCAAGCTGTGCAGCACATTAGGCTAGTGCTAACAGAATCTCTGAGGTTCCAGAATGTGCTTCATGTTAATGTGGTATTTTAAGATGTAAGTGCTTTGGTGAAAAGAAAAATCCATCAAAACACTTTATGTTGTTTGGCTGTTCTGTTCTCTGGACCCTTAATACAGAAAAACACACACACAAAAAATACATTAACACAAAATCTAAAAACATATTCAAAAACCTTTCTAGAATACAGAAAAAGCACCAACAAATGTGAGAAAATATTCAAAACCTGTGCAAAAATATAGTGCAGTGGTTAGCACTTGTGCCTCACAGCAAGAAGGTCCCTGGTTTGATTCCCACACCAGACCTTTCTGTGTGGAGTTTGCATGTTCTCCCCGTGTCTGCGTGGGTTTTCTCGAGGTACTCCAGTTTCCTCCCACCATCCAAACACATGCACTGATAGATTAATTAGTTATTCTAAATTGTCCATAGGTCTGAATGTGAGAGTGATTGTTTGTCTATATATGTTCAGCCCTGAGATGAACTGGAGACTCATACAGGGTGTACCCCGCCTTCGCCCATTGTAGCTGGATTTGTCCCCCCGTGACGCCCGTGACCCAAGTGAGGATAAAGTGGTTTCAGATGATGAGACCAGACAAACATTTTACAAAGAAAACCCTCTAAAATGAATTTGAATAATGGATTGGATTTATATAGCGCTTTTTGGTCATTGAAAGCACTTGTCATTAGTGACCCATTGTTCATTCACTCTCACATTCTCACTCTGGTGGTGGTGAACTACATACAGTATGTAGCCAAAGTTGCCCTGGGGCAGATTGATAGAAGTGTGACACCAAACATTCATATACCAGTGTGAGTGGCACTGGAGGCAACGAGGGTGAGGTGTCTTATACAAGGACAAAATGGACGGACTAGGACAGAGCATGATTCGAACCACCAACCTAATCGGATATTGGACTCGACCAACTGAGCCATAACCTCTAATGATGGATGCAAATAATCTAAACAGAAACAGACATTTAAGGATCACATCCCTCTACTTTGACTTTTGTTTTTCAGTGATAACGTCCATCCCTCGTCAGCCTCCTCGTATTCCTCCTCTTGGCGCATCATCTCCAGCTTATTCGATGTCCGTTATTGTTATTGTCCTGACCGTCATCGCCGCAACTGCATTTTTTACAATCATCATCCTGGCCTGTCATCGACGGAGGAAACAGTGGCGAAACAGAAAGAGGTGAAAGAATGACAAGTATTCTTTCGATCTGACATTTTGTACACGTTCACTTCACAGGTTATATTTGTAATTGTGAAAGTTAAGTATTAAATCCTATTATCAACAGAGGATTGGAGCAGTTTACCACAAAGTCGCGGGATTGGTGGCCTCTTCCAAACTGCCAAAGCCGGTCAGTGTGTACGCTGTGCGCTATGCGCTATATGCTCGACCACCATTTCTGATGGGAACTGAAGCCATGGTTTCTCCATAACCAACATATTCCCATGATAAAAGCAGTAACAACCACAGGTGTCAGTTTCATTTGCACCACTGATTAACTTTGATAAATACCAATTGTATCCACTCTAATACATTTGTATGGTCTGTCTGATAAATTGTTTTTGTCATGGGAGTCTGGTAGCTTCGACGTCACTGAGCCCATTTACATACACGCTAACGCTTTAATCTTTCATTGTCACTTGAATAATCTGATAAGTCCAGAAAACAGAAAAACATCCTACTGTACATAAGTTAGACAGATAGATAACGGTAACAATTCAGTTATGAGGAATCAGATTAACGCTTGAATTTCTCCCCAGTACTCCTATGTCTTCGTACACAAATAAATAATTTATTTCCTTCTGTTACATTTGCACATGTGCAAAAACATTTAAACCAAAGTAAACTGAAGTAACATAGTAAACTACAAGTAGAAAACAATAGGAAGTTTGAGTCTACCAGCAATATGTACAGTATGTAGACTGTGTAAATAAACAAAAAAATCTAATTATGGACTAATAGTTCTTAACCAGGGTTTTTCAATTTGCATTTCTGAAGTACATGTAAACACATCACAAATTATTACAATTATCGGATTACTCCCAGTTACTGAATTTTTATGGTCATTGTAAAGGGGCTTCGTGATACAGCTTGCTTATATCAGTGTTTAGCAATATCTCAGCATTATTTACATTATGTCAAATGTCTTATTTCATCTTGAAAACTTAAATGTCCCTGTATGCTTTTACAACTGCCACAGAAAGACAATTACCAATGTTTTAGTTCTCTCTGTGCATTCGACCCAAACTGTGATGCTAATGCTTAGTGTTATGTCAAACTGGGGGCAGTCTGGATACTACGCGATGAGCGGTGCTAGCTGGTTAGCATGCTCACTGTGGTATCAATGCAGTACAATATGCTAATGCCAACTTCAAAACTCTTATTACTCCACATTGATTATTTGAGATCATTTTTAAACTATTCAAAGTACAAATGTTAGAAGTTGCTCTTTTATTTCCACAGAGTGATGGAGACCCCAACGCTGACTGCCCTCCCATCAGAACTCCTGCTGGATCGACTCCACCCAAACCCCATGTACCAGCGGGTTCCTCTGCTGCTCAACTCAAAGCTGCTGGCCCTGGAGTACCCACGGAATAACATACAGTATGTTCGAGATATTGGAGAGGGAGCATTCGGACGAGTTTTCCAAGCAAGGTGAGTGGAATGATAACACCAAAGGATGCTTATTGTAACCTGTACTGTGCAAATTTATTTCAAACTGTAATACATTACAGGTGAATTGTTCATGATATTTAAAACTAATACACAATATTTGGGGCTGTTTACACGAGGACGATTGTGGCTAAAAACGACAAAATATTTTACCAGACCTGGTTTTCGTTTTTATATGACAATTGAGTTTTGTGGGTTGAAAATTAAAAAAAAATCTGAATACAGATTCCAGAGTGGAAATCTTGAAAACTGTTTCATGGTCAAAAATGCAAAAATATTGCTGTTATGCATGCGTATTGGCACGGCAGCATTCTATCACAGCACCATCTAACAGCCTGGCATGCATATCCAATCCAATTCCACCCACTCTTGCGTCCCCGTATGCACAGAGGTCTCTTAATGACAACGCTCGTCTAAATGTGGATAAAAAGGTTAACACCAATTTTGCGTCTTCTCTTCTCGTTCATCTCCGTATAAACATAACCTTACTCTCAGAGCTGTAATTTGTTACATCAGAGGTCTTCAACCCTGCCTGGTCCTCAGGGTTCACTGTCCTGCATGTTTTAGATGTCATCCTGCTCCTACACACCTGCTTCAAAGCACTGGGTCGTTATCAGGCTTCAGCAGAAGTTGATGATGAGCTGATCATTTGAATCAGGTGTGTTGGACCAGGGTTATGTCTAAAACATGCAGGACAGGGTTGAAGACCTCTGTGTTACACGACTCCTGTATTACTTTTGAATACTTATCTATGTTTTGTATTTATGTACGTAAGTATGTACGTATGTATGTACGTACGTATGTATGTATGTATGTAAAAGGTCACCCTCTTTGCAAAATAAATACTGTGAAAATAAATACTGTGAATGATACGTGCAGGAGAACCCAACCAAAGTCAAATAAAAATGTCCCAATACAAGAGATGGGAAAGCTTTGGGATACATACATTTGCATCTGAAGTACATGTGTATGGATAGCTTTCTAAGTAATGTTACAGTCTACAATGTTCGAACCCCAGCAGGAACACTTGCATTTTAAAAAAAAAATGTTATATGCTCAAATAGGCGGCACAACTCGGAGGACGATGGTAGATACATTCTGCAATCAATAAAGAATAGTCATAGAAATGTTAGCTTATGTTGTTATTGCTGTTCACAGGGATCATGCAAACTAGCTTCTTGGAAGCAGGGTCATATTGGCAGTTGTGCATTTTAAAAGACCATGAAATTCAAATATATTATATTGGGAAATATGGCAGTGTAGTCATGTGTGTTATGTAGAATTATGATTAAATTTAAAACATGTCAGACTTGATTTGGGTTTCTGATTCTTAGGTTAAATAATGAGCAATCTAACAGAAAAAATACAATAAGAGGATGAGGAAAGAGACTGAAAACTCAAAGAGCCTTTTCCAGGGTCTCCGTGGATCCTTAAAAAGTCTTATTTACAATATGTGTTTTTTAAAGTCTTAAAAAGCATTATATTCCACTATTTTTTAAAGTATGGCATTACATTTCACTTAGGAGATATTAAATTTCATCTGGGTAGCCTATGGTTAATGAAAAACATATGTCTGGATGTTTTCCATGCTAGTTGTTTATTTAGCTAGCGTCTTTTGTTATCAAGATGTTATCAAGACATAAAAAACTTGCCAATAATAAAATATATATAGTGAGGTGAGAGCCACAATCACATAAAAGCTGAAACTGAAGCACTGTGGTACTGTTTGTCTATGAAATGCAGCACTTTCATAATTCAAAGCTTATTGTTTGTTCAGTATTAATTGTCAGCCTTGAAAATACAAACTGGACTGACTGTACATATCGTGACCAAGAAAAATAAAATCCCCACTTTATACACTAACTACACTTGGCTTTTCTGCCTCCATCAGTAGTAATATACTGTACAGAATATAGCCTAATTGTCATCTAAAATTAATGTTTGTTTACAACATAGCATAGCAAACTATTACATAATCAAAAACAAATTTTAGCAAAAAAAAAAAAAAAAAAAAAAAGTGTAAATTTTGACTGTCTGGGGTCACCATAATTTTAATATAAAAATTGGGTCACTAGCCAAAAAGGTTTGGGAACCACTGGTTTATCATGATGGTTGCTGGTGCAGATAGAGGAGTGAGAGGGCAGTGTTGATCCAGGTCAGAGCAGCTGAACCAGGTCTGTGGTCATTCTGAGAACTGCTGCATCACAAAGTCACAAGGAGAGAAGCTACAGGTGTCACGTTGCCTTTACACTGAACCTGTTCACATACTCCAATGTCTCCAACTAATCCCTGTCACCAGACTGAATATCCGACCTGAATCATACTGTAGTTTACAAGGGTATATAGATGAGCATTACTTACTTTTTATTTTCATTCAAATTTGACTTGATTTCTACATCTGTTTTGTTAGTTCATTTGTTATTTCATGAATATGCTTAAATCAAAAATATTCTTTTATGGAGGGAACAAGATTGTAAAATACATAAATACTGTAAACAGGGCATCTGGAAAAACTGTTGCATGATGCAGTTTTCAATTATATGTAGACAAAAACGGAAGCTAGGGGTATATACCTGAATGAACCCAATCCTTAACCAGGCAGCTTTGTTGTCATGATCTGAGTTATCATCAGGTCATGATCTTTCATTTGCACTTGTATTGAAGTACATATTGTACATGCAGATAAATAGTTCCAGAGATATGTACAAACAAGTGTTCAGTGATTTTAATATTTTGAGCGGCCCCTTATAGGTAATCTATAAATGATCAAATAACCAAAATCAAATCAGTTTTTTCTCTCTATCATATTCATTGATATGGAAAATATGGAATCTGTAAACCCAATATTTTCGAAGTTATCGTAGTATCAGGAAGGGTGTCTGGCGGAGCCATCGTTACCGGCGGCAGTGGTCAGTGGTCAGCAGCAGTTGGCCCAAAAACATAGTATCCCTGAAACTGTGTTCAGGGCTATAATTATGTTTAAAAAAAAAAACAAAAACAAAAAGAACCCACTTAGTTTCATAGGTTTCTTGAAGATAATAATGTTTTAAATACTAAAGTCTTTATGTTGCAACAAGCAACATAACTGGATGAACGACAGCTTTTTGAAAGATTGATATCAGAATGGAGTATAAAAAATAATCTGGCCCCTAACGAGTATAACAAAAAAGAAAATATATGATTTAAAATCATGTCTTCACTAAGGCCACAAAATCAACAAAAATCTACTAAAAAAGGTGAACTTTTGAATGACCTGTGTCAAAGTTTTAATGACTGTTGGTCAATACCAGTAGTTTTGTATAGCTACTGTAGTGCTGATTCATTTATTTATTTATTTTTACAAAACATAAAAGATAAAGATAAAATTGAAACAGGCATAATCCAAAAACCAATAGTTTTTACTGCATTTGGAAATTTTTAAAAGCAAATGTAGATAGCATGTTTAGACTTAATATAGGTTTGTAGCACACAGCAGTGAAAACAGGCCACAGAGAAAGACCACAAAAGGCCAGGCTGCTCCGTACAATAGTAGCTGATGACATTTTAACAGTAGCCTGATCTGAGATCTACTCATCCAACTGGTAATCCTTCAGTGAAACCTGGAACGGTGCAATATATGGACACCCCTGAGAACATAATACACACACACACTCGCACATACCCCCTCTGTGTGTTTGTAATACACTTAATTGATGTAACACTTGTATATAGTCAGTAAGTAACGTTCATTTTTTTCAACTATGTACCACGGAAACCTCAACATAAACATGAAAGTGCAGACTCAGCCAACACCAGACACCACAACACAAATGAAAATTTGACAAAACCCTTTTGGCTTGAAGACACAGACACGCAAACTCCACTTACATGCAAGGCCAAAACAACAGGAACATGTAAACACACATGTCCTGGATGAACATGCACTTAGGGTTGCATATAACACTGTCAGAAATGAAGACAAAGGCCATGTGTTTGGTTCAGCAGGTACACACACACACACACACACACACATACACATACATACACACACTGATAGAGTATTTGTTCAGTATGTACACATCAACAGACATACAAAAAGCCCACATTAAAATAGACTTGAGAGTTATATTATGTCATCCTCCATAACAGATGGCCTTCAATCTATATTTTCCTATGATGCAGGTCTATATGCGACACTGAATGAGTTCAGTTCCATCATGTGAGTGTAGTTCTGTGTGTTCCTTATGGGAATATTTGTGAACTTTGGGTTTCTCCACTCATGAGACAACACAGGAAATGTGTTTTTCCCCCAAGTGACTGACATTTACAGTCCAGAGCACCAATACAGTTGTACTATTATACTAGCTGCCTGGATTTAATGTGTTATTTCTAGAGGCTTAAGTCATTAAATGATGTGAAATTGAAAAGAATCACCATATTGACCTAAAGATTAAGACTCACATATCACCAAAATATGATTTAATGCTCGATAAAAGGTCTGCCACAGTAATCCAGATACATGGGGTTCTATCAATTACAGATGATGTTATTCTGGTATCATCTGAAGGATCAGAGAGGTTGAATGGCCTTTAAATTTGATTATTGGAAACATTTGCCAGAGTATTATTATGTAACTGTTTCATTTCCCTACACAAACTGAAGACCTGGGGTAGAACAAAGGGATAACAAGAAAAAACACTACACAAGTACAGTATGAGTCAGGTACTGTTGGGTTCACCACCTTTAAAATCTATCAAAAGTACAGAAAAGAAAAGGCACAGGATACACAAAATTTAAAAAGTATAAGGAAATGTGTGTATGCTTGTGTTCCTATCTTTAAGGGGACATTGATATGTTTACACAATAACACCATGGGGACCCCTGACACTATGGGGACCAAAATTCAGGTGCCCACAACAGTTACGTTAAATAAACAAAAGCATCCACTATTCAATTCAATTCAATTTTATTCATAAAGCCCCAAATCACAACTCACAGGGCTTTACAGAAACACAATCAATTACAGAGATATATGAACAGTCCCACTAGTAAAATAGAAATGATGTGGCCCTATAAATGCATAAATATTTTTTCTGGAAGTCCTCATAAAGCATGAGGGACACAGGTGCAAAGTGAAACATTTTCAAAGTTTTGAAGGTGTGTTTACTTAAAAAAAAAAAAAAAAAAAAGTTTCGTTGCGTATGCCTTGCGTGGTTTTAGCATTTGGTGGACCTATTTTTCCCAAACGCATCGCACCCTTATATTCTTCCATTGTGTTGTAGCTTGCACTCATCCCCCCAAAAAGGCCCGGAACCAGTGTAGTGGAAACACGTCTGATGTGTCGTAGTGCAAGGTACTGAAGCTGGCAAAAACTACAGGTTGCATACAAACATACCCTTTTCCATTACCGTTGCTAGCTAAACCAATACAAATCAAATGATGAGGACAGAAACAGGAATATAACTTGTCTGGATGTATATTTTCCAGCAATTTTTAGGTATCGCTGCCTACCCCTGGCCACACAGTGAGTTTCATGTGTTTGCAGACGAAAGTGTATTGCCGTTTTATGAATGATTTTCAGAGTGGCCATTAAATTTTGGTGGTTATCGGTGGAGGTGTGTGTGTGTGTGTGTGTGTGTGTGTGTGTGTGTGGGGGGGGGGGGGGGGGGGCACTTTTGAAACGTAAAATGCTCGGTTCAGCAACAAATGTCAACATTGTGATCAGAACTGCTCTAATTCATCCCAGACGATGTAAAACAGGGCTTTATGTGCAAAATGCTGAGCTAACACTTTAAATCAGGAATCAGGGGTCTCAAACATGCGGCCCCGGGGCCCAAATGCGGCCCGAGGGATGAAGAGTATAATAACCTATTAAATGATTCCATGTTTTCTTCTCAGCTTTTTCTTTGCCTATAAATGATGACAAGTTCCAATTTGTCTCATTGTTTGACTGCAGAATAATATAAAATTACGAAAATATTTACATTTACAAACTATCCCGTCACAATAAAATGTGAATAACCTGAAATATCCAAAGAAAATAAGACACAATTTGAACCATTTTCTGCTTCTGTTACTAAAGGTTTAGTGTCTTTGTAGAACTCGTCCATAAAAAAACAACATGGACTAATGATAAGTCGAGGCAGAATATTGTTAAAATTGCCCTTATTTTCCTTTTTTAAATATTTGGATCATTTATAAAAGTATTTTCTTAATGTAATGGGTGTTTTTTTTGCACTAAAACAATGATAAAAATGTGTAGTTGTCAATATTTACAGGTTATTGTGTTTTCTTTTTCCTGGTCTGGCCCATTGGACATCGAATCAGGCTGAATGTTGCCCCTGAAGAAAATGAGTTTGAGACCCCTGCTTTAAATGAAGTTCACAACAGAAAGTCATGAAATACCATGTGCTCACACTGTCAAAGTACATTTTATTATCACTGATTTCTTTGCATTTCTATCTTGTCCTCTGTTATATGGGGGTGTCCAGATCTGCTGCATTACTTAGACTACTGGACAGTTTATGAGCATTATCTCTGACTCAGTCTTCTACGTCTTGTCTTTTTTCTTTCAGAGCACCTGGCCTGTTGCCTATGGAATCTTTCACAATGGTGGCTGTGAAGATGCTAAAGGAGGAAGCCTCCGCTGACATGCAGAATGACTTCCAGCGGGAGGCGGCGCTAATGGCTGAGTTTGACCATCCAAACATCGTCCGACTCCTGGGTGAGTGACTTTCCATGTTTGTGTGGGTGCAGAGAGCGAGTAAGTGCAACAGTGGAAAAACAAATCTATCAGGCTGCTCGAACAGCTGCATTTCAAATGTATAGATTTCCTGGATCAGTGTTTGCCTCAGCATAAAGAAAAGTGTAAAAACAGATGCAGGGGAATACAAGGGGGGGAAATAAAGCCATAAATAAAGAAAAAAGCCATAAACACACTAAATCAAAACAAGCTGGTTTACCATTAACAGTATTGTTTTTTAGTATTGAGGCCATGCCAAATTACTTCAGGCGTGTTAAATATACGAGGTAGTTATGTGAAAGACACAGCTATGGTAAGTATTTTATGGATGAATATGGTGAAGAATAGACAACAGTTTTGTTTTTTTTTTCAGTTATTGCATTCTTGTACATTTCTATTCAGACTCATACTTTAAAGTTTAAAGATGTACACTGTAAAAAAAAAACTAAATCCTTTTGATACGGGAAAGAAACTAGCAGCTATGGTTGCCAGAACAATCCTGTAAAAACACATCAAACAGAAAACATATTTATAGATTAACATGTACATGTAACTTTAAAACATGCATATTTAACAGTTCAAACATGTAGATTTAACATTGAATGTTAATAGTAAATGGGTTGTCCTTTATATAGACCTGCAGTTGTCCATAGAATTTTCTAAATCCAACAGGCCTAAACTGGGAGACATTTAGGGATCAGTGTCTTCATAGTTTTATATAAGGACACTTCATCATGTGAACAGTCGGAGCTAGGAGTACATAGGAGAAGTAAATATGCTGTTATTTCAACATTGTGATCTTGCAATTTAAATGTCGCCACATTGTTGTTCAATTTACAGTTTTATTTTTTTCAAAACAACAGAACTGCATATATTTTACATACAAATCTGGTTTTGTCAACGTACCTTTCCTGTAAGTACAGCTACATTTGATGTCATCATTAGCACAGAAATATTCTCAAATAAACATCTTTGAATTGTATTTTCTCTTACAGTTTTTTATGTTGCAATTTTTCAACAAATGGTTGTTAATTCTGCAGTAATTTTTTACAGTGTAGAACTATTTTTGTGATGGCTTTACAGTGATATCTCACTATTTATTGTTTTTTCCTGTGCATGTTAACTTACTGATCATCTATATGCTTATGAAAATCTCAGAGTAAGTATCACATTTATCTCAAAACAGAGAAAAAACTTAAGTAAAACTGAGTTTCTTGAACAAAATATTGACAGAACAAAAACAAATATCTGTCATTTGTCAAATTAACGTGTTTTACAAATGAATCAATGTGAATTAATGTGAACCAATGCCAGAAACACCTTTGAACACTGGTTCAAAGGTCATTAAACATTTTAGATCAGTAGATGCTTTTGGTTCCCATAGACTGTTTTGGTTTTTGAATGAATGCCAAACAGAAGCAGCATCTGAAACCAGGTTATATTCACTGTCAAACACCTTCACGTCAATTCATTGAATAATTGCATGGGTCAGAACTCATGCCACCATCTGCCACGCTTATGCTGTTACCTCACTTTTTATTATCTAATCACCATCATGTGGTTCATACATTCCTGCACTGTGGATCCGCTATTGTCAAAAAATAGCAGCCACGTACAAAAGACGCTAAATTAGAATAAGATGACCGAACATTTGAAGGAAAATTCCTCAACTTTACAGTATCTCCTCATTGTCCTCTGTGTTTCCATGATGTATTAAAATGCCTCCTTAAATCCTTCGGCCCACTTTGTTTTTGCCATTTCACCCTCTTTGCTGTGATAGCTTGATTAAAACAGCGTGGCTTTGTTCTGTAAAATGAGTTGCTCCAGGGAAATTTAGATATTATCTCTTAATCTGACCTGATATCCAGCTTTTTGTATGTATTAGAAGACAAATGTGGTCTGACTGAAGAGGAGGAATTGTTGGACAAAAAAAAAAATCCACTTTTATCAGATTTTCAGTGTCTTTTCTTAAAGGTTTACACAGAAATATGCAAATATAAAAACAGACTAATCTTTAAAAAAAAAAACACTGGAGTCAAGGACATTCATGCTCAATTCTTAAAATCTTTTGAAATTCAAAGAAAACAGATTTTCAATATTTTTTCAGTTAAAGGCAGGAATAGAAATGATGTGTGAGGTTACAAGTAATTATTTTACATCCAAAACATGTGCTGGAAGTAAACGCCTTGAATCTGGAAAGAAGATGAGGAAACAAATACCACCTATGTAGTGTTTTAAAGTGCTCTGTCTGTCCTGGATAATTTGCAAATATTTCTTCATATTGTTCCAAATGTCCTCCCACATAGTTTTCTTTGACCTCTGCACCTAGAATTCTCTCCCAGATTATTCTAAGCTCACAAATACCAACCTTAGACCTCAGCAATACATGGGAAGAGTCAACAGTCAGGACACAATATGACAAACACATGGTGCTTAGAAAAAAATATCCATATTGATACAGTATGTACACGTGTGGCTTAAAAATTGTCGAAGGCTTTTATATGTACAGATGAAAGTCTTGGAAACTTGGAAAATGCCTCTAAGTGCTTTTCATTGCATGTTAAATATGTGGCTGAAAAGACTCTAGACACAATAATGCTTGACAAAGCAAATTTTATATTACCGTACAATTATACGTCATATTCTTCCTCTGAAATCCAGCTGAAATGTCTTCACTTTCAAGTTAACTTTAAGGCATCACCATGGTAGAACATATGTAAGATTATGATCAAGAAAACTTGGTATCACAATTGTGATTTTTGCCCTTTTTCTTCAATAAATTTTAGGCCCATATGTCATAGTAGTTCTGGGTTATACCACACTTTTAAATTAAAACATAAAAGTAAAACACAGATAATAAATATAGATGAGAATGAATTAAAAATATGTGTGAAAATAAATGCAAAAATGATAACTAACTAACTAAAAATAAAGAAATAATACACATTAATAATAACAATCATCATCATCATCATCATCATCATCATCATCATCATCATCATCATAAAAACATAATTTAAATGTATTCATGGAATCCAGTGAAATGGCCCCAACTTCTAAGACCTTTTTTCCCCAATAAGATCTACACATGTCACATTTTTATAACAAAATTAATTGAGAAACTAATTTTGAAAAAATTACTGCACTACTGAGCTTGGCTAATTTTCAAGTGTTGCAGCAGCATTGTACCTTTTTACTCTACAGATTATGCTTTGCCATAGTTTTATCCACAGACTGAACTGTGGCTAACAGGCCCAAAACAGCTAACTGGAAATGATCACACTTCTGGTCACATGACATTGGATAGCCTGCTTCCATTTTATTCTGCCGGGGGGCTAGGGTTGGTACAAAACCTTAAAATAAGTTAACACAAAAGATTTAGATATGACACGGGCACTTTTATTTCACATTTATTAACTGCTTGTAGTGGTCACGGATATAGTAATCAACTGCCGATATAGATCATTTGTTTCTATACAAATGCTGTTTAAATAAATATTCTCTAGTAATCAAGGAATCCGCTTAAATGTTCATTTTTGGCCATTTTATCAATGTAAATGTGCAAACAGATAATTTTTAAATTACATGTAGCCATTTTATTTTTTACTCCCACTCGTCTGCTGCTGCCTGGCTAGCTAGCTAACGTAACGAGTTAGCTCGCTAGGTAGCTAGTCACCGGGCAGTAACTAAGCTTGCGAATCATGGTTGGAAAAAGGAAGTCAATTTTCTTCATGTGGAGAGCCGTGACAAAAAACTGAGGTACCTTTAATTTTCTTGATGCCATTATCTTCTATGTTGTTGTTTTATTAAACTGTTTCAAACGTTATTTTCAGACCTGTTAAAAAAATGCACCGGCGGCACAGCAGAGCCAACGGACAGAATGAGTTACCATTTGAGTTATGTCTGCACACTACGCAGTACACTGCCATTAAACTGGCATGATACAGTACTGTAATAACATTCACTAAATGCTGAAGCATCCGTTTCATTTATTTTTCTCATTGAAAAACGTTATAAATGGCATTTAGATGATATCCTGCATAACAAATAAGAGAAATATCTGTAAATTAGATTTTAGTAATACACTGCTTATTGGCTCTGGACCAACGTGATCACTATCAGCTGTTTCCACTGTATTATCAATACTTTATGAGCATAATTAATCCTGAAATGAGTAGTGTGTGAGTATAGAATAGAATTGATGCCCACCACTACTTTCTAGTCTTGGGTCTGATAATAATGACAGTGACCAAAAACCAGTAGAGACAATGTAAATATGCTCAAATAACGACTGTGTTCAGAGTGAATTTTGTGCATACAACCACAAACACACACTTTAATCCTAGTAAACGAGACTATTTTTCCTCAAAGCTGTTTTGCTGTAGTACCATAACACCTCTAGGGAGTCAGATACAACTGTTTGCCAGTAAACAAGTTGTGTCTGATGAGTAACATGTCTGCTATAAAGTTTTTCTGCACTAACTGTCTATGTAATCTAATACAAACAGCCTGTTTCTAAATGTACCCTCAGGAAGACATCTAGATAGAAAACTGTGCTCAAAGATATTTATTTACTTTGGATATTTTTATGCCGCAGTGTTCATCACCATCAGTATTACAGAGAAAATAAGGCTTTTGGAGCATAATGAAATGTTTTGCTGACATATTTAGAGGATGACAGAGGACATTAATAGGATGAAACAAGTTGATTACATTATTTCCTTGACCTCCAATTACTCTTGGGACCAATAATATCTTGCAAATCATGTGTAAAAATATACGTAATAATCCAGAACATACATGTGTCAAAATTAGAGACCATATGTTTGCATGTACGCCTACACGAGAGGCCCCTGACTTCCATATATTTAGCGATAGAGTGAAACACCCTGATCCCACTGCTGACCTTTATGCTGAGGGAGCTACTGTTGAATTACTGTCCTGTTTCTGGATGCCACACACACACACACACACACACACACACACCCAACACACAAACACCAACACACAAGGGAGCTGTAATCAGAGCTGTATCTCCAGGGAGCCGTTCTACTCCATGACCCAAAGGACGTAGAGTAACATGAATGACCTCCATGCTTCCTTTTCTTGCCAAAAGGCCGATGTTGACATGCTGCTGCTGTTCTTGTGTTGACATTGACAGCGCAGTCACGGAAAGTTAACATTTAGAAAGTCAATGTAGAATGAAAGGAAGAAACACAAACAAAAGTGAAAGAGTTTTTCCCCACTTGTTACACTGGAAATAATCTAAATTTTGCCAAGTGTATGTTTCTCATTTGTAGTCAAAATATTTCATCAAACTTAAAATAAGACATAATCAGCTAAACAGTAACTTTTTAGTGAGATATGTCGAACTTTTTTAGACAACAGATCTTGCAAATCTTATTTCAAGAAATCTTGCCAAGATAATTTTGACTTCTTCCATAAGCAGATTTTTTTTTGCTTGAATTAAGCAAAAAAATACAACTTTAAAAAAAATCTGCCAATGGAAACACATCAGATTTTAAAGATCCTTTGTCTAAAAATAAGTACTTATATCTCACTGAAAAGTTGCTCTTTAGGTTATTATGTATTATTTTAAGTGTGATACGATGTTTTGTATAGAAGTGAGAAAAATACACTTAGTAAGATTAATATTTTCTCCCAGTGTAATGCTTTGTGTTTGCATGTAGTGTATAATGAATGCCTTTACACAACATGGTATTATACATCATGCATTGTGTTCTTTTTACCCATTTTAACTCCTTCACACCAAAGCTATCACCATCAAAATATAAAATAAAACTTGTCACTTCCCCAAAATGAAGCTAAAACTACTCATAAAACGAACTGGTCCTGTTTTATATGTTATAATATTACATGCACTGACGCATATATACTGTACATATAATGAAATTATCAATATTGCAAAACGTCAAAGGTCAAGCTCGCATTTAGCAGAAAGGTCAAAATCACATTATTGGCTCAAATTAAAAAATGGGTTGCCATAGAAACTTGAGATTCGGCACAAAATAGGGGTAAGATTAGCCATTCTCTGAGTACTTGTTTTCTTAATTTTCTACATTCTTTTCATTTGCCATGTCTCACAGTCATTGTGTGTCTGTTAATATTGCACAATTTCATTAAAAAAAGAAATACTGTGCATAAATGTAAGTCCATCTTTTCCCCTGTGACTTCAGCCCACCATATATGATATTATGGGAACACTTGGGAATACCACTAGCATTTAACATGAAGTTGTGTGGATTTCTGCAAAGACTGGTGGCACAATATGAGCCCATAATGACCAAGCCACCAATGGGTTGATGAGGTTTAATGGGTTTTTAAAGCCAAGCCATGTCTCCCATTGAAAGAGAGATGCCATAAAAACCAGTCAGTCAAAGTTATGATTGTGGCCGGTATGACTCGGTGTATTTCAGGGCTGTAGTTCTGCCTGCAGACAGAGTACAGGAAAGATCTGCTTTGCAATGGAACAACTGAAACTGCTGCGTGAAAGATCTGTAGATGTTTCTTGTATTAAATCTGCATTATGGATGCCAGGTGACATGAATGGCACATCTGCGTCTTATACTGGGCTACTCTGGACTCTGCACAGAATAAACAGTGTGTGCAGAAACTGGTCAAAACTGTGCAGTGCCAAAACCATTTACTGTAATTTATACATAAACAAGGACACAGAGGCACTTTCTTATAGAGAAGGGGGAAAAAAAACACTAACCAATACTGTGTAGTTTCCAGTGTCCTATAACATCAGCAGCATTTGACATTTGGTATAATTTTAATGTACTTTACACTGGTTTCTTGCTATGAAAATATACAAAACAAATATGCCATGTTTTTAGCATTTAACCATAAGCTACCAGTGTCACAATCCATCAAGTAATCAAGTTTTATCAATATATTGGAATTATTCAAGTAAAATGCAGATTATCTGCTTTTCAGTGGTATCAGATATGACCCAGTTGGACACACAGGGCACCTGTGGTTCAGTTGGTAGACTGGGTCGTCCAATGACTGAAGGGTCGGCGGAAGTTGTAAAGCCCTATTTTTTACATTGAATTAAAGGGTATCTGTAGTGAATTTTCATTGTTCATTGTAATACCGACGGTTCCATCTGGTAACTTAATTTACAGCCCATTGTCATGTATGTATGAGTATTAAGTCACTGCTACGTCAGTCAGCCATGGCCAGAGACATGTTGCCTCCTTCTAATGCAGAGTTATTTGTTACCTGGGCCTCATCCACAGACTCCAGTCTAAGATGAGACATTATCAGATCGAATAAGGTAACAATTTAAAAAAAGTTCCTCAAATTTGCTAGCCGTGGTTTGCTTCTTGGGCATTTCCTTTCCACTCAGTCTCTCTAACTGACTGCTGCTTGTTTACTCACACTCAATCAACAGGAATCAGTGATAGTACGTCACTTATGGTCAGTAACGGCTGCACTCCATAACTTCTGTCTGTAATTCCCATACTAAAAAGATCTGGTATGGTGCAGTTATTGCCTTTTTTAAATTATTATTATTATTATTTATTTTATTTTTTTAAAATTGAATTTGCATTTCACACAAAACATAAAGCACATTTAATGTCTTGGGCATAACAAATACCGGTACACTTTAATTATATATTTTGCTGTAAAAGCCACTTTTCTTCAGTTTTGTATGTGTTGATAGAATTACTTTTTCATTTTTACTTGATTTACCCTGAAAAGTACAGATGGTAGAATTATAAATGGCGCTAAATCACTTCAGACAGGTTTTATGTAGAGATGCAGAATTAATTTCCACCACAACTGATCATATTCTTTCAAAGAAAAATCAATATACAAGTGACAGGAGTGAATCAGATAAATAGAACAGATCCACTTCAGTAGACCCTTCTGTCATTTGTCTTTATAATTGTGAGTATATACACACTTCACAGTCTGGGTTTGTGTCACAGCCAAATATTTACTCACAGAGCAAATGAGTTGACCATATGATGCTTGATCCAGCCCAGTTTAATGACACTACCATGTGTTTATGTCTGAGTATTTTTTGTTCACTGTATCATCAGTGACTGAAAACTACAGAACACACATTTTCAGTTTCAGGATGACAAACTGAACCACCGTGTGTTTGTTTCTCAGGTGTGTGTGCGGTGGGTAAACCAATGTGCCTGATGTTTGAGTACATGGCCCACGGTGACCTCAACGAGTTCCTACGTCGCCGATCTCCGACCCAGTCTGTGCGCACTGTCAGCCGTGCCAGCTTATCTGTTCGCAGCTTTTCCTCCGACCTGGACGCCCCCCCCCTGTCCTGCACCGAACAGCTGTCCGTCTCCAAGCAGATCGCCGCCGGCATGGCCTACCTGTCGGAGCGTAAGTTCGTCCATCGTGACCTCGCGACTCGGAACTGCCTGGTAGGGGAGGAAATGGTGGTGAAGATTGCAGACTTTGGCCTCTCCAGAAACATCTACTCGGCTGATTACTACAAAGCCAATGAGAACGACGCCATCCCCATTCGCTGGATGCCACCAGAGTCGATCTTCTACAACCGCTATACCACTGAGTCAGATGTGTGGGCATACGGAGTGGTGTTGTGGGAGATTTTCTCCCACGGAATGCAGCCGTACTATGGCATGGGTCATGAAGAGGTCATTTACTACGTGAGGGATGGGCACATCCTATCGTCTCCTGAGGACTGTCCTCTGGAGCTGTACAACCTGATGAGGTTGTGCTGGAGCACGCACCCATCAGACCGACCCAGCTTCAGCAGTATACACAGAATACTGGAGCGAATGCATCAGACCATGATAAAATGTAACACTGAGGCAGAGGCTGACTGCTAGCCTGACGTCTACTGACCATAAAAAAAAACAAAAAAAAACGTGTTGGATTGCGACATGTTTTGGCATTTTTTAAGTTCATAAATGTTGCATAGCTTGAGAATGATTATTTAGAATCCATAGATACTCTTTACACCCTGCACAGTGCATACTTTTTTATTCAGCAGACCTGGTTCTAAGATAAACTTGGAGTCATTTAACCCATTGCTTTTCATGCTTATGCCAATAATGCAGTTTTTTTTTTGAGACAGCAAGATTGATTTTCTCTGATATATGGCTTCATATAAAGTGGTTACACTTAGGGCTGTTGTGGTGAGGAAATATTCCATGTGTTGATTTTAGATGACTCACTGGTGCATTATATGGATATATTAAAGTATTTTGCAATAGATGAATTAGTTTTGTTATGCTCTGAAACTATTATTGCAATTCTCTTAACTGGACAATGACAGAAAAACTGAATCCACACAAACTCCTGCATGTTAAAACAAACAAAAGAAATGCTGTAACATGTTATGCACTGCTACTTCAGCCAAAACAAAACACATTTACCGCATTTTAGAGTTCAGAAATCCAACCAGGTGCTCACAAATGGACTGTAATTCTTGAAAATTGTCTTTTATCTGTAATTTTTTCACACTTAAGTCAGATGAACTGAGCACATAAAGCCTCAACACGCAGAAAAGAACAACTATAAATAGATTTATACTTACACAAGTCTCGCACTTTTTATGCTAATAAACCTTAATGCAACACTTTCTGTATTTACACAAACACCCAACAAATGTAATTAGGCAGTATTTGGATAGTGCTTTTATTGGTTAAAATGTGATCATGTTTCTGTGGGAAACTGTCAGTTGTCTTACAGTATTTGCGATAGGTGCTTGTCATGTTCTGCAGTTGACTTGTCTTTTAGTGCATTACCATGTTGTGCTCACCACAACAGCCCTCATCACATGTGTAGACCCTGTACATACATGCATCACCACCGAGAAACTAACCATTCATCAAGGTATTGGACTTCTGAAAGAACTGTGGGGGATGAACTCAATTTGTGGTTTCTGTTACGAAGTAAATGTTATACAAAGTTTAGGAAGTGAGAAATAGGTATCAGCCAAATTGATCTCCACTGCAAGGGTTATTGAAGGTTACTTTGCTTGTCAGCTAAAAAAAAAAAACTCTACCTAAAAGCTAATTCCACAGCAGCACACAATCACTTTAAAATATTGCTGATTGTTTTTTTGTTTGTGTTTTTAATAGACAAGTTGCTATTCCATTTGGGGCATTCTCCTTTTCCCTAGTTTTCCTTTTATTGTTATGTTGTTGATGATTTCTAATGATGATATTGATACATGGGACATATTAAAGGAAAAAAATCCAATGGGTAAACACACTGTAAACCCGAATAAGTTAGCAGAACAATCAATTGCCTCCAATACTTTAAGTTGATGGAACTTAAAAAATACAAGTTTCCAGAACTTTAAATTTCGATGCTTACTTATTAAAATAGTAATCTAAGGTTCTGTCAGTCCTACTGGGAGCGTTCAGTGTCTTTGCCCAAGGACACTTGGACATGTGGACAGACAGAGCTGGGATGCGAAATAACTGACCCTTCAGTCATTGGACGACCCGCTCAACCAACTGAACCACAGCCGCCCCTGAATAAAATGACTGTCTCGTGATTATACTTTTTTTTGTTTAATAAATATTGGTGGTTATTTGCAGTGCTCTGAAACTGTATTTCATCATCTACTACATCAGTAGAGTTAATTTTTTTAATCATCCTTATTTGAAACAATAGAAATAACAGTACAATATCATTCTCAGCATTTAATGACTTAGTTCCACTCAGTTGAACCTCATCTATTTTTAACTTATGTTCATTTATATCTACAATAGTTCCCCTTAATAAAAATATTAGTTGGAAAGAAGAACATGTTACAGCAACTTCAAACATTTGAGTTAGTAGTACTATTTATGAAACTTCTGAGTATTCACAACTAAATATATTGAATTATTCTGAACATTCGGGTTTACAGTGCAGGATGAGTGAAGTAATTTTCTCTAGAGCCATTTGGACAAAGGTGAAACATTTTAGATGGACATGTTTTCACCTCCATTATCAACAAAGCAAATGAGAATTTATTTAATTAAAATGGAGTTCAAAGAGATTGTAGTCAACTGTTCCCTTTTAAGCAGAGGTGGTCAAAGTACTCACATTCTGTAGTTAAGTAGAAGTACAGCTACTTATGTGGAAAAATACTCTGGTAAAAGTAGAAGTACTGATTCAACTGTTTGACTGAAGTAAAAGTTAAAAAAAAAAAAAAAAAAAAACATTTTTCATTTGTAATAAAGTAAAAAGTAAAACTGCATTTTTTTTATTGCTATGGATGAAATAATACTGATTTAAGCAGGAAAAAATATCAAAAATTAAAAAAATATATATCCAAAAGTAAAGCGTTTAAAAGTGACTTACTGTGTAGATGATGTGTTTTATTGGGTCATGGCACTGAGTTTGTACACAGGACATTTAGGAAACATTAAAAATATATTAAAAGGAGATTTAAAAAAAAGTATAATTATGAGATTTTAAAAAAAATAATAATTTGTGAGATTAAAAAGATTATGTTAGATTATATTATAAAATATTATGAGGTAAAAAGTCAAAATTACGATATAGTTTCTGATTTATTTTTCATACTGTAACATCTAATTTTGACAAAGTAATGAGTCTATTCTGAGAAAGAGTATAAAGTACAGATATTTATCCAAAAATATAAGGAGTAAAAGTACAAAGTTGCCAGAAAAATACATACTCAAGTAAAGTACAGATACCTAAAAAAATCTACTTAAGTACAGTAAAGGAAGTACTTTTACTTACTATAGTTACTTCCACCTTTGCTTTTAAGACACAGTTTTTTTTCTTGAATATGTCTCCTGTTGATGTGCATCTGTTTTTTTTGTTTTTTTTTTACATCTGCATGCTCATGTCCATGGTAGGCATAGCCACATACATTTATCATTTTTCATCTTTATCAGGGTCAATTATTGCCTTAATTATCATAATGTTACAACAAATTCTAAATCTTAACCAGCTTTAACCAAAGAGATTCTTTAACAGATGTAACTTTTTTTCTTATGACTTGGTATACATGTATATACTATATCTAAGTCCTCTTTGTATTGGCTGCAAATGCTATAAAGATGAATGAACTGTATGTTTTTATATTGTGTAATGTTACATAAACGGTTATGCAGTTTTTGAGATGTTACTCTTTTTCTTTGTATTTAATAAGTTGCAAATAAACATAATTATGAACACAATTTTTTTTATACTTTAACAAATGAAATCATACTTTTATAGATTTACCTGAGCAACATTACATTTTTTTTTTTTTTTAGAATAGATGATGTTCATTGTTGTTCTTAGAAATTCAAAATGTTGGACAAATGTTTAAAAATAACCAAAATATAGGGACAAAGAATGTCATATTCCACAGAACATGCAGGAGAGAATGTGGCTAAACTAATTGATGGCGCTAATGTAAAACTAGAAAAGCAATCTGAGAGCTTAAACCTCCGCCAAGGCAGACCCTCCCCCCTCCAAATGAAGAGAGGTCGACCAAGGAGGTTATGTTTTTGCCAAAGTTTGTTAGTTTGTCTGTCTGTCTGTTAGTTAACAAGATAACTTACATTTATCCTCCATTTAATGTAACATTTCAAAGTGATCCAGGATCTCTTCTGGATCACCACCAAAATCTAATCATTTGTTCCTTATGACATTCCCAACACGTCATGAAATTTTCATCAAGATCCGTCCATAACATTTTGAGTTATCTTGCTAACTAACAGACAGACAGACAAACTCTATAGCAAAAACTCCAGCTCCTTGGTGGAGGTAATAAATGAGCAACAGGAGCTCCACTGTGTCCACTGTGGCCTAATGGTAAGAGTGTGGAACAGCAGTTAAAAACACACATGACCAGGGTTACAACATCACTTTTTTTTCCTCTTAAGGTCAAAAAAGGTTATATTAAACCTGTTCAGATTGATTGGAAATTCCCAAATATTTCATTAACAAAGGGGTTTTTTAATATAATAAAACACACACAGAAGAAGGAATCAACTTTAGCTCATAAATGTTTGTGTTCTTTGACCCCATAAAGTGTTTCTCACCTCATTTAATTCAACAGATTTATTTCCCCCATATTTCCACACCATCCTCCATGTGTGGAAGCTGCAGTTCCTTTCTTCACCACTGGGGGGCTCACAGCTGCAGACACACACCAAACTGGCCTCCAATGGAGAAGATGTGAATATGGTTTTTACAATCAATGTTAATGTAGTATCTACATATGGACACATGTGCCATTGTACACATTTGTATTTACATTTATTTTTGACAAACATGAGTGTTAATTTCAGGAAGATGCATGTGGTGTGTGTGTGTATGTGTGTGTGTGTGTGTGTGTGTGTGTGTGTGTGTGTGTGTGTGTGTGTGTGTGTGTGTGTGTGTATGTGCTTGTATTCCTATCTTTATGGGGACATTGCTATGTTTACAGTCACACCATGGAACCTCTGACACTACGGGGACCAAAATTCAGGTTCCCACAAGGGTTAAATATAAATAAAGGTCCCCAGTCCCACTAGTAAAATAGAAATTATGTAGCCCTATACTCTACATACATTCATTTGTTTGTTCCAGAAGTCCTCATAAAGAAACGTGTATTTTTCAAAGGTTTGAATTTTTTTTTTATAATTACTATTTATTTTTTTATATATTTTTTGTGAAACTGTTTATTATTTTATTTGTTTAAATTATTATTTTTATTTATTTATTCATTCATTCATTTTTTTAAAAATGTAATTTATTTTCACATTTTTATTTTTTTTAATTTTATTGAAAAAAAGATGTTTACACTCACTACCCAATGGCTACAAATTTGGTCCTCATGAGACATGGAAATGTGTGTGTGTGTGTGTGTGTGTGTGTGTGTTGGGGATGCTCAGTGTAAACTGTTTATAGTAGACAGTGTAGAGTTTGGGCGTGGACTTGACATGTTTCTCGTCATCTAAAGTGAGGATTAGACTGTCTCACTCCCATTTCCTTTTTCATTGACTGGTCCGTCCCACTGTTGTCTTTTTGTCCTTTTCTGTAAAATATTTACATATTTCAAACCCCTCAGTGGGTTTCATTGTTAGTTTTCAACACTGTAGCATTCAACACTGAACAAACACAACACTGACATACAAGAGTTTTATTTTTTTTATTATTTTTAGGTGATACTTGTGTTCTAACCTTATAGAATTTATGGTTATTAGTCTAAAAAAAAAGGTTATATTGAGCCTAAATTATAAAATGAGCAACATCCTTCCTATATCTCCCACATAGAGGGGACGTAAAATGATCAGTTGGTTTCATTTAATAAAATCAAATAATAAGAGACAAAATCAACGACCTCAAACACGACTGACCATCAAGTATTTATCTTCAGTAAATATATTTATATTCATGTAATATCCCTTATGATTATGTGGATATTCATGTTAACAGTCTGTGGATATAGTCAACTACATTATAAGGCCTTTACACACCCACAATTAATTTGCACATCATTACTTTGACTTTCACGTAGAAAAAGCAATGATTTTATTTTAACTTAAGGTACTTTTTTTTCAAGATTTAACACAACATGCCTCAACCAATCATTTTTGTGACAAGAACATATTGTGACGACAATAATGATGAACCTGTTGACCATGGGCCGTGTTTTATTTATCTAAACACAAAACTATAAACATAATGACATGAAGGACGACCTGTGGAGAAGCATCAACAGACAAATGAGGAAATGAAGAGTTTTTGTTTTTAATGTGAACGTCTGTTTGCATGTTTTTACGTCAATACCCAAGTATAATGGAGACAAATAAACAGAAGCTGCTGGACAAGGATTTCATGATGCAAATTAGGCCTGAGGTGATGTTGAATCCAAACATATATGAATATATTTGAGACTTTTATTTCACAAGTACTGCAATTTTAACAGCTTTTGGCTATGAAATATATTCTATCTACAACAGGTGAAGACTGTATGAGTTGTCAGTTTATTGCAGGGCTGAACATATAGACAATCACTCTCACATTCACACCTATGGGCAGTTTAAATTAACCTATCAGTGCATGTCTTTGGATGGTGGGAGGACACTGGAGTACCTGGAGAAAACCCACGCAGACACAGATAGAACATGCAAACTCCACACAGAAAGGCCTGGTGTGGGAATTGAACCAGGGACCTTCTTGCTGTGAGGCACACATGCTAACCACTGCACCACTGTGTCATTATAAAACATACCAGCCAAAACTGTCCATCTATCATATGCTTGACTTTGGACAGCAGCTGAACCAGTAAAATAACAGAAAAATAAACTATGCTTTGAGGGGGAAATCCAGATATAACCTTTTTGTCTTTATTTTAATGCCAAAAACTTCACTTGCATTAGAAAATGTTAAAAGTCTAGATTTACAAGCATTCCATTTACAAAAAAAAAAAAGTAGAAACTGAGCAAATTGAAAAATAAGCGTGGGCCTTTCTGTGTGAATCCATCCATCCATCCACCCGTCCGTCTGTACGTCCATCCAGGACATTTGTAAATCACCCACCCATTTTTGCCTTATAATGACTAAATTTTCTGCTGCTTTTGTACCAAAACATGATTATACTTATTCTCAACTGAAGATATCAGGGAGCATAATCTTAAAATGTCCCCATTGCAATGTTTTTGGGGTTGTTGTTTTTTTTGTTTTGGAATATCACAGAACTGAATGAAAGCAATGGATGTTGAACCAAATAAAATATATGTTTAGAAATCCCCACTTTCTGTTTTGATGAAGGCGTTTAAACATATCTTCACCGAGAACCCATTTTCTCTTGTCCAAATAAAAGGTTTATGTGAATGGACTCTCTAACCTTCCTGTCAAATCACACCAGCAGCGATCGATGTTTTGGGGCCAGAGAATTAAACAGCCATGAGGAATCACATCCTGTTTTGTCATTAGAATCTTTTACATCAACACAAATTGGATGATGTCTCAGATGAAGTGTGTGTGTGTGTGTGTGTGTGTGTAACAGCCGCCACAGTTCCTGAATATCTTGGCATGTTAGCAGCTCGGCCTTTAGTGTCATGTTTACTTTCCCAGTTCATATAATCTTTCTGGGAAGAGAAACGCTATTTCTGTCAATTCACATCATTAGTTTTTACCTGCTTTACATGAAGGACGAGGTTTCACTGAGAGGACTGTATACGTCATAAACAGACCTCAGCTAGAGCCATGGAAAGAGTCTGTATTGACACAGTGTGACATTCCCCTCACTCAGCGACAGCCCAGAGGAACTTCCTGTGTGGCCAGGGTGAGTCCTGATTGGCCCTTTTCAGGGAGCAACAGGAAGTAGGCAGACATATATCAGTCAACTGGAGGCTAGCACTCCAAAGCTGTGGAACAATAAACATAGCCTGGTGCGCACTCATTCAGTCACACACGCACACACACACACTGTCATTATTCTATCACTTTAGGGGACTATACATGGACTCACATTTACATCCTGGAGACGTAACCTAATAATAATCATAAACGCACAAGGTCTAAGCCTGACTTCAGTCTTAAAAACAAGTGTCAACCTTCAAATGCACTGATGTACATGAGTGAAACTTACATTTTGTCCGTTAAACAAACCTGACTCAACAGATTTACGTCCCCATATTATAAGTAATAGTCGTACGTACATGCAAACACACTGACATTCTTTCCTATAAAAACATTTGGCTGCTGTTGCTAGGACTGTTTCTTCAGTCATGTCACACCAGAAACATAGTGGCTCTGACCACTCATTCAGTAGTGTTAAACACACATGCATACCTCACTTTTACAGCACTTAATGTAACCTCTGCTTTACATCATAGACTGTATAGTCTAATGTCAACTGACTTGGTTCTGAAGTTTGGGTAGTGGTCACTATGAGTCCATGCAGAAGAACATATAACATATACAGCTGGGTTTGTTGAGAACTCAACTAATTAAATTAAAATCCATATGACTTCCTATCAGTGCTCAAAAGTAACTATATGGATATGTGTAAGAATTTCCAAAGGGATTCTGTATCTGGTTTGTTTTAAGTGAGTTTTAGTCATAAACCATCAAAGGTGTAAGAAAAGGCACATTTGTAATAGTTAAAAAATGTGTTAAAAATTATGAAAACCTGAACTGTGAAAATTCATTGGAGACACTATTCCAGGGAAGCTATGTACTGTGTGTGTATATATATACATAATTTTTTTTTTTTTTTAAACTCAAGCCATTTTCCACTAAAATTAGAGGGTTGACCCGCATTTTAAAAACCTGCATTTACCCACTTACAATCAGTGTTTGACCTTTCTACACATCCATACAATAACCAATTACAGGACCCATTTACCAGACAAAGCATGCAAGAAATGAAATATGTATGGAAGTAAGAATAGACTGGGAACGTTAAAAAAACAAAACAAAAAAAACCCAACTTAACTTAATTATAAATGTTCATAATGAAAAGAACTCTGGACTGGAAGGTTTTTGGTGCAGAGCAGCTGTGATCAACAGTTTGCATAAAGGTGATTAATATAGGTAGGTAATGATTAAAAAAAACACCACTACAATCACTCAACTCAGAAATGTTGAGATGTGATCATTAATAAGGATGATAATGCAAACCATGAAATAAAATGTCTGAAAATGGCAATAACACTGCTCACATACCTTTAACAATAACGATAAAGAACCATTCCCAAAGTTCTCTATCCTTAACCCTTTGTTGGGTAACTTTGAACCCTGGTATCTAATCTAAATTTAAGTCCTTTGACACCAAACTTCTTGGGAAGTCTCCCCCTTTTGTAAGAAAAATGTAGTGCACACAAACACCACTGGGTGGCACTGTCAATGATGTATTCAGCTCATGCTAGGAAGAAGATGGTAACCATGACAACACATCTGCTACGATCTCTTCTTTTGGACACAAACTTGCAGGTAAGTTCGATTTTTTTTCATGTTATTAACTTGTACAGAGTCTATTTTACATAAATAATCCTCATCGTGTTTCAGAAATACTTCGGTATCATTGTAATATTTTTTTTTTAAAACATGCTGAACCAAACGGTAGAGATGATACTATGAAATGCTAACGCTAATCGCTAATGCTAATCACTAATGATACAAACACAGCTAATATATCTTGAACCAAGTCACAGAATTATGTTGGTAAGACCCGCAAAGGAATAATGTTTGAGTTTAGTTAAATTTAGGGTCAGCAAAAAAATAAATCTGTTTTATGTTATAATAGTCCCTGTGAGGTGGAAAAAGCTAAACATATTTTTTTATTGTGATTTTTGTAGTGTGACCAACAAAGGGTTAAATGTCATTGATTTGAATATGTGTAATTAAAAAAAGTTCCATTATATTTTAGACACTATTTATTAAATCCAGTTCAGGAGACATGGAGTGTTGAGTCATGTCAAGAACAATAACAAGTGTACGGAGGCTGATCCAGAATGAGTTTGGATGTGAAAGTTTGTCTTCATTTCCATTCTTGGACACTAGTTACAAGCTGGACATTTCCTGGATTTGTCTGCTTCCTACAAAAACATGTAAGAAGTCAAAGATTTGTACTTAAATAGCTCCCAAAAAGTCATGTGCAGAATTATTTGATAAAAATATTCTCCTAGCATATATTTTTTCATCTACTAGTGGTGAGTGAGGCATTTAATGTCAAGTTAATTATGAGGTGGTATGAAATATAGCATTACACTCATCATTGTGCCTTTGACCAGTAGTTTAAAAATGTAAATGTGATGCCAATTCATGATATATTTTTGTTATGGTTGTCGAGAAGACACTAAGTTTATCTCTTAGGCTTTGAGTTTAGAATGTTCGTGACCACTGCTGCACATAAATAAAACCATTTCCACCATAAAGAAACACACTCATTCATAAAAATAGACCAGGATTTAAGGAAATGAAATATTTAATTCAAAGAACTTCCTGGGAAGGACCTCCACAAATGCCACTAAACATATCCCAACCCAACAAACAGCCAACAACACACCTTTCAGAATTTTTTGGTGCATTTTGTCACAATAGTTGACTACAAAATACTTCCAACAGTTGGGAATATCTTTTCAATGGTCAAACTAGTGACAAAAGAAAAAAATGAGGAGGAAAAATTTATTAATCGATAGTATTATTGACTTTCTAGGTATAAATAATAACAGGGTTTCCCCAGGCTAAAAGAGTAACTGGTTTATTTATTTTTAAGAAATTAAATGCAAATTTAAAGGAGTGGCACTAAAGACGCTATAGGGAGCCTAAGTCTCCGCCCCTTCCGGTCGGTCCACTGGGCCTAAATTCAGAGAAATTTAACATGAGCATGGATAAGGAGAAAATTATTATTTTCTGGTCCACTTTACTTTATGCCCTGAATCACACATTTGCTGTACTTCAATTAAAATCATAACCAATTATGTGTGTTTGGAGTTTCTTTGATACGTGTTTTGTGATTTATTAGCGTGTAAAAATATGTAATTATTTGGACTCTGTTTGGACTACATATCAGACGTCGCATAGCTGACGTCAGACCCTGAAAACTTTTCAAAACCGCGCCTTTTCTATTTTTCATTTGAAAATGCCTGTGTGCTTTGTGCCCCGGTGTAATCACAACACCATTTCCACATGTTCCCTCTACCGCTTCCCGGCTGACGAGAGCTTGTCCCGCATGCTGGCTCTCACTCGACCAACTATCTCTCCCCCGGAGTAGCTGCCACTTTCCACATGCCGCGATTTAAAGTGGTTTTCTCCACGTTTGATGCTCTTGCCTTCGTCCTGAAAGAAGGAGGTGAAGCTCGCCAAAGCCACAGCCATTTTCAAAGAGTTTGATGGTGAAGCTTGGTGGTGACGTAATATTTGTGAGACGAACGTTGTAGTCCATTACTTACTCTCACATAAAACCTAACGTAACTTTTGATGCCTGTCCAAAGTGAGTGCTTTCTCAATGTGAAAATGTATCTTTAAAATTCACAGACACCATATGTGAAAACCGTAGCACATTTCAAACGGGTCCAGAAAATTACTTTTATCCCTCTTTTTTTTATGGCACTTAGGTCCCATTGCCTGGAAATCCACCGGAAATAGAATTGCGTCACTTAGGCTCCCTATTAGCTTCCAACGTCTGTGCCGCTGATTATTCAGGGTTTGAGCACAGGTAAAGTTAGAGGAAATGCGGGCAGGTAGCGGACACGGAGGTGACAAAATAAGAGCAGATTCATGGATGAAACTGTAGACCTGTGTTATATTAACAGCTGGTTCGTTTTATTTTGAAGGAGCTGTATATCCGGCGACAGATGTAATTGTAATTGACGTGTGCGTTTTAGCTGAAATAAAGCCTTTAAAATGTCCTGGGTTTTTGCTTGCCCTAACCCGACCCGTGTTTATTGGTTTAATCTACGTATGTACGGGTTGGTAAAGGGGGCCATACAGCACTGGTGAGTCAATATTAATTGTTAAGTTCAGTTTCATTGTTATTTGATTTTAGTTGAAATTAGAAGCTACTTTGCTAGTGCTAAATGTCAGACAGGCTAGTCTTGTTTAGGACTGATATGATGACTATCAGATCTGACTGTGCTGCTTTGTCCCAGTTTTAGTCTGTGTGTTTCAGGTAGAGTTTAGAACAGAAGACTGTAAACCACAGACATGACGGACTGTGAAGTGTCATATGGTGTGACTGGCTAAAACAGCTGGAGTGAAATAAACCAATATCAATCAAATGACTATTGTTTTGCCCATTGGACACAGGTGTAAATGAACAGAATGGAGTTTGATGCTGAAATGACTGTGTTTCTTCTGTATGGATGAGTTTAATTGTGAGGCTTTTTCCTGTTTATCTTCCAGTACGAACATGTCCGTGGCCAGCAGTTCGCATTTGACTAAAATGATGCACTAGTACCAACAGGTGCGTTTGGAAGAGTACTTTTTTGCTGCATTTTTGTCATCCAGGTAATATTTTATTTGCCATATTTGAAAGATTGTCTTAATATCTGTGTCTTAGTTCTATTTTTGTCAAGAAAAACTACCTCTGCTAAACAGTACAGTACTAGTAATGTGTTTTTTGGGTTAGGGTTGTTTGACTGGCTGAGAGATTTATATTATTTTATAACTTCATGTAGTGTTGTGAGGTCATATGGACATATGAACCAACAGGTGTATCGGAAAAAAATATTTTTGGTGGGATTTTTGTAATCCTCCTAATCATTTATTTGCCATCTCAGTAAAGTAGTTTTGAGGATCATATCACAATGACTTTGAATAAATTTTCCAGTAGCTAAATATTTGAAATCATACTTAATTTTGATTACAAAAAAAATCTCAACTATTTCTTCACTTCCTCCCGCAACAGAAGCCAAACAGGCACTGCAATTTTCATCGATATTTTTCGGAAAAGCAACATCAGACATTTTCAATCTCAAAAAAGGCCCAGGAAATCCTGGAGGGACTGATATATGGGATGTTATTTTCTTAGCCAAGTAGCCGTTTGTCAATCCGTGATTCAGACTATATTAGAACAACTTATTTTTCTAAGTAAAATTTTATTTATATAGCACCCTTCTCAGTACAGGTACACAGAGTGCTTTACAAACCAGGCAATAAAAACGGCATACACAAATATAAAATAGAAAGAGATAGAGGAGAGAGGCTAACAATTAAACACTAGTTTAAATAAGTGTCTTAAAAATCTGACTTCAAACAGATCATTAGTTTAGCGACTGACAACACAAACTGTACAGAAAACAGAGGTGATTAATGGTTTTACTGTGGCGGTTAGCTAAGCTAACAGAGCTATAATGTAAACTATCAGCTGATGAAAATTATAAAACTGTTATTTTGTCTGACTGTTAAAATATGTATAAATTTTGGGCTCAATAAGAAAACTGGATGATATGATAAAACAACAGACAGTCTGTGAGTTGATAGTATTGGTTTGATGGTGGTCTTTATTGGTGAGAGTTTGAAATTCAAGCACTTCAGGTTTAGGTGTGCATTATGGGTGCTCTAATTCTAGTATTTCAGTGTCTTGAAGGGTGAAATTTGATTATTTCACAGGTTGTCTTGTATTATGTTCGTGAATAGCAAATGCAAATTAGTGCTTTTGAGCTGCTAGTGTTCAGACAGGCCTCTATTCAAATTTGATTGACAGCTCAACAAACAAAAACCCAATGTGAACTAGTGTTTTCTGGCATCTGAATCAAGGGAACAACACCAGTCTAACAGCCACACAGAAATGTTTGGAAACTAATTTATAGGGCCATTTTTCCACTTCGAAATCTCTGTGATCCTGCCAAACAGCCACATAAATTGCACTGTGAAGTATTTCTTGCAAGAAATAAATATAGTGACATAAACGGGGGCTGCTGCTGAGTCAAGGTTATCTCAAGTGTGTGAAAGATTGCGTCAAGGTTTATAGATTATGTCTAGTCTGGATGTCATTACACATATATTATCTGTCTGTATATGTCTGTTTGCCTTTACCAAACGTTCTGGATGACACAGAAACCAAAATAGAGGTGAATATCAGATAGAGACAAGCATATTCAGAATAAAAGTACCAAATCACTTCAAAACAAGTGATTCTAAGCACAACAAATTCCACTCCTTGTACACACACACACACACACACACACACACACACACATATACATATACATATACATACTCTTACTCTTTATTTTTTAATATTTAAATTTGAAGTGCACCTTAAGGAAGAACCGAAAATACAATTTCGTTGTTCTGTAAACATGTTTATTGTAACAATGACAATAAAGGAAGTCTAAGTCTAATATATATATATATATATATATATATATATATATATATATATATATATATATATATATTTATATATATATATATATATTTATATATATATTTGCCTGCCAGCATCTTACACCCTGCTGTGATGTGCTGGACTGTTTCAGGGGCTTCTCTACACAGCCTACACCTGGGATATATATATATATATACATACCCACAGCCATTTTGGGGGGCAAGTGCTCAGGGGAGGAAGTATGGCACTTTGGGGCAGGTCATTTGAGATAAACATTAAAATAACCTGATACTCTTTATTAACTGAAATTCCTTGAAGGTGATGTACAACATCAGAAGTATCCTACAGTGTGGAGTGAGCAAGAGAGAAAGTCAAGTTTTGAGAGTGGAACATACAAACAAAAAAAAAGTACAGTTCGGGACACATTCACTAACATTTTTAAAGATGATGAGTGTTTTCTTTTCTGTGGAAACCGGGTTTAAATGTCTCTTTGGGTGTTACAGGTTGTCGACCTGCGCGTTGATTACTTTTGAATGATGAACCACGACAAAAATATTTGTCAACATATTAACTTACAAGCAATGGCATCGGATTTTAACATAAATAAATACAGGTATGTGAGTAAGGTCATGTGATGTTCATAAAGACCATTGACTACTTTTTAAAAATGCGGGTCGAGAAGTGGGTCGGGTCCGTCCTTTTCAAATATATTTTTTGCGGTCCGAGTGGTGGGCAGATAAGTGAAAAAAGTGGTCGGGTGCGGGTAGTTTGTTCATTGACCCGCGCATCACTGGTGTGTATATGTATGAGAATGATGCTAAACTGTGGCCATTTCGAGGAGGTTCAGTTGGAAGCTGCATTTGTTTTACCTCTGCTAAGGATTTTCACCTTTAGCTTCAGAGTTTTATAGTTCTTCTCTCTTAACAGTTATGTCATTATCCTCACAACAATCCTTGTCTCCACATCTGTACTGTTTTAATTTGAGCGGTTATAGTATGTACACCTCACCCATTGTTAGTATTTGAAGTATTTTTTACACAAGTTCCTTTTTGGTTTGTGTGACCAAAAAAGAATCCAGTCAAATAATTCTTTTATGAACCTCCACAATGCTGACATTTTACCGTATAAAAAATACACACAGAATTATTCAGACTTTTCATGTTTGGTTTTTTTTTTTTTTTATTGTTGCTGGAATATCAACTTTTCTGGCTGGACATCCATAGATATTGGCCCCTAAAGTAAGTCTGCAAATCAAATGTGTCCCAAATAAAAATGTAAAATGTATATACTACTGCTTCTACACTCTGATCAAATCACGAAGCAGTGTTTCACTTTGGAATAACAAGTCAGACCTAAAGCTATGAAGACCTTTCACTGGTCAAACAACAGTGTTATTCTACTGTGGATTTTAAGTACAACTCTGTTTGGTGTTAAAACAGTTAAAGTCTATTAGGACATCACCCAACACATTTTACAGTATCAGAATTTGGATTTGGAGTTTGATTCCATACTTCAATGCTTAAAAGGATGTTAAAATATTTTAAGTCATTGTTAAAATATAATTGAATGTTTTGGGTGTGTAGTGGAGGCATCAATGTAAACATAGATTTATGTCCCGTCCACACTAACAAGGATATTTTTCTTCCTCCATTTAATTAAAAAAAAAGAAGTTCTGTCAACATGACAAACTAAAATTATTATAAACATGGAGTGTGACACCACTGTTTACACCAGAGGTGTTCAAAGTATTCACATTCTGTACTTAAGTAGAAGTATAGCTACTGGTGTGAAAAAATACTCTGGTAAAAGTAGAAGTACTGATTCAACTCCTGTCCTGAAGTAGAAGTAAAAGTAAAAAAGTACAACTTCTCAATTGTCATAAAGTAAAATGTAAAACAGCATTTTTTTAATGGATGAAATAATATATATTTAATCACGAAAAAAATGAAAAAATTCCAAAATATCCAAAAATAAAGCCTTTAAAAGCGAGTTACTGTGTAGATTGTGTGTTTTATTGGGTCATGGTACTCAGTTTAGTGGGTATGGACAGGATATTTGGGGGGGCGGGGGTGTCTAAATTATGAGATAACATCAAAATTATGAAATAAAAATTCAAAATTATGATATAAAATATGACATAATGACATAAAAGTATGAGAAAAAAGTCAAAATCATAAGGAAAAAGTCATAATTATAAGATAATAAATGGATAATTATGACATAAAAGTCAAAATTATGACATAGTAAATCACAATTTCTGATTTGTGACTTATTTTTCATACTGTCACATCTGTATAGTTTGAAAAAGTAATGACTCTATTCTGAGAATGTAAAGAGTATAAAGTTATTTATACACAAATGTAGGGAGTAGAAGTAAAAAGTTAGCAGAAAAATAAATACTCAAATAAAGTACAGATACCTAAAAAAAAAAAAAATCTACTTAAGTACAGTAAAGGAAGTACTTCTACGACATGTGGCGGTCAAACAGAAAAAGTGTTTCTTAAAACATCCACATTAGTGTGAACAGGACATTATTATTCTAAGTCAAAGTTATGATTCTAACCTCCACACAAAGATCATGACTTCTGAAATAAAACAACTTTAATAGGTTTTGTCAGTCAGTCATGATGTCCTCAGTTCTTTAATACTTTAGACTACCATGTATATTTAATACTACATAACTCCCATGTCTTCTGAACATATTGGACAAAAGTGAAATATCCCAAACGCTGACATAAATCGTAAGGCAAATGTAAAATGAGGATGTTAGTGACAAACATGTTTAAGGCACTGCACACATGGATAATCTAGTTCTGGGTCACAAACAAATTAATAACTGCATATATATATATTGTCTACAAGAAACGCACAATACAAACAAGATAATCATGACATAAAAGTCCATCAACAAAATCCTACAGTACATCTGGACAGTTTTACACAGTTGCATTTACAAACACAAAACACTTTCCCTTTGGTGATTATTGTGGAATAATATATATTTATATACACACATACTGTACATGTACTTACAATGGTATACAAAGAATGACACTGATAACAAAATGATCAAATTTAGTTGGTTTTATGTGTATAACCTGAATCAATACTTTTGTTATGATGATTATTAAAGGTCAATGTCGTAGACGGGTTTTAATCCAAACTACTCTAATGTGGGATAAAAGTTTGTTCATTCATTCATTATCTGAACCCGCTTTATCCTCACTAGGGTCGCGGGGGTCACTGGGGGCCTAATCCAGCTACAATGGGCGAAGGCGGGGTACACCCTGTATGAGACGCCAGTTCATCGCAGGGCTGACATACATAGACAAACAATCACTCTCACATTCACACCTATGGCCAATTTTTAGATTAACCAATTAACCTATCAGTGCATGTCTTTGGATGGTGGGAGGAAACCGGAGTGCCCGGCGAAAACCCACGCGGACACGGGGAGGACATGCAAACTCCACACAGAAAGGTCTGCTGTGGGGTTCAAACCCGGGTCCTTCTTGCTGTGAGGCACGAGCGCTAACCACTGCACCACCGTGCCGCACGGGATAAAAGTTAACAGACAAAAATGATTCAATTCATGTTCCTAAACAGTCTTGAAATTCTTAGATTTTTTTTTTTTCTTCTTCTTTTTTTTTTTTTTTTTTTTTTAAATTTCAGTGTTAAGGCACAAACAGGAGAAAGTCCTTCTATTAACAAATATCAGCAGGGGGTTTGGAAAGAGGCAGGACTAAGAACATGTGAAGTGATCCTGAGAATACGAACGCCCTTTCAAGATAAAATAAGTCATGTTTCCTGTCAAAGACGAGCAGGAAACTGTGTGACTCCCGACAGGCTAAAAAGTACCTGCTTTAATCCATCACTGCGGTTTGATGCGCAACACAGCATCTTGGAAAACACTGGGCTTGTAACGTTGGCTGTGTTTCTGACTCTGCTGTCAGCTGTTGGGAACTTTGTCCACGTATCTTTGCCAACACGTGTTTCGATTCAAGTCACGACAAGGCGTTTAGCTGGGATTTTTTAACCATATACGTCACAACAAGGCCCTTGTTGAAGTTCAAAAATACAAATTAATAGCAGAAGACTAGGAGTGCACTTGTACAAACGCATGCATAACACGATTTAACACTGTATTGGCTCTAAGTCACTTTAAGACAAAGAAAGTTTACTACATTTTCTCGTTTAATAATAGGTAAATGGCCAAAGTTGCTTATGCTGCTGATTGGTAAACATTCAGTTAAGACATTAAGATAATTATCCACCATAAGCACCTTGTACTATATCATAAAAAAACAGATGGAGAATATCTCAATAACACTTCATATCACCCATAAAACTATTTGACAAGCTGTGTACAAATCAGCATAACTGTCTGTTAAAAAGGAAACATAATTGGACTGGAATTCTGTTTTACTTGGAGCGTCTTACTGAAGGAAAGTAACCTTCTCAAGCTGTTGTTTCAGTGAAAGGAGTGAAGAAATAGAGCTCAAGTCATTATACAAGTTAAAGTCAAAGGGCAAAACCAGACATGAGAGGGAGTCTACGGCCAGAAATTAGGCAAATATGTCAATGTTGAGTTGAGCATTAGTTATCGGGAGGAAGCGTTTCTGTTTAAAATGTTGTAAATTTTAACTGACTTTCTTGTTGGTTCATCACCGTCTTTAACGATTTGTCTATTCAATATAAGATGTACTTTTACGCGACTTAATATAATTTATATAAGTTCTGTTAACGAATGACGACATGAAACTGGTTAAGTTTTTGTCTCCTAAAAATGAACCATTGATCTGGCTCGTAATGTTCTTATAACCGCTTCTTCATCCATGTTTGTGGTTTGTTTCTGTTTTACATGAAATCTATGACATGTTTGATCAGTAAAAGGCTAATGTTGGATTGGATTTATAAGGGAATTTCAACTCCGCCACCTTTGCAAAACATAAACTTTGGATATTTTTTTTAAAATTCCCAAGTGAAAATATGAATAAAAACAGATGGATGGAAATATCTATTATCATAAAGTAAAATTTGATTCATCACAATGAGATGTTGCCGTTGTACTTTTCTGCAAACCATGGATACATAGAATATCAACATTTTTGGGGGAAAAAATCTTTCATGTGAACATCTCTTAATATGTATAAATCCATGTTGCAAAATTTTAACAGCTCAGAGTGAAAGATCAAATGTTTGAGTAAAGACAGGAAAAGTAAATAAATAACACATGATGATTTTGGTAACTTTTCTACATTGTGTATTTTGTGCTTCTTCTATCAAACCCAGGCCTGTGGAAGTAAAGGCATAAAAAGACCAGATGTTTGAAGTTGAGATCAGGCATCTGTGTTTTCCAATAATGAACAAACAGACCCTTCAAGATTGTGCGACGTTGCGATTTACAACTTCAACACAAATTCAGCCAATCCCAGTGGATTTAGCGCGATGTTGCAATTTTAACCAATCGTCGCAACTTTCCCGCCAAATGTGACCAATTATTTGCGACGTCTGAGCTGTTCTAAATATATATATTTAGTTGCATTTTTGTAATCCTCCAAATCATTTATTTGCCATCTCGGTAAAAGGTAGTTTTGAGGATCATATCACAATGACTTTTAATAAATTTTCCAGTAAGTAATTATTTCAAATCTGACTTAATTTTGATTACAAAAGCTATTTATCGCAACTTTCACTTCCTCCCGCAACAAAAGCCTAAAAAAGCACCGCAACTTTCAACGCAATTTTTCGGAAAAGCTCATGCAACATCAGACATTTTAGGACGAAACAATCTCCAAAAAGGCCAGCCAAATCTTGGAGGTACTGAACAAAGTCTGTTTGTTTTTAAGCAGCTTTACACAAAAACTACTAGACTGATGTTCATGAAATTTTCAGAAAAGGTACAAGAAATAGATCCCATTACATTTTGGTGAATGCAGGTCAAAGGTCACAGTCACCATAAATGTGTTTTCATAATAATAAGAGATTTGGTGACTATTTGGCTTAAATCACTCTGGTACGTCTGGCATCGCAAGCCCTTGTAAATAACATTGCACATTTTGTCTATAACCTTTGATTCTCACTCCAGATTCCACTGAAAACAGCTTTATTGTCCCTGACTGTCAACTATTCCTGGGGAGATAGCACAACCTGATTTATATGACATCTGTTGATGCTAAATTAACCCATAAAGACCCAAACACACACTGTCAACCAAGAGCATCTACTGACTGTTTTATCCATTAATCCTGTCAATACATGCAAATATGTGGAAAATACAGTTTGTCATCTTTATCCTCATGGTTATGTCAGTCCATAGTGACACTTCTATAATATTGATTCACCAGTAAAACCCATGGAGATTGACTAATGACAATGGATGGAGACACTTGCTTCAGTTGGTATATTTACTTCTTTGGTTTTCTCTGTTTTGTGATAAAATAATGCTCAATCTTAATCTGTGCTTTTATGAATATCTACATGATCAGTGAATTAAATGTTGGAAAATAGCTAATTTTCACTTGGAGATGAAAAACACGGAGCATAATATTAGAGTAAATGGTGATAATTCACATAAGAGCAGTTAAAAATAGATTACAATATGTATTTGTAAAGTATTTCTAAGCAGCACTGGGTCTTTATGGGTTAAATCTAATCCTACCGGTTTGTTCTTTGGCTCTACCTACTGGATCAGTCATCAGTTCTACTCCATGGAAATAGTCTATTTCCTGGAGAACTATCTAAGCAGTTTACATCAACTATCATACATGGAAAAATAAAGAGTGCAAACTAACCAATAAAACTGAAAAGGTTTATCGTCAAGGATTTGAGTTTCCTATACTGGCTTAAATTCCTGTCTCAGCACATTTATACCAGCAGGAGGCAACTTGAGATAAACCCTCTGACATTCACTGGTGTTTTCGAGCTTCCCTTTCCCCCAGTCAGACTCAGAGACACTGGATAAAAACCACCAGAGACAGTCAGCTTGAACACACGTCACAATCATGTTAACGCTCACCAGATATGACCTTCTCCTCCTCATCTCTGCACAGCGCTGTTGCTTAAAGGCTGCCATAAAAACTGCAAACATCCTCCTCCTCTGTTTTTGAGTTCCAGAACAGCTTGTCTTTAATACTTCTGGGGGATTAAACACTGGATTTTGTTGAATCCTTTGTGCATTTAGTTTAGATGAAACAAAGAAGCTGATGAAGACATTTTGAGTCATCTTTAGTCAGCAGTGGATTGAGGTTCGAAGACCCCGCTTGTCATCAAAAGATTAAGACACTAAAGTACAAAGTGAGAGTACACTAATATTTTTGGTAAAGTCCGTATCAGACATAGTGTTAAAAAAAAAAAAAAAGGGTTTTATAGCTGCAGTTTTAGAATGAAGTTTGGAAGTGGTGCAAATAATATTGTCAAGTGCTCGGTTTGCATTAGGTTATCTAAGAGATAACACTTAAAATAACTGTTATGGGTAATGGAAACGCCCACTTAATGACACTGGGTTGTTCGCTATATGAAAGAGAAGACCTTTTTTTCTTTTTTTTTTTCTCTTTTTTTTTTTTTTTTACAATAATCACAAAATAAGTGGTAAAAAGTGATGACCAACAAAACCAAATTTAATCTGCTAATGGACGGAAAAAAATGATGTCAACAAACATCACTTATTCTGATTCTTAATCACAAATCGGTATTTCTCCAGCACGTCAAGATTTCGAGTTATGCGATCGTGGAAGAGAACAAACTTGTACTTTTGTGTATTCATCATCCAAAATGAACATGTACTACATTAGTCACATTTACTGATGGATATGAACATCAAGACAATTGAAAAATAAACCTCTGCACCAGAGTCCATTAGCTTGGATCAAAAATGTTTCTTGTTTTCTCTTCTTTGACGGTTTCGTACTGTAGAACCAAAAATAATCATCCCCATGTTTTGAGGCCACTCAGTGTCGGGGTTATATTTCACAAATTTATTCATTTTCGGAACCCGCTTTATCCTCTCTAGAGTCACAGAGGTCACTGGAGCCTATACCAGCTACTCACATACAGACAACTGTGACTCTCACAGTTACATTAACCAATGAACCTATCAGTGCATGTCTTTGGATGGTGGGAGGAAGCCAGAGTATCCGGATAAAACCCATGTAGACACAAGGAGAACCTGCAAACTCCAACCCCCAATGACTGGTGATGGAATCAAACCCAGGACCTTCTTGCTGTGAGACACAAGGGCAATCGACTACACCCCTGCGTCACCCATTTCAGAAATACTTATACAAAAGTATTTATTAAAAACAAAGATGTAAGTGGAGGAAGTTAAGTTTAGCAACACTGTGCAAAGCACCCACTCATGTGTTTTTGTCACATTTTCAACTAGTTACAACGACCACTAAAGGGGAGAGGTGTATTGCTGTTGAGTTGGTTTGTGTGTAGGTGTGTGTGTGTCTGTTTGTTTGTTTGTAAGCAGCTTTACACAAAAACTACTTGACTGATGTTCAGGAAATTTTCTGAAAAGGTACAAGGTGGGCCAGAATAGATCCCATTAAATTTTGGTGAATGCAGGTCAAAGGTCACAGTCGCCAAATAGGGCAAATCAGGTAAATTGTGTGTGTGTGTGTGTGGTGGTGGTGGTGGGGGGGGGGCTGTAATGATAGAACTCCAAAGTATGAACAACAGCGCCACCCCCCTGGACCACCTTTTAGCTTTTTCTGGAAACTTCATGAAAATCAGTCTAGTAGTGTTTGCATAAGGCTGCTTACAAACAAACGAACAGACAGACAAACAAACCAAACCAAAAATAAAACCCTCGCTTCCCCTTGCACCAATAGTATGACTGAAACTCAAACTGTTAATTCTGGGGCTGAACTTTGAGAGGAATGGGATGACTCTTGAGTACTCTAATCTCAAGTCCAATGAAAATGCCCAGTGTCATATCGGCGTCACGTTGAACTGCACCAAATCTTTTTTTTTTTTTTTTTTTTTTTTTTTTTAAAGCCTCACAGTTTACTTGTGGCTCACCCAAAATCCTAACATCCATCATTGCTGACTGGTTTAAACTAATATTATCAAACTAGCTTAGACAACAACAACAGTAAACTCTAGTGTACTGGTCTAGTCTAGTGTTTGACTTGATGCAAAACCAGCTTGACTTATGTATAACTCAACATCCATCGAAGACCGTTCATATAAAAATCAGGTGTTTGTCCTCAGAGCAGAATCATCGACCAGTGGGATTGATGAGAATTTAGAAAGAAAGCGCCTTGTTGAGCCGCATTTTGTAATAAAACTGCCGCATTTTGTAATACATTTTGCCACATTTCTATTTCCAAAATATATTTGTAATTTCAAATTGTCCACTTCTAATATGTCTTAATTACCAGCCAAGCCATAAACCACTTGGAATGTTTCCCAAACAGCTCCTTGAGTTTTAATGTCACACTACCAAAGCACCCGGCTGCTGCAAAATGTAAAATCTTATTACATAATGGGGCGAAATGTATTCCAAAATGCACCGTTATTACAAAATGAGGCTCAACGCGCCTCTCTAGGCTCTGACCTTAAAAAAGGACTCAAAGTTATATGTACTTGATGAGACGTGTGTCCTAAAAGATGCCGATTGAAACTGTTGTGTCATGTCTATATGATGTTCTAGATAAATCTTTATGAATATGAACCTGAAATGAACCCATTACTAAAGGGTCCATTGGACACAGAGGGTGAGTTCTACTGGCATTACCTTCACTTCACAGATTACCTTTAAATAGTTCATAAAAGCCAGAAACAACACATTTGACACGCAAAAAAAATAAACAGCTAAACAAAAATACTAACAGCCTATCAGAGTCCTTGACAATCAGACTCCTTTCCAACGATAGTGTTTATTAAAATCTTCATTTGTTGCATCTTCTTCGTCACCATGATTCTCCTCCTGTTATCTTCATCTAAACCCTCACATGTGGGTTAAGTTCATTTAATGTTCACAGTCCATTTTGACCTTTTCTTAACACTATTGAACTTCTCCACCCTGCATTACTGCGCCCTCCAACCTCCTTTTATACCACCGAGTGTTCGTTATGGTGATGGTGATGCATTCCTCCGCTCAGCACCGTGTGGTTGATGGACGACGCCGACCTGTCGGACCCCTCTGCCACCGTGCCGTTGACGTTCTCCTGTCGCTGGCAGCAAAGGATTTGCCTGAAGGTGGCGCTCATTTCCTTATCACGGTAGGAATAGATGATGGGGTTCATGGCTGAGTTGAACTCGGCAAGGAGCAGGAAGAACTTCTCATAGGTCAGGACATTGCAGCTCGCGCAGAAGACGTCAAGAAGGAGGATGACGAGGCCTGGGGTCCAGCAGATGATGAAGGCACCTGAGGGGAAACAGGACAAGGAGGAAAATGAAGAAAGCACAATGACACAACGGTACAGCTCCACTGCTTCTAATTACTGTGGCTGCACAATAGGACAATATTTAATTTAATTATGCTTTGTTAATTATAATGCTGATTAGGATAATCACCCTTTTTATTATGAGATTTTTATTATTCGAGTGCTTTGAGTTCTTCTACATAGATTCAGAATTGTGTGTGTGTGTGTGTGTGTGTGTGTGTGTGTGTGTGTGTGTGTGTGTGTGACACAATGGGATCACTTTGAACCAGAATTATTTTTATGGGTGTAAAAGGTTAACTCACATTTTTTATTAATTATTCATTTGGAGAATGTCTTTTTAAATTAAGAGAATATTTACTAGTTCACGACATACATGTTATCTGTGCCTTGTGCCTTGTGCATGTGCGGTTTTTATATTTACATTCTGATACTAAGACACATTTACCACAAACTAAATTTCTTTACTTGTAAAATGATCTGAACTTTAAAACAAAAAATTGTAAATGATGCATAATTGAGACAATATTAAATATTATTAATGGTGTGTTATCATTCATTGACTGTAATGCAATATTTTTTCGAAATAAACTCCTTTTGTATAATCTGACCTCCATTTATTCAATGTTCAAATGGTCAAGTACCAATGTGATTACATTATTATTCAATATATTTAATCAAGGATTGTATTTATAACGATGCCTCCAGGTTAGTGAACATATTTAAGTCTGTTTTTTCCCAATATTAAAACCTTACAAATGGTTGAGGCTTAGTTCACAATAGAACTTACCCATATATGTATCATGGCGACTATGACTGTGTGCATAAGTGAACATTCCACACTGTGCAGACCTGACCTATCTCTTCTACTGCTGCTATTTCCACACCACCTTATGACATTATCTTGAATAACTAAACCATTTTAAAGCGATACGTCACATCTTTTTTCTACATATTATACCAAACTATTTACATTGTAAATGTATTAAATACTTGGAACCAAACCATGAATATATTCAAATCTAGGTATAATTTTTTTTTATCTTTGTACCCCCTGAACCTCATGGAATTCTCATTAGTATCTCATGGTGTTTTGGTCATTCATTAAAGTCTGGACCTGTTGAAGTTACTTTGATGACACACAGATCTGAGCTGGACCTGTGCTGAGTCACACTTGAGTAAGAGTGATTCACTTGGAAACACACTTTTAAGTCTTGAAAGTGGGGGGAAAAAAGGTTGTAATCCAGTTTTACAGAGCATTATATCACACTTTCTTAAAGTAAAACATTTACTGAAAGCAAAACTCACTCTATAGCCACATTGCCATCACTTAACGACCACATTTCCATGTGCTGACGGTAAAAAAAACCCATCACTGTCACTCTGTAACCACATCTAAAACATTATGCACTGCACATAAAGTTCTCTGCTGCAGTTTAAAATCCAAGGGGGTTAAATTTGCATTAGGAACCCATTACAGTCACTCATTTTATTCATCTTATTTTTCCATTAACTGTGTCGATATTTAATTCCTCATCTATTATGACTGGATTTTATGATTGCTGTTGATAAGAAGAAATAGTACATAGGGCCATGAGCAGCTTTATTTCGATATCCACTTTATCAATATTTAATTTCTCATCCGTTATGACTGCTGATTGCTGTTGATAAGAAAAAAAAATTGTACATAGGGCCATGAGCAGAAAAATAAAAACAGAACATGTTGAAATATTTTACTACAATAGTAAAATCCACCATTACACTTGTTTTCAAGACCTAATCTGCAAAATGTGTGTGATTCGTAGCACGATAACTCAAAAAGATATGGACGGATTTGACCGGGAGTTTCAGGAAATGTTGATACTGGCACAAGAACACTTTGAGAAACACTGGCTGGCTTTTGCTAATTTGAATGCCAGTAAATGACTTGTCTTTATGTTTGATTGTTGGATGGAAGCTGTTTAGATAAAGGTGTTTTGCTAAGCCTGTAAACTAGCTACCAACCTGTGAGCATTAGCTGTCCAGTCTTATATTGACAGGTTGTTGGTGTAATTATCATGCTTGGTGGAAAAGTGATGGAAGATATTGTATTCCTTTAAATACAATATCATTGGCAAGTAAAACATACAGTCTTACAGGACTTCAATAAGAAAGTATTTAGGTTCCCATTCCTTATTAAACACCCAGCACTCGCTATCGACTTTTATTTTCTGTTTTCTTTGACATTGCTGCAGATGGGTTCTGGTTCTGAGTTGATGTACATGTAGATTTGTGTTTCCTGTTTAGCATAGCTGCCTCCTCTGGCGCCCATGAGTCAGTAAAGATTAGAAAAATGATACAAGGAAGTGACATGTGATGTGTCACCTGGTGGTGAAATGCATGTCATTACAAGTCAAGTGTGAATTCTGCACCAATCATTGGTTTAAAAACACCAATGGGCTGGATGCGATCCGTGGGCCATAGTTTGCCCACCGCTGCTCTAAATGAACTGATGATAACATAGCAACATGACATAACTAGAAAAGCACTCAGACAGTGCAGACCTCTGCTGAGGCAGATCATTACCAACATCGTATACTAGTAAATTTTTCTTTGTATCAGTATCAACATTACCTGAAAATGTCATCAAAATCCATCCATAACTTTTTGAGTTATCTTGCCAACAGTCACACAAACAAACTATGATGAAATCCTACTGTGATAATTTTAACGTTATATCCTAAACTACAAAAGCAGACCCCCCCCCCCATTACCAACCTACCCTGAAAATGTCATCAAAATCTGTCCATAACTTTTTGACTTATGTTGTACACAAACATACAAACCAACCAACGAACGCCGGCAAAAACATAACCTCCTTTGGCGGAGGTCATAAGAAATGCCATGATTTCAGCATTAAATTAAATTCTTTTCATGTTGAGCTGTGTCAAAAAAGTGATCAAAGCTAGATGCACTACTGTGGTTTTCAACAAACTTGTTCCTTACTGCTTGTCATCATGTTTGGTCAGTTTCTGATCCTGTGGTCAAAGACACTGGTGTTAAGTTTTCCTCACCAGTGGTTACATAAATCCCCCATAATGTCTGTGTAAATACATTGGTTTGTAAAAGAGATCTTGATCTCAATGAGAGTTTATCTACAGGGTGTCCCATAAGTCTCCATACATAGGAAAAACAAACATTTCTTAACATAAACAATTTTTATTTATATAATATACTCTATATGACTGACATTTCAATGCATTCCTCTTTATTCAAATGCATTCTTTGGGTTATCGGAAATAATATATTTTTCTTTAGTATGTTTTAAAATCAGTACCTATTTATTTATTTCATTCTTCTCTGGGTATTTTAGATATTTTATATTGTACATTTTAGATATTTATTTTTACATGCATGTTTGCACTGAACAGTGAGGTGCTCTTATGTCACTGTATGCATATAATGTGTATAGTGACAATAAAGGCATTATATTCTATAAGGAAATATATGTTAGAACCATATGGAATGTATTATGTCTCCTATGTCTGGAGATTTATGGGACACCCTGTAGTTAAATAAAGGTGTAATTAAAAAAAAAAAAAAAATCACTACAGTACCAATACACTGGCATCTTTGGTATTACTTACCATGACTATTTGTTGTCAATGATACATTTAGATGTTTAAAGTAGAAATACTACACATTGCTACATTAAAATGGTATACTATTTTATAAGATATAGCCCAATTACTTTATAAAACCATCAGAATAAACAGGATAATACAGTTGAATGTGTGATGTTTTCATTCCTTTTCCCCCTCACACTATCAGCTCAGACCTCTATCAGCCTCTTCACCATCCTCCTTCATCCCACCCTTAACAAGAAACACCTACACAAACACCAATAACTGACCTCCACCATATTTAACAACTGCATCTCCGGTGTTTTGTCATTATCTATATAACTTCCTAACCTCTTCTGTGTGAGTGCAATGCATCATCATTTCTAGGATTGGGTGAAGTGTGATAGATCAATGGAGGGAGTTACTGTCTCCTTACTCTCCAGTGTCAGGTTTAAGTAATATGATTTCATTCAACAGATGCTGTTTGTCATGAATCAGAAAGTAGGAGAGAGAGAGAGTAAGGCAATGAAAAAAAAAAAAAAAAGCCATGATGAGAAATTAGACAAGCGTAGTGATGAGGGAGATTGTAAATTGACAGGCCGGCCTGTTATCTGTTAGTGTTTTGCAGGCAGCAGCTGCAGCACAGGCTTGACCTCACTTCCCAGCTATGCAGGCAGACCCTCCAGAGTTACATAGATTTCTCGCAGCCCAGCAGAGAAACTATCCAAACTATTTGTCTCCCAGTGAAACATCTTACTATGAACAGGATATGGCTTAACACAAAAAAACTCCCAGCCCCGACCATGTTTCCTGCTTTCAGGAACACTTAACAAGTGCTAATGGACTCATGGAATACACTTTTGGCTCGACCCATGTGCCGCAAAAACAGCATACATCTATATCTTCTCCTGGTGTTTATGTTTTACCTGATTTATGGCCAATATATATGATGTAGTGTGAAATAATAACATTGAATCAATTCTAAAGTGTCCTCCGATAATCTTACATTGTGCCTTATTTTACTATTACTATCTGTCTTTCAGTAGACAATTAAAACTGAAGGAAAAAAATAAGTGATTTCTAATTCATGTCTGTTAGTGCTGTATCAAGTAGTAAAAATGTGAGTCTTGTAAGAAATTTAAGGAAAATGCATGTATACAGTATTAGGCCTTAGTCCAGTTTTTAGAGAATGCAACAAGTGTTTTAATGTTGCATGCACAGTACAGTATAGTACAGTACAGTACAGTGCAGTACAGGTCAGTACAGTGCAGTACAGTATAGTACAGTACAGTATAGTACAGTGCAGTACAGGTCAGTACAGGTCAGTACAGTACAGTACAGTATAGTACAGTACAGTATAGTACAGTACAGTATAGTACAGTACAGTACAGTACCTCCATCTGCTCAAAGCCACTGGAAACAAATAAGATTCATATTATCATGTTTAGTACACTCTTATCTTTGCAATAGGTCCCTTTAAAATCTGATATCTTCAACTTCTAAAGACTTAGAGCCATGGGTTGATATTGGGCGTGGGTAGAACTGGTGGATACTCAGCTCCCCACTCTCAGTTACCCCCATCAGATCCACCAAACCTTAAATGGAGCAACGAAAACCGCCAGGCAAATCCATTTAGACCTATTTACACTAACGAGAACCTCACAAACCCTCCTTATCAGATCCACCAAAACCTTTTCTAATGGCGCTTTTCCACTGCAAAACTGGCACAGTACAGCATGCTTTAGCACAGCATGGTACGCTTTAGCACAGCACGGTACGCTTTAGCACAGCACGGTACGCTTTAGCACAGCACGGTACGCTTTAGCACAGCACGGTACGCTTTAGCACAGCACGGTACGCTTTAGTACAGCACGGTACGCTTTAGCACAGCACGGTACGCTTTAGTACAGCACGGTACGCTTTAGGACAGCACGGTACGCTTTAGCACAGCACGGTACGCTTTAGCACAGCACGGTACGCTTTAGGACAGCACGGTACGCTTTAGTACAGCACGGTACGCTTTAGGACAGCACGGTACGCTTTAGCACAGCACGGTACGCTTTAGTACAGCACGGTACGCTTTAGCACAGCACGGTACGCTTTAGCACAGCACGGTACACTTTAGCACAGCACGGTACGCTTTAGTACAGCACAGTACGCTTTAGCACAGCACGGTACACTTTAGTACAGCACGGTACGCTTTAGCACAGCACGGTACGCTTTAGCACAGCACGGTACGCTTTAGCACAGCACGGTACGCTTTAGTACAGCACGGTACAGTTTAGCACAGCATGGTATGCTTTAGCACAGCACGGTACGCTTTAGCACAGCATGGTACACTTTAGCATATCACTACTCTACACACTTATCAAACCAGCTCTTTTTCTTTTCCACTGCCAGCAGTTACTCGTCAGGACTATTGAAGTGGGTGGAGTTGGCGTGGTCGCCACTGCCCTGATGTAATTTTCAGGCGACTAATAAAGCAATAAAAAGTAAACAACACTGGGTGACATGGAGGCAGTACTGCTGCTGTTGTTTGTGCTGTCATTTGTTTTCACCAAAAACACCAAAAGACAGAGAAAGAAACACATGCAGGCGGCGAAGCAAAAGACACTTGAGATGAAAAGAAAATGTCCTGTCTGTTGATGTTCTCGCTGGTGTGTTTTCTCTACACGGGTGATTATGTAAACATCCTCAAGTTTCGTTGCATGTATGACGACATTTCCTTTAACCAATCAGTGAACAGCACCGTTCACGTGACATTTTTGTATCGGCTCAGCATGACTAGACCCTCCTCTGAAATGGGTATGAAAAATAGTAACGGGTTGTAACTGGTCCCAGGTCCAGTCCCCAGTGGAAAAGGAACATAAAGTGAGTACAGACATGCCGTACCATACTGTTACTAAAGCGTGCAGTGGAAAAGGGCTTTAAAATCTAACAAAAATGCTGAGTTTTTACTGACAAAAATCCCAAAAAAACTCAGTTCAAATCATCTCCTGAAAACAAAAGTAAAACCTGCAATACTTTGTAACTCAGATAAAATCATGATCCTCATTCTGAATCACCAATATATCCACGTCTTCATAAACGTTCAACCAGATCACCCCACTTCAAAGTGACAATAAATACTCCCAACCTGAGAGATTTCATCCCTCCATACTTTTTAAAATTTCCTCCCTAAACCCTCCTCATCTGTCTTTCATGTTAAAAATGCTCCTTCATATTGCTCAGAGTGATGTGTCTGGTTTAGCCACATGAAGTAGCATTACTATATATTATTTTTTCTTTGTTTGTTTGCAGAAGAAAGAATGTTTTTGTCATTCTAAAGTGAATCCGTTTGCTTTGTCAGTACTTGTGAACTCCACATAGGAGAAAATCAGACTGGAAAAATGGAAAGTCAGAAAAGGGGGAGAAAAGTAAATAAATACACCTCTTAAGCCAGTCTGGAAAATGAGTGTGACAGTCTAGATAGGATTTGGAATTACAGAGTGACAGGTACTGCAGGGTTTGTTATGTTTTACTGTCTATGGCTCATAGCAACAGTGTCTGAAATGACAGTGTTACATTAGCTGTTTTATACATTTATCCTCAGTTACCCCATGATGAGGCCTCAGGCTATAGCACTACAGCTGCAATATGTACTTAACGCTTTATCAGACAAGTGTCTATTTGTGGTCATTTCTGCACAAATGAAATATGGGTCCAATCCTGTGCCTCAGTGAGGTCAAGAAGCATGTTGTTTTTTCTAATATACATATATACTACACAGTGACAGAGAGATTTTCTAGTCATTTTGCAGCTGTAAATAGTGATTTATGGGTGATATTTGTCAGTTTATGACCATATAACAGCTGTTTTATTGCATGCGTTTACTATTTAGCAAGTACAGTTCGGATGTTTTATGGTAAAGAGATAGATTTGTCACGACAACCTACGAGTGGGTTGATGATGATGATAATATTTAATACAACACTAAGGTTGAAATGTAGAATTTCAGAGTATTTCAATGAGTGTCTTATAAAGTAGAGCTGCACGATATTGGCAAAATTTGCGATATGTGATATAGGCATACAGCATCGTGATAATGATAATATAATGATTTCCTGTTCACCTAAACCAATTTCATCTACTGTACCAAGAAAAATGTCCCTCAACAGTATTAAAATGAGCCAATTGTTTGTATACTGAGTCAGTTATTTATAATTTAAGACGAAATACTGTTTTTCTATAATGAGTTACAAGAACATGGTGATGTTAGAACTGCAGACGTTTCAGATACAAACATGGTCAAATACTTATTATTTGATATTATTCATTATTATTCATTTTATTGACATATATTAGTGTGTAAGTCACACAGATGTATTTCATAATTAAAAAAAAAAAAGTGCCAGAGTTCCAACATTTACCTCAGACTTTTAGTAAAACAATATTCAATTGTTTGCCTGGTTTAGTAAAAACGTCATATAAAAATAAAATCTTTAAATATAAATGCTCACTATTACATAGTGAAAGTGGAAATGTTGTCATCTTTTATAACATTGATTCACCAGTAAAACCCATAGTTTGTTTAATGACAGTGGATTCCTCAAAATGTCACTTTTTCTGTCATTTGTTCCATTTCTAACATAACAACATTCAACTTTACTCTGAGCTTTTACGAACATCTATATGATAAGTGAAAAAGTAAAATATAATATAAAAAACACCTGATTTTCACTGAAAATACACTAAATAAATAGGATAATATTACAAATAAATGGTGATAAACCACATAAGAAAGGTTAAATATAAACCCTGGGTCTTTATGGGTTAAATGCAACGCAATGCAATGTAATGTTTTGGCAAATGACTGCTACGTAGATGTCACTGAACACCAGGAGGACGTAATCACCACAAGTGTTGAAATTTTGACATTACTGTTACTCAACAACAACAAAAGACATAACTCTTCTTGTCTTTTCTAGGTGGAATTTGGTTTAAATACTGAGGGAACATAGAACGATGGGAACCAAATTGAAGAAATAATGGAGTCCAGACTACAGCATTGAACCCTGACCCCCCCACCCCCACCCACCTACACACACACACACATACACATGAATAAACAGTCACGTGCAGACACAAACACATACAAAGACTCTTTTACATAATTACACATGGCTGGAGGATAGATGGAGGAGCACAGCAACACAATGTGAAAACACTTCAACACTATCACTCCATTCTCAGCCTATAATCAACACCATCATCATTATACTGTAAAGTAGAAAAGGGTTCCACAGTTTGACAAATGCATCACTTCACACTTATGGAAGAACCGGCTCCAATGGTGTCACATTTCTTCCAGAGTTCGATGCATTTGTCATCTTCTCCTCTAGACAATTGCTTGTTCTAGAACTCAATGTCACATGGAGAATTACATAAACATGAGGTTAAAAAGGCTTAAAGCAGGGGTGTCAAACTCATTTTAGTTCAGGGGCCACATTCAGCTAAATTTGATCTGAAGTGAACCGAAGCAGTATTAAAAAAAAAAAAAAAAAAACATATATAAATCATGTCAACTCCAAACTTTTCTCTCTGTTTTAGAGCAAAAAAAGTAAAATTTCATTATGAAAACAGACAATATTAAGCTTTGGTTTAACATTTACACATATATATTCTAACTTATAGATCACACTGGATCTACAGATACACAAAATATTTAGTAATTATAATTATTATTAAAGTTGCACTTACTCTCTTAAGACATTTCAAATTTTTCATATTTGTTCTGATTATTGAGATTTTTCTGTGAAATTATACTTTTAGAGTCACTAAATTAAAAAAATAAATGAAATTTACGAAGATAACTTGTGAATATTTATAGTTTCTTATGAGATTAAATTGGTCTGACTGTGAACCAAAATGATTGATATTTTAGTGTAATATTTGCATTTCATAAATTCATCCAAAGGGCCAGATTGGACCCTTAGGCGGGCCGGATTTAGCCCCCGGGCCGCATGTTTGACACCTCTGGCTTAAAGGAATCAAGCTGGTGGCATCATTTCTTTATTTTAGTTTAGTTTTAGCCTTTTTAATGATAAATGACAAGGGTTTTTTTTTTTTTGTAATGATCACTCCCTACCATCTACTGTTGCCGGTGCAGCATGTATTGGAAAATAACTTGTAGAAACTTGAAATATGCTCAAGGAAAGTACTCTGTCAGTGTAAACATGATGTCATTTGTGTTTTACTGCTAAACTGGCAGGAATGTATTCATATGACAACTGGGTTTTTTTTTTTTTTTTTTTGTTTTTAGGATTTTAAAGGCTTATGTTGAGGAATAGGGATAATATGGTTTGGTTGTCTCTTAAATTACATTACAACTACAGTGTTTTCCAATATAAGTGACAGATCTTAACAGATTGTTGCCAAGAACAGTTATGAAAGACATCTTAAAACTGAAATACAGATATAATAAAGAAAGATTTACCATGGACTGGTTAGAAACTACAGTAAAAGAGTCTAAATAATACTGACACGCATATTTGTTTTTGTCATGAAATGTCCTAGATTGACTTCCCTTGTCTTTGTCTGACGTATGTTACAGGATAGAGACAAGGTCAGACTGAACATTATCTGGTGAATATGATGTAGTCTAAACCTAATGCATTGAGCTGAGGTTAGTTAACTGTCCTGATCATGACTTTAAGGGTCATCTGTTGGTAGAAGGTATTAAGCTGCAGCTATGGAAACTGAAAAAACTCTCAATACCAACAACATTAACAGATATTCTCCCTCAACATGACAGCTTTGACCTCTGAATCTGAAAATGCAAAATGCATGTTGTATGTTTTAACAACACAAATATGAGGAGACCCTTAAATTATGGGGGGGGGTGCTCCGTTTTGGATTTTCTGCGCTTCGTACATCACATGCATAGATTAATTTGAATACCCCACCCCACCAGCTCAGCTAACACCACCTACTGGTCACAGACACCTCTGCTCAGACTAGCAGATCCTCCATTATTCTCTATCGTAGTTGGTATGATTGGTAAGATTTGTTTGTTTTATTTAAAATACAGTGCATGGTTTATCTTTAAGACAGAATTAAATGTTTGCATTTTTTTACTTTGTAATATGTTGAAATAAACATGTTTTATGTCATTACTTATTTGCATGTTTTTACCATTAAATGTGGCTTTTGTGTATTTGTGATGGTTGCATGATTTCACTTCAACAAACTGTGAAATTCACAAGTTTTTACGCAAAAGACAAAGATCAACATTTGTCTTGTCTCATCATCTGAACCCGCTTTATCCTCACGAGGGTCATGTGGGTCACTGGGGGCCTAATCCAGCTACAATGGGTGAAGGCGGGGTACACCCTGTATGAGTCTCCAGTTCATCTCAGGGCTGAACATATATGGAAAAAACCCACGCAAACATAAGGAGAACATGCAAACTCCACACAGAAAGGTCTGGTGTGGGAATAGAACCAGGGTCGAGATCAACATTTTAATGTGTGCAGTGTTTTTATGCAATGTTGTATGTTTTACTATAATGTCTGAACATAACATTTGAAACTTTACCATTGCTGTAAGACTCAACATCATGTTTAACTTTTTTTGTAGCAACTTTGCAATGTTTACATCATTTAAGTTCAAGTCTATAAATGATATGTTGTGATGTTTGCATGTTTTTACTTTCAGACAGCTGACCACAGTGAACATTGACAGCTGCGTGTGCATAAAACCCTCAACTTTTATGAGACTTGGGTTTTTCTGCAATAAAATTGCTTTAGCTCGCCAAACTAGAGTTGCACAATATTAGAAAAAGCTGGAATTGTGATAGAAAAAAAAAAAAAAAAAAAATATATATATATATATATATATATATATGTATATATGTATATATGTATGTGTATATATAAAGAAAGGAAAAAAAGTAATACATGAAAATAAATAAATTTAAAAAATTCTAAATATATACAAAAGTAAATAAAAAATAAGAAAATTAAAATAATTGCAAGACCTATAATATGACTGCTGCATCCACGTACATTACAACGTCGATGTTTAAACAGTATATTGTGCATCTCTACTCCAAACCCTGAGCTTTCACTCCCCAGTCTGGTAATAAACCCACTTTTCATAATTATAGTTAATCAACTTTGATTATGTAATGTATGAATCAGTTTATTGGCTATGAATGCAGCTATAGTATGAAAGTTAAATGAAATCTCTACATGTGAGTGATTTTCTTTGTGTTTGAACCACAGCTCAGACTCACTCAGACCTTTGCAGAAACCATCCATCCCAACCACATCCTCAGTTGTGATAACCATAACAACAAATACAAATGATATTTCCACTTCTACTTTTGACAGAAAACTCATTATCTGTACAAATTATGAACGGTCATTTATCAGGAAAATACTATATACAAGGTCATGAAGTCTTTAACAAACAACAGTTTTAACATTTTCTGTTAATGTTGATGGAAGGCAATGATACCATGAGCTGTCAGCGTTTCCATCAGTACTTCTTAATGTGTTACATATTAGAGTGCCTTCATATTGTGGTGATGTATTCCATATGGAGTAACACACTTGAGCTGCACATTCATTGCTGGATTGTCATTACATTAGTTTTTTTTTTTTTTTTTTTTTAAAGATTTCTCATATGTCTTCATCCTGGCTTAGGTTTCCACTAATGTGCAATTCTCCCAAGCTCTAAAAATTGAGTAAACACTCACTATTAAATTACTGCTCTCGTTTCTCTTGATGCTTACTCCCTTTCTTACAATTAATCTCCTTCTTGTCTCCCTTTCCTTCTGCTGCTGTATTTCCTGCTCTTCTCATTTGTATCTCTGCCTGTCCTACATTTACATTTCTGTTCAATCACTTATATTTCACCTTCTCCAAAGCTTCTTTTACCTTTTGTCGTACTCTTTTCAATGTCTATCGCTCTCATTCTTACTGTCCTGTTACTCTGACTTTGTTTATTGCCTATCATTTTCCCTCTGAGGTAGTCGCCATGATCCCACTAAATCAGTTCGTGGACAGAAATAATTATGCAGATTTCTAAAATAGCTTAGTGGCTTTCTGTTAGTCCACAGCAGGATTTATTTTTCCTGACAGTTTCCCACATTGCTACTTATACACACACACACACACACACACACACACTGGTTTCCGTGTCTCACAAGGACCAAGTTTGTAGTCATCACTTGTAAGTAAAGTAGGCATTGGGTAGTGAGTGGGAAGACATCTTTTATTTATTTTTTGGTAACACTTTATAATACCTACACACAATTGACTATATATTAACCATTTATTACCCATTTATAAAAGGGTTGTTCATTATGTATTAACCATTTGTTACCTATTTGTTAATGTCTTGTAAAGGTTCATACTAGTGTCTTCCAAAGATAATGTAAAATTAGACAAACAGACTCTGGCAAAAACATAACGTCCTTGGTGGACCTCTCATTATTTGGAGGGGGGGATGTCTGCCTTGGCGGAGGTTTGCACTCTCAGAGTGCTTTTCTAGTTGTATTTATTTATTCTTTGTAATAAATGCCATACTTTTAATTGAAAAATATTTTAAAAATTAGATAATATTCAACTAAATTCAATAAAAAAGATGAAAATTTCAATAAATGGAAAAAAAATCATATAAAAAAATTTATATATATATATATATATATATATATATATATATATATATATAAACAAAAAACAAGTGAATGTGTTTATAGGGGACATCATTTGCATATATTTACATACTTCACACAGATTTAACCTAGAGTTATATTTAACCCTCATAGGGACCTGAATTTTGTCCCTATGGTGTTTCTGTGTAAACAGAACAATGTCCCCATAAAGATAGAAAAACAAGTACACACACACACACACACACACAGCAGATTAGATAAAAGTGAACATTCAGTAGTGTGTGTTTACAGTTATTGATAAAGGCTGCTGTGGTGTACACAGTGATGGAGTGGTGCTAATGTCACTGTGATCTAATGGTTACAGAAACAAGCTTTTGACTGGAAGTACACTGGCTTCTTTAGGACGGCAATAATGGAGATTTTTGTTCTAAAAGCACCCGAAGGCTATAGTGTTGACCGCAGACCCACTCACTGACAGATGTATAGTGTTTTAAGCTGTAGTTTTCTTGCATTCTGTTGCGTCAAAAATTAAAAATAAATAAATAAAGTTAACATTCTTCATTCAAATCTAATTTAAAGACTTAAAGGACTGGTGACCAAAGCATCTACTGATCTAAAAGGCTTAACCATTTTTGAACCATTAATCCTATCAGACAGTACATGAACATTTTTCAGATGTCCACAGTTTATTTGTCCCTGTTTATTTTATCTAACTTAATATGTCTTCTTAATGTACTATTCTTTTAAGTCATTTTATCTTGTTAGCTTGTTGAAAGTGGTGATTGGTTATTTATTGCCCCTTTTTTTTAAACTGCTTTTAACCGAGGACTACACTATTTTATTTCTTTTTTATTTTGTACTGAGAAATGAAAAATAAATAAATTGAATTGAATCTGTAGTGAACATGGGAACTCTATCATTTTCTGCTTCAACTTTGATTCACCAGTAAAACCCACTGAGTTTGACAAATGACAGTGGTTGTAAATGCTGGTTTTTTATGTTCAGTTAATGATACATTTTCATGATAAAGTCAGCAGTTTTCGCTATTCTAATGGAATTTCCTGTGAAAATCTATATTTTATCAGGAAATTACAGATAGGTAATCTTTTCCACAAAATAAAAAAGGGAAATGTTATAATAAATGGATTACTTAGGAAAGGTTCAATGGAGAGAAAAATGTATTTAGAAGTTACCACAAAAATACTTCAAGGTCTATTTTAAAAAAGGGTTAAATAGTATTGTGGTTTAGCATCCTGTTTTATTTTATAAGTACAATATAATGCACTCCATATCAGTCTGTTCAATTCAATTCTATTTTATAAATGATGACGATGTCTGTCAAATATCTGTTTCTGTCACTTCAGAGTACGGAACTGCTCTGCTTTCTGTCTAGGAACAAGTGCTCTGTTATAAACACAGAGATTCAGTTGACATCATCAATACTCTACAGAAAAAAAAACATCAATTTTGATATGTTATAGTTTAGACCCTGAGTGTCTTGTTTTGTTAGTTTTTGTGCGTCTTTCTGTCATTGTTAGTGTCTGGGCTTTTATTTTGTCATGTTGGTTCATGTTCACTCTGTGCTATTTTACTTCCGGTCACCAGGTGTTTTCCTCTCTATCCCTCTAATCTGTATGAGTGAATCTACCTGTTCCTCCCCCTATTAAAGTGTGTGTGAATGTTTGTCAGATGTGAGTTTATCGTTGCTTCATATCCACCAAATGACCACGAGTGTGTTGGTTTGGTTTGGTTTGGTTTGGTTTGGTTTGGTTTGGTTCGGCTCGGCTCGGCTTTTGGTTTGGTTTGGCTCGGCTCGGCTCGTGTCTGACCTGGTTTTCCTGTCTGTGTCTGTTCCTAGTCTGTATATGTTGCTCCATCTAAACTCGGTGGTACGGAACCCCCCCCCCCTCCCCGAATGTGACTTGGTACCTCCCAAATGGAATATTAAAAAAAAAAGATGCATTGGGAGGGTAAAGAATAATCTTTTTTTTTCTTAAATTTACATTCTTGAAAAATGTGTCATTATGTACTATTCCTATCTGTGTACTAAGAGTAAATAAATATAATTTAAAGTTCATTACATAATTTGAAAAAACGCATTCTCCCCCCAAAATGGTTTGATCCTAGAGAGAAATTCACACGTTCTCTACTGAAGTATCTCACTCATTCTTCTCATATGTGGTACTGGTGAGAAGAAAATAGCTAACAGGTGAGTAAAAATGTAAAACTCCTGTCATAACAAGGCACTATTTTGTCTATATTGCACCATGCATTTTGGTTTGCTAATATTTAGTTTAGCCTAGCTATCTGGACTTTATTAGCAATAGACAGTAACAACTGATGCACACACAGATGTGTTGGTTTGCCTTCACGCGCCGGCGTTTGAGTGTCTTCCTCGTGCATATAACGTGCATTTACACGCAATTAGTTCATGGCGTGCAAGGTCTACACTAAATATAAGAAGATTTTAAGTCTGTACTTAACCATGCTTGGCTCCCAGTGAGCTTATGCTACGGTCGATGGTATGTGTTGAGCAGTTTGGTGTCTTGTCTGCTAGCTATGCACGTGTTACGTCATGAATACAGAGGCAATGTACTTTGTTGATTTATTTTATATACGTGTGTTAGCAGTGAGTTTTCTTCTTAGTCACATGTACAGTGTAGGTGTTTAGTATAGTCTAATGTCACTAGACTGTTAGACACCATGCACAGCCGCTTTACAAATGTCTGTGGTACATGGACTGAACTGTTACCCTCAAGGCAATAAAGACCAAAACAGACTAAAAACAAACAGACTTCTTCCCAAGAGCTGTCGTTGCCCTGAACGTCACAAACTACCAAACTTGAATCTTGACCATCTGTCTTTTTAATTTTTATAGGACATTGATCATTTTAAGTGTAATATTTCAGTTGTGTGTGTGTTTTATCTTCAACTGTACACTTTTAATTTCTCTGCATTGTTTTTTAATTATGCTTCTTGCACTAATTTATTTTTCTGAATGTTGCACTGTTTTAATGACAGTTGCTCTATTTTAAATTTCGTTGTTCTCAATGGGACAATGACAATAAAAGGATTCTGATGGCACAAATCTGACATGTGACGTCATCACCATCGGTCCCAAAATGCTGACCCCCCCCCTGAAGCTGGAATGATATTTCGAACACTGATCTGAACCCCTGGTACTGGACCCTGCTTCTACCCTGGCTTTGAGTTCGCCGTTTGAATTTTCCTGGCTTCATGATCGCTGGCTCTGACTCCCTTTTGGCTTTTTGGTAATGTTATCTGCATTACTCTTTTACCCTCTGCTGGTTTCTGGTTTTGAGCATGTTCCGTACTCTGATATTTTTTCTATCCTGCTTCCTAGTTGCTGTTTGTGACGCAGCCCTGCTGATCGCCTCCCCAACAGCGACGATTGACATCTCACGATTTAATATCACACATTATTATAATAAATTAATCTTTAATCCACATCTGTCTCAGAGTTCTGCATTTGGATCCCTCTGTTTTGAAAAACTGGATCATGATACTTTTGTTTTGGACTTCACAGAATGATGTCTGTAGTGTTCAGTACTTGGAATGTTCCCTAAGATTCATCTGTGAAGTGGAAAAAGGTTCTCAAATCTGACTTTAAGAAGCACACAAATTTGAAAAGTCCTTTTTCAAGTGCGATATAGAAACATGAAAACAATCAGACTGAGTGTACACTATAAGAGGAAAAAATGGATTCAATTATTCAACAATTATTTCTAGTTTATTTTTTTATTTTTATTCACCTAATTTTAGTTTTTATTTAGTTATTGTCTTACTTATTCATTCATTTATATATATTTTTATTTATTTTTAATCATTAATTCTATAATGCTACAAAAAGGATGACACTGCTAACTGTTTTACCGTTTGTCGCCACCACACAGCTGTTCTATACTCCTGAGTAGTTTTTCATATCGAAGGGTTAAAAAAAAAAATCGCAAAGCCAATTTCAAACATCATGCAGCCCTAATCATGTTTAGTAATTTAAAACAATGACTAAACTGTAAAACTTTCATATCCAGCAAAAAATAACTAATAATGTTGCTCCTTGTTAACAGTATATCCTTTAATAGTATATGTGCAGCTGACAGAATGCATGAAATATCGTCGCACCCATGAAGCAGTTAACGATACTGTACATGTTTAAGGAGACAATTGTCACTGTTGGAACGGTTTTCACTATGACAGAAGCTCCTTTTGTGAGTGATTAGAAAGGCTGAAGTGCGCACAGTAATTTCTTTCATTAAGTGTTTTACACTGAACCACATGTGCACACACAGTCAAATGTACAGAAAACAGGTGACAATGTGAGCTGCATACCAGGAGCGTTTCCATGCTGACTGAGGATTGGAGGATTTGGCTTAGGATCAGCCTTGATTGGTTCTGCTCTTAGTCAGCCAGAAAAACACAAAGACATTGTAGCGGCAGAGAAAAGGAAATGTAAATGGATGCCAGGTTTGGCATATGTGGATAACAACCTCTTTATGACCATTATTTAAAGCGTTAATGCAGAAATCAATGGTGAAAACGCCACTTACGGCTAACACTGTGGTACTTGCATGTGTTATAGGGGATGGTATGTGTTGGCGCTCCATCCAGTCTGACCGCATACAGCAACATAAGCTTTGGCATAATCAAATCATTCACAGAGGAACCCGATAAGAGCCAACACCTGACACACAGCACACACCGTCACGGCTAATTTCACTGAGCTTTTGACTCATTGATGACTGATGAAGGGAAGTTTTGTTAATGTCATTCAAATGATGGTGTTTTTCTGAGCCCAGTAATGATAATAGAGCTGCAACAATTAGCTTTTTAGTTGTTGGTGATTAAATTACTCAACTCTTCATACAATTATCAAACCAGTTGTTAACCCATAAACATTCCCTGCTGATCAGACTAAACTACTGATGTAAACTGGTTAATGCCTGTTGATCATGGACGTAAAATTGTGTATGGACGTGTCCATACCAATATTTGAATGTTACTAAAATGTCCATATCAATTTTTGAATGAGAAATTACATGACATTTGGGAAACAAAAGGTTACTGTATTTTCTGAACTGTAAGGTAACACTTAAAAGACTTTAACAACCACAGTGTACCACAGTGTACCTTATATATGGATTCATTGTGGTTAGTGACTGGGAATTTAGATTTTTTTTATCTGACAATTTGGACTTTTTTGTAATAATTTTCACTTTTTATCTCATAATTTTCACTTTTGATCTAATGATTTTGACTTCACTTAATGCGCTTTATAATCCAGTGCACCTTATACTGTATATGAACAACCTAAAAAAATAAACCATTCATTGACAGTGTGCCTTGTAGTGAAAAGTGGCTTTTTCATCAGTTTCCTCTCTTTCAATATAATAACCCTCAAATTTAATCTGAGATTTTGTGAACATCTGTACATAATGAGTAAACTAAATACAGAAAATACTACATTAAACCTAGCTGGCTGGCTGTCATGGTGCAGAAAAGTTTGACAAAAAAAAATTATTTAGGAAATAACACAAAAGCAGTACTGGTTGTAGGAGGGGTTTTTTTTATCGTCAAAAATTCTTAAGTTAGGATGGGAATCGAAGCGTTTCTCTTTTTTCCTTTTTTTTTCTTTCTTTTTTTTTTTTAAATCTATAACCAGTTGCTCAATTCCTTAAAATCATTATTATGCTTGCTTACCAATTCTGTGACATCGGGTCAAATATATGAGAAGAGTTTTTGGTCAGAGCCCTGAATGGGAGGTATTTTATTTAACAATATCAATTGTAGTGCATGAACCTTAGAGATATTTTGATTCTGTATGGTCATTCAGCACTTATTTTGTTGCTTAACATGTGGAAAAGTCTTCCTTTTCGACTTGGCATATAGGATTATATATTGTGTGCGTGCATCCTTTTCCATGTAACGGATATATGTTCTGTTGTCTTTGGCTCATTTTCAGATTGTGGTTTTCTTTTCCCATCATTTGACTAAACTGCGAGTACACAAGTTTATGTGGATGTCACATTTCTGTCCTTTAATAAGGGTGAGAATTTGTGTATGAGTGACTCCATATGTGAATTGATGCGATACATACGTCTATGTATTTGTGTTTAAGTGTGGGAAACCAATACTGTATTTTTTTTTTTTTTTCAGTCTCATCCAGACATCGGTAGTGAAATCATTGGTCAGTGGTTTTATAGCATCCTCTGACGGATGAGTGAAGAGGACGGCAGTGTTATTATCTGATGAGCAGATGGGAGAAACTGGACCGGAAAAATACTGCATGGTTCTGATTAAACAGCACAGGCAGAAGTCATTGTAATTTTCCCTCACAAATGAAGTCACAAATTTGAAATGTTATCACAATGGAAACTGAAGGTCAAGAGGAAAAGGAGCGATTTCACAGCAGAGATCTTAAAGTCATCTGAAATCAACAAATGAAGGAACGTCAGTTGTTGCCGTCTAAAATGAAAATGAAAAGTTACAGTTGACGATCATTACATGACGTTTGTTTGTGTTTAAGTGTATTCCCTTTGTCTCCAATCTACTGTGTTTCCTTTTATAGACATCCATGTGCCTGTTATCACCAAGACACACAAGACTCATATTTAACTTCTTTCATTGTTTAGTTTTTCTTTTTTTGGATTAGTTACAGTACCCTTGCACAATTTCTAGCCTGGGAGTTTTTACACCTGAAATTATGGTTCTGGTCAAAGAAGCCTGAAGACCAAACAAGGTAGGAAAGCAACTTAAATGACTCATGTTTGTACTGTAGGAAAAAAAAAAAAAAAACTACTGATGAGAAAACTGTTCCTGTGGCGTTTAAGGACAAATCTGTTCATCGTAGCCCAGAGTTGTAGTCAGTGTCAGTGTTGAAACATTTCAACATAACTGGCAGCTTGCCCCCCCCCCCCCCCTCTTTCAGTGACAGTTAGATGTCATATTTTCTTAAACAATGTTTGGTTCACTAAGTTACAACTAGTGTTAATCAGGTTAAAATATGACTTATTCTAAATGTCTAAAAGTAGTGAATCATTTGGGAACTCATTTGTTTTACTTTGTGTTGAAAAAAAAAAAAGGACATTAAAAAAGGGATTGTTAAAATGAGATAGAATAGGAGTGTCAAGGCTTGGGTTATATCAATAATATCACTTCTCAAACAGCAATAAATTCCTGAGTGTGAAACAAAACACATCACACCCTCACTCAGAGGATTTCAGGCAAGGTGTGGTACCTTTAAAGAGAGATACATTTAATTTGTTCGGCAACTTAAAACAATGATTTATTTTTTTAGATATTTAAATGGTATGTAGAGCTATCCACATCATTAATGAAATTTACATTAAATACTTGCATGAAAAAGAAGAAGCTTGTTTGTGTCGATGGTCATTTTTTTCTACCTTAAAACATCAGCAGTTTCTATAATACCACACCTATTATGTTTAAAAGTATTATGAGCTGAATCGATTCCTTTTTTGCCATAAAATCTGATTGTATTGTTTATTTAACTCTTGTGAGGCCATAGCCAAGACCACATTATTTCAGTCAGCCTGGATCAAGAGTTTGTACAATTACTTCATCACTGGTATTTATATCGCTCTTTCAATGTGTTATGAAGTGGTTTGAGTTTACTTTCAAGGTCTTGAGCATTTTTAAGTAAAGTAAACCCTCCTGGATTGTTTATAAAAGTTATATGCTCACAGCGCTAAGACCAAACCAGGCCCAAAATATGATAAAGGAAAATCTTGAGAAATGGTGTGATGCACTTTGTTTAATATCTAAAGGATCCTCTGCTGTTTGTGGATGAAGGCACTTATCAGGAACTGATATGTGTGTGTTTAATTACAGGGATTTTTTGGGGATAGTAGCAAGTGTTATTGTATGACTCAGACTGTTTCCTGGTGTAGTATAATGGCAAAGTGTCAACATAAATGCAGAAGCAGCTGCAATGACACAACTTTAAAATTCCACGGAGCTGTTATTCAATGGAAAAACACAGTTAAAGTGAGGTAATGTTCTGTGCTAATGTAGGTTGTGTAGTTTTATTACTCATTAAAAATGTATCTGTTTACAGTTTTCTTGTCACAACACACATGAGTCAATGTGTTGTACTTTATTTTCTGCAGAAAGGAAGATCGCCTAAGGCTCCAACATGCTTCATAATGACATGGAAGAAGACACTAATGTTGAAAGCAGAGCTCTAACCAGTTACTTTCACATTTGTTTTATTTACTTCAGGATTTGTGCATCTCTCTGTATTCCCACATAGACACTCTGGATACATTTTCTTCACACTGGAAGTTGAAACGGTACATTCATAGTTGTTTCCCTGCTTTGACTTAAGTGTGGAGTAAAGACAACAGAGGCAACAGGATGAGATAACACAGCCCAGAACAGACAAATCACATGGAATCCCTTGGTATGTTTTGTCTTGGACCAACACATCCTGCTTCCAGGCACTAAAAAGTAATTTTCCCACAATTCACACTCCTACACACTGATGATTCTGCAGTAGCGGCCTAACTCCACATGCACAAAGTGTTTCAGTACACACTGAAGGGTTTTAGGGAAAGTGGAAATCATGTCGTGGCTTAATCCTTTGATATACAACTGTCAGATAAAGCTGAGCTCTGAGATAAAATGTTGTAAGGAGATGGCCTTGGTTCTGCACCAGTAGACACAATAACAATCACCTCAGGCTCTTTATTAAAGGTGCTGATCAGACTTTTGTTATCCCACCCCTGAAAGGGAAGAGAGAGTATTATTTTTGGTTTGTTTGTTTTTTTGTCCGTCAGCAACTTTATGTAACAATGACTGAACCGATTTCCATGAACTTTTCAGGAAAGGTGAAAGGTGGTCGAGTATAGATCCCATTAAATTTTGTGAATATAGGTCAAAAATCACAGTTACAGTCACCAAAAATGTGTTTTTACAAAAAGAGATGGGGTAAATCAAGTTAAATGTGTGCGAGAGGGTGGGGTTAGTTGTGCCTGGCACCATTTGTTATAATATACTGAAAAAGTCTTAATTTATGTATATATATGTATCTTCCCTGGCCATACTGGACTGCTTTATGGCAGATCTAAATCACTATGACAACATATTTGCAGGTTCAGTGAGAAGTAAAGTGAACAAATTTGGAGTAAGATCTGTCCTGTTTCCTAAAGAAAGCGGTTTGTTGGATTTATTTAGTTGTGATTGTGGACACTGGACCTGGAGCTGGACTGGTACAAAGAAAAAGATAAAGGGTAGAGTGATAGATGACAGACTAAAACACCTGCAAACCTGTGCACTGAACTGATGGAATTAAAGGAATAAAAACAGAACTGGATTCATCCCTCTTCCTTTTTTTTTCTCCTTTTTCTTTATTCATATGCAGTGGATGTTTGCATTTGACTATAGTTCTGTCGTAGCTCAGGCAAATGGTACATTTCTACATTAGGCGCTAGCTCTGTGGACTCTGTAATCTGTTTTATTTGGAGCATAGATTCAGTCCAAACTAAGGGTTTTGTAATGTGAGACTGAAGTTTAATGTTCATACCAGGGCCTGGAACAAAACAGTTATAAAAGTAGAAAAGTGTCAATGCAGAAGGATGAAGCAGTTAGCTGAACTGCTAATGCAGAATGATAGTGTTGAACAACTGAAGTCATTTCTGACAATACTTGAATACTGTGTGTAAAAGTTAATGTAAATATATATAATTAGGACACGTCTTAGCAAGAACACTGGTTTGTGAATAATGCTCCGTAGCTCTGGAAAAAAAAAAAAAACAGATTCAGAAGCAGCAGTTGTATCCAAAGATAGTTTTGACTTTCATGCTAGTGCTGAACTATGACACAAACTGACTTTATTATGTTTTCTTGTTGTCTTGTTTCAGTTGTCACTTTGCACTGGGCAAATTGGATTTTTAAAAATGAAATGCAAAGTTGTACAGAAGATCTGCTCTTCATTCATTAGCTTCAAAACAAATGCCCCAGAGTAGAGATGGGATGTTTGGCTTTTTTGGGGGATCCGGATCTTTATGACTCGTTCCTTTCAAAGATCCGTTAAAAAAACCCCATCTCTTTTGCTCTTTTTTTTTTTTTTTTTTTTTTTTTTTTAAAGTGTTTTAGGCTTAAACTGGATCCCCAGTATTTTACCTTAGTTTCCCCCCTCTCAATTAAAGTAGATCCAGACACTACTCCTTTTCCTTTGGCCCTGACTCATTTTAAATTCTAAATATTTATTTCAAACTCTGAACAAAGAAATGCACTGTAAAGTCGTGTGATTTAACTGAGTGACTTTTGACTTACTAGTGACTTTTTCCCTCCCACTCTCAGAGCCTTGCTGTGCTGTGATTGGTCAATCAACATTCTACTCGCATGTAAAGAAGCATGTACTTTTCCATGCGAGTATTCACCACCCTGGAATATTGATCAACCAATCACAGCGCAACAGGGGTCCGAGAGTGGGGGAGGGTTCTGTGTGATTCTCTCACTATAGGGGGGCGAAGGTGGAGCATTTGTGTGTGTGTGTGTGTGTGTGTGTGACATCTGACACCATAGAACAGAGGTGTCAAACTCCAGTCCTGGAGGGCTGGAGTCCTGCATGTTTTAGATATTATCCTCTTCCATCACACCTGTAAGCCATTACATCATTATCAGTCTTCTGCAGAACTGATGAGGAGCTGATTATTAACTCTTAAGTGTCAATGCTGACACTTTCTGAACTGGATTAGTTTAAATATTTTGAAAAATTCGACCGTTTTTATTGTGATTTTACTGAGTTTTGTATATGGAACAGGTGTCAAAAGACAATTAATTTAGAAAAGGGCAAAGTTAAAACAGCTGGGACTAAATTTTAATACTAATTCTCTTTTTTTGGACATTTTTTGCAAATGCTTCCATGTTATTAACAATTTTGTAAATATATATTAGTTTTTGTCCATCTTGTTTATTTTTCTAAATTTATTTTTTTTTATTTTATTTCATTTTTCTTTAATTTTCTTCCATTTGTGTCTTACTTTGTTCATGTTACTAATATTTTTTTTGTTCATTTTATTGATGACTTTGGCCATTTTTGTAGTTTTTTTTTTGCTTATTTTAGTCTCTTTTTTTTTTGTTTTGTTTTTACTGTTGAACTGCTAAAGTGTCGGGAGTTAAATGGTTAAACTGAATCATATGTAAGAGGGAAATATCTAAAACATACAGAGCACCGGCCCCCGAGGACTGGAGTTTGACACCCTTGCCATAGAAGAAGAAAAATAATGACAAAGAGAACCGCTCCCACTCAGCCATGACTCGGTTCCTGTTCATTTTAAAGAGCCATACAAAAGAATCGACTCTTTCGCGAACGTCACAACACTACGACAGTTTACTGGAGTTCTGCCAGTACCGCAGGAGAGGGAGTGCTCATGGGAAGTGGGTTCTCTGTCCATTAAAAAGACCACAGATTCCAGCCAAAGGTGTCACTACAGTACAATCCACTTTAAATGAATTATCTGAATGATTTTGAGTCTTCCTTGGGTTGACAACAAAACATAGCTGGTACAGAATGTATCTTTTAGCATATTGTTAAACTAATACCATCACTACTTATTTTAATACAACTGATAGCTTTCCACATCTGGACTAAGGGTGACAGTTTCACAATTCCCATGGGGATATGTCGAGGCCTCCATCATAAATCTGAACTGGAGGAAGAGTAGATAGGCTGGCATGGATGAGCATTCCTACTTACGAGCTTCACTTCATGCTATGCTAATTATATTAGCACAGCATGGGGTCTGGTAATGTGAAGAAAGCTCCCCCAGTGCACCAATAATCAACTTTACTAAGGCCTCTCTTTTAATACTTTTAATAGTTTAATAGAATGTCTTTGCTAAGATGCAGAACGAGCAGAGGACATTCTCCTAATTAAAATGCTTATGTAATGACAGTCATTTTGGGATGGATTTCATCACAGTGACAGTATAACAGATAAAGACAATCAAAGGTTGGAATGTGGAGTGCTATACTGTGCACTGAGAGCAATTTGTCTTTTTTTTTCCGTTATACTGGAGCGGTTTTTGTATCCCCCCCCTCCAAACCACTAGAGGGTGTCGGGTTCTATTGTGAAATTTTAACTCATAGATAAACAAGGAAGAGTAGTCATTCTTGGCAGCCAGAGAATAATGTATCATTTCTCATTTCTAGACCTTTGAGTGGCCTATGAGTATGTTTTATGTGATTGTTACACACTATATTTCTTATTATTGAATATGTTTTAATTAATCTTAATTACATTTATGACTTCAACTTAATTTTAACCATCATTTTATGTGAATTTTTAAAATCCGTTTTTAGTTTGCAGCCCTCTACTGTTTCCCATCAAGTGACTCCGGTATCTTGACAGGCCATCATTGTAAATAAAAATCTGTTCTTAATGACTTGCCTGGTTTAAAAAAAAAAAAAGCTTAAATAAATAATTGATAAAGAGAGTAGAGTGTAATCTGAGTTCATGTAATGATAATGCTCAGCTAGGATTAATCCTATAATGCACTTTATATGTGACATTATCATAATTTTTAAGATATTAGTGGACGTGAATTTGAGTTGTTCTAACACCACACTTGCCTGTTCCTTGGAGGAAATGTTGAAAGAGAGTTAAGCTTGACTAAATCTTGGTCGAGGACACAAGTCACATTGGGCAAAATCGTATACTAGTAAACTGAAAATGCTAGATTTGGGAGTATGGCTCTGTTCTGGGAGATGCCTGACCTTCCACATTCCAATTTATTGTCATTTAGCGTTTCACAAGAACATATCAAATGAGATTACTTACAAGGCGTACAGACAACACACCAATTGAAAGTGGCATTGTCTGTATGCAATTAACGATACCACATTGTGAATGATCTTGGCAACATTTAATACTGTCATGTTATTGAACCTCTCGAGACACCAGACCATGCTCCTTTACAACAGCAAGACACTATTGCCCTAAACAAACTAGAACCACCTGTTCTGAGTATAGGGTCATAAAGGAGATGTTTGGCCTGAGCAAAACTACCATGCACAGATGTGTGACAACGCGCAAAATGGTTCCATTATAATTTTCCGGTTTACTTCTATATCGAAACATCTCAAAAACCACTAAAAACTTGTTTTGCGAACTTTGACAGTTTATGCAACATTTCCATTATCAGTTTTCTATTACGCAATTTACATTTTGCACATTTCTGAGGGTAATTGAAACCCAGCTTGTGACAATCTACTGTTAACGTGCACTTAATTTCATCAGTGGTGTGGCTATAACATCTGTCACAACATAGATGTCAGATCACTCCATCTCTGTGGCCGGTTCAGGTTTTGTTGCACATTCTCAAGATATGACACATATATTCAGCCAAGTGTCGTTATACTGTAGAACATCACTAATACATTTCGGGGTATTGTTTTTATAAATTCCTCCCAGCAGTAGTCTCGGTTTCATTTTGTAAGACACATCAAATTACTTTATGAACCTAGTCAAACACATCAGTAACAGACTCACTCTCAGATGTTTTGAAGAATTGCTGTCTGAACTATTTGATGTTTTTTTTCACAGGTTAAAAGTGTAAAAATAAGTTGTTAATCTGCTACTTCATGTCAATGTCAAATGAGTTCATCATTCCAGCGAGAGCAACAGCTTGTATTTATCTCTGTTATGTGGTTGACTGTTCATGTCAGTTTGGCAGGAATCCAAAATGCACTATATACATCCAGCATTTTTCAGTATCACTGTCAGATCTTCACAGTGTTTTTTTTTTCCATTGAGCCATAAATTTATTTGACTTTGACATTATATGTTTTGGGGTCAACCAGTACAAGATTCAAGATGTTTTGGTAGCAAATGTATATGAAGCGTTTGCTTACCTAACACAATCACCACGGTTTTCAGCAGAGACATCATGGTATCCCGGTTGCGTCGTGGTCCAGAGCTATGCCTCGACATCCTCATGGTCCTCTGGCGCACATAGACAAAGATGTGGGCATATAGTGTCACCATGACAACAAACGTCACCAGGTTAAAAACTGCCCAAAAGATCAGGTAGGAGTTACTGTAAAGTGGTGCCATGTTGGAACAGGACTTAATGCTACAGATACAGTTCCAACCCACACTGGGAATGGCTCCCATAATTATAGACATGGTCCAGATAATAACAATCACAACCACCACACGGCGGTTGCTCATGCGTGTATGTAGCTGCATTCGGAATACAGTGATGTGGCGTTCGATGGCGATGGCCAACAGGTTGGCCACAGATGCTGTCAGGCTGGTATCAATCAGGCCTTGGCGCAGCAGCCATGTGGAAACAGTCAGCCGCCTTGTGTTGGGTCCCGTGTTAAACATCAAGTAGAAATATGCCAGTCCGGCAAAGAAGTCAGCAGCAGCCAGGTTGGCCATCAGGTAGTAGATAGGGAAGTGGAATCTCCTATTCACGTAGATGGCGATCATCACCAGAAGGTTGGCGAGCATGATGAAGATGCACACGGTGATGCCCAGTCCCATGACCAGTCTGCTGACGGTGTTCCAGTCAGTAGCAAGGTATTTACCACTGCGGTTGTAGAAGAAGGCGATGGTCTCATTGTAATAGCACTGCTCCTCATCCATGGTGGTAGTGGGGCTGTCTGAGGGAAAAGGAGTAACATTAAGATATATATCCAAACATTTTTAACATTCACATTTATCAGAAGGCTTATTTGTAAAAGAATCTGAAACACTGATAATTATCCAAACACAACACCCACACATTAAATACCACAGAAGAATTATATTACCACAAGATCAAAATCCTTTTAACTGGGAACTGAACTGTAGCATAGAAGCCAAAGCAGTGGAGTTTACAAGACCATAAAAGCTCAATAAATGAGTGATGATGAAGGCATATTCAATGACCAGGTATTTCAGTTGAGGTTTGCCAGTTGTACATGTGATTAGATTACCTTCAAAATCAACCCTAAAAACCAACCGTAAAGAGCTAGTATTTAACTGTTTGTTCATCACCATTTATTATCATGAGTGGCGGCTGTGGCTCAATTGGAAGAGCATGCTGTCCAAAGGGTTGGTGGTTCAAATCCTGGCTCAGACTGTCCACATGTGGAAGTGTCCTTGGGCAATACATTGAACCCTAAGTTGTTCCCAGTAAGGACAGTCAGTGCTGTGTATAACTGGGCACCATGAGTGTGTGAAATGCACCATATAAGTTTAGTCCATTTATCACAATATGTATTTTTCAATGAAAACTGTGTATTTTCTTATACTTAATGTACTGGCCATGCAGATGTTGAGTAAAACTCAAATTAAACTTGAGGGTTAACATAACAGAAAGAGAGAAAACTGAAGATTTTGTCCATCCACTGTCTTTGATCAAAGTCAATGGGTTTTTACTGGTGAATTAATGTTCTTAAGTATAAATCATGTATTTTTCCATATTTTATTTCCAATACTTAATTCATATTCTGTAGATAAAAGATGTCAGATGGCATTTAACACCAGTCATTTGCAAAGATTGATAGCTTTAATGAATCAACAGGTATTTAATATCTTACGTCAGTAAATGCTTCAGGCTGCCAATGGCTTTTTGGGTTTTTCTGGGTTAAAATCACCACAAAAAAACAGCTAAGATCATCCATGAAGCCTGTGCGTGTGTGTGAATGTCACTATGAATGTAGTTTTTTTTGCATTTTAATAATATATAAATCAGGTTTTAGCGACTAATTTTCTTCATCTACATACATTTTTCTCCATATTATTTATCAGTGTTTGTACATTTGTTCAGGTCCTGTCTTTCTTTGTTCACATAAGTACTTTTTACATGCCTTAATTGTCAGCATAACATAACCCTATTTTATGGCAATGAGGTCATCTATATTTTCCAGAAGAATACCATATATTCTTCTCTCACAACATTTACACAAAGCAGTGCATTAAGATTAAGAAAGTATGAACTTAAGCTAGTTCCTGAAATATGGAAAAACTAAAATCCCTTTGGGTTTACCATCTACTTGGTCATTTGTGTGTGTGTGTGTGTGTGTGTGTGTGTATGTGTGTGTGTGTGTGCTTCACATGCAAAAGCAGTCATCTCTTAACAGAAGCAGGAGTTATAGGTGCCAAAGGTCTACAGGCTATTATTCAACACAAAACTGTATTGTCTCAGAGTTAAAGTTTACGACTACATTTCACATTAGTGGTCTGTGCAATGTGTGCACACGTTCACCTGAGCTTCACATCACAGTGGGGTGTTTATTCATACAAGCGTAACATGTTTTTACCATCTGATCAAATTTTATGAGTAAGCTTGGATTGAAACATGTAACAGACGACAAAGGGGGAAACTAAGCAGCCACATGATGCTGTGGAAAGTCACACACAAACAGTTTTTAAAAACCATGCTTTCAGGACCGTGGTGTGTGTGTGTGTGTGTGTGTCCCATGCAGATTCTGGATAGTCCTGTTCATTTATATCCCAGACTGGAAAGAGGACCCGGGGGCTAAAAGTACAGAAAGTCTGTGTGGAAATGGAAGAAACAAAGTAGAGGTAAGATTGGGCCTAAAAAACCCAGCCCGACCCGACCCAGGCCTGCAGGCATTAAAGCCTTAACTTGATTTGCAGGCCCGAGCCTGAAGCAAACCTGAAATTTCAATTTATCCCATAGTATTTTTGGCAGAAAAAAAGCGTAAGATTTTTTAAGATTAAAATCATCATATTTTTATTATCATGATATTATCATGCATTTACTCAACGAAATAGCGCTGGAACACAGAATAAGAGGCCAGACAATGAGGATGAAAGAGATCTTGACGCGCACTCGCTTAATTACGCGGGGGAAAAAAAGTCAGCGAGAGAGAAGCCCGACCCGACCCGAACATAATGATTGACATTTTAGGCCTGACTCAACCCGAATTTCGGGATGGGCTCAGGCTCGGGCTAAAGATCTTACCTCTAAAACAAAGACAAACCAAAGAAGCAAAGACATGGGATTCATTTGCTCCTGTTCTTTGTATTGTTTTTTTTTGTTTGTTTTTTTAATGCCAATTTTTACCAAATTAGTGTCTTCAGGTGCAAATATGTTCCATAACGCAGTGCTTTCCAGGACTTTTAAAAGTCCATATTCACACTTACGCCACAAGATGACATTCTTAAAGGTGTCATCCCCCTGAAAACCACTTTTATACACTCATTTGGGAATCTGATAGGTCACCCCAAGTTACCAACACAAGCCATGTTTGCTGCGTGGTGTGTTCCCTCCACTGGCTGGATTTACCATTCATAGAAAACAACAGAGAAACAAGTGACTCAGAAAAACCCTGTCCACTACACGTCACAGGGACATTGGCATCACCCACATGGGGTTAAGCCCATCCCCCAATGCAGCGAATCTGAAGTAGCATTAGCATTAGCATCTACAAGAGAAGATGGCGCCACAGTAGCTGCTGCACAAACTGGAAAAAAATGGCGGATCAAACTGGTTCATGTGCTCTTTGTGGAAATAAAAGCATGTTTTTCCCCTGTAGGTTTTCAAATCAAGCGATGGCACAAAACCTAGCTGGATGCTACTCTGGTAAACATAAACACACACAGAGCCAGAGGGGAGGGGGCAGTGTTCTTTCACACATTCTGAACCAATCAGAGACGCCTCATCACTGTGTCATGGACATGATTGAGGAAGTACCGGTAAACTCAGTTGTTCGACCTACTGTGAAAAAACTGCTGGAAATAAAGCAATCCAGATGTTTTTTTAAAATAGAACCAACGTACAATGCATTCAATAACAATGGAGAACACAACAATATTAATGACACTTTTAACCCATAAAGACCCACTTTTATCACTGGTGACCAAAACCATCCATTGGTCTAAAATGTTTAATATCTGTTGATCCACTAATCCTATAAAACATGTAAATAATTGGTGCAAAATACAGTGTGTCATCTTTTCATGGTCATTAAATATGCTCTGAACTGAACATGGAAACATCATCGTCTACTATAACATTGATTCACTCGTAAAATTCATGGAGTTGGATCAATGACTGCGGATGGAGACACTTATTTTTTCATTTAGTTGATGATATATTTTACTGAAAAAAAAATCACTTTTTCTTCAGTTTCCTCTTCTTTTTAGTATAATAACCTTTGGATTTGTTCTGAGTTTTAACAGTAATTTGCATGATTAATGAATTAAATAGAGGAAAATACCTTTTTTACATTTAAAAAAAGCAAACTATAGGGTATAATATTATAACGAATGGTTATGAATCACGTAAGAAATGTTAAATCTAGAGAAAATTCTTTTGGGAATGGCCACAAAAGTAGCACTGGGTCTTCCACCATTTATTATATAATTGTCACATACATTTTAGATTTTACTGATCATGTGGATGTTCCTAAAAGCTATTCATTGTTTATGTATGTACTTCAGCATATTCATTTACTATACCACTTTATGCATGTCATCAATCTCAAGCAAATGATTAAAAGTTGTAGAATTACTTTTGTTTCTTTCCGAATTATTTCTTACACATGATCAACATTTCTGCGTTTTTCATTGAAACTCTGATTGCCTTCTGTGATAACACACAGTGTGGTCATTTTTTTCTTACTGTATTCAATATGCAAATAAACTAAATTAAACTGAGGTGAAATGGAAAAACAGATTTCAGCTCTTAGGTCAAAGGTCAGCTTTTTGTTGGGAAATCTTTCTATTTGATTTACCTTCTGGTCAAATCCTTGACATGCTATTTTATTTCTGCAGTGACAGTAAAAAAAAAAAAAAAAAAAAAAAAAAAAGATGTGAATTTCTGAATCCTCCATTGGAACAACAATCTCAACCTCCACCTTTCAAACAATAACATGAAAAATAAGAAATACTCCTGGGAAATGAAGCGGCGCTCAAAGCTACAAATCCGTCGGTGTGCCAAAAATATTTTCCAGCTGCTTCATCTCAGCGGTAGAAAAAGAGAAGCATAAAAAAGAATATATTGTTTGGATGTCCATGAGAAACTAGACATGTTATATTATTAAGAAATTATTTCTCTGGTAGCTTAAACCTGTAATTTAACTCTCAACCTTGTGTCCTATAGCCTAGAGTGTCATTAATCCTAAATGTAGTCCTTTTATTAACCATTATCTGGGCCAAACACAACTCTTTCCTTAAACTTCACAGTTGACTGGCTTAAAATAAATCCATATAAGATGGTTTTTTTATGTGCTTTAGCCAAAACAGGAGTGTAAGAGGCAGGGCAGAGCACCAATATCAATAAAAGAAGATCTAATCAGTTAAATTCATTGCTCTATGTGTGTACGTCCAATTTCCTAAAGTGGTTTGATAAAAATCTTTATCTACAACTATGTTTAGTTATCATGGCAGTACCAATAGTAGAAGAAAAGATGATGCTACGTTCTGTTTGTTTATTAGAATCATTACAGATATGATGTGGCTCCAGAAAGACTGAAAACTTCTTCAGTAAGTCACACATAAAAACATCTAGTTGAGTGAATCAAATTAAATTAAATTAAAATAACCCTAACCCTATGCAATTCAATTTGGTTCAATCAATCAGATGTGACCATAAAAAGTCAAAATTATGAGATAAAAAGTCAAAATTATGAAATAAAAAGTCAAAATTGAAGAAAATGTTTTAAAGTTGACTCAATGTTTTCAATGTATTTATTTTTCTGGCAACTTTTTACTTTTACTCCTTACATTTTTGTATAAATACCTGTACTTGTTATATAAATGTACTCCTTACATTTATATAAATATGTGTACTTTCTACTCTTTACATTTTATATACATTATACTCTTTGTACTTTATACTTGTTATTACTTTTTCAAACTAAACGGATGTGACAGTACGAAAATTAAGTGGCTTCAGAGGGAAAACCAGTGAAGGAGAGAATATATATTATAGTTATGACTATTATCTTGCAGTTTTGACTTTTTGTGTCATAATTTTAACTTTTTATTTCAAAATTTTTACTTTTTACATTATAATTTTTACTTTTTTTTCTAAAATTTTTACTTTTTAGCTCATACATTTTTTTTATTTTATCTCACAATTTTCACTTCAAATTGTGCATTTTATAAATGTCATATTTCTAAGTTGTTGTTTTTTTTAAATCTCATGATGACTTTATCTCAATTGTGACTTTTTTTTTTTTCTATTTTTTCTAAATTTCCTGCCCATACCCACAAAACTGAGCAACTGTGACCTGATCAAACACACTATCTACACAGGAACTCACTTTTAGAGCTTTATTTTTAGACACTTTTCAAACTTTTCTGGTTAAAGAAGTATTATTGCATTCATGGAAAAAAAAATTTATTAAATGCAGTTTTACTTTTTACTTTATTACAATTGAGAAGTTGTACTTTTTTGTTTCCTTCTACTTCAGTAAAGGAGTTGAATCAGTACTTCTACTTTTACCTGTGTGTTTTTTTCCACACGAGTCGCTGTACTTCTACTTAAGTACAGAATGTGAGTACTTTGACCACCTCTAAATACCAGGAGGATTCTCTAACATATAAACCTTTAAATATTTTATGAGCAGCTTCTGAAAATATCACAGGTCTGAGTTTTCTCATAATTCACACAAAGCAGTTATTCTTCTATATGTGTTGTTTTTACTCTAGTTATATTTCTCTACAGTATGTTTAATTACTTTAGAAAGCATATAATGGTTTTTTTTTTACTGATGACTCTATCCTTTATAAGCCGTCAGATGGTTATTAGAAACACTAACAGGAGGAGCTGAGTGATTGTAGTGGCACTAATGCAAGATAAGTAGATACATAGCAAAAGAAACTGAGTAGATGAAAGTCTATTTATTCTTCTTGTCATCTGCAGTTTATGGTCATTATATGTCTGGAGGGAGCAGTCACTGGGGCATTAGATGCCTGAGGGGAGTCATAAGTACAAGAAAGTGGAGGAAGTGTCAGTGGCCTCTCAGTGCACATTCCCAACACTTTCATCATGCACTTGGATTCTGGAAAGGGAAAGCCTGTCATTGTGTTCACGCATGTGTGTGTATGTGTGTGTGTGTTTGTAAAAGTGAATGGGTGGGTCTTTTACAGCGGGAAAGATTGAGCAAGAAAGTGGGGATTTTACTTTTCTGGGCTTTTACACCTGGCTGTGAGTGCACCCTATAAAAGGAAATGACTACGTTGATGAAGCCTTTCTGGAGTGTGTGTGTGTGTGTGTGTGTGTGTGCAACATTTTGAAGCTTGGGTGAACAAAATGTGCTCTATTCATGAGTGTGTGTCCATCCTTATGCCTGTTAGTAATGTGTGATAAAGTCTGGCTCTATGAAAGCACAGTAGTGTGTGTGTGTGTGTGTGTGCGTGTTTCTAATGAACTGTGGAAGGACCACCCTGCAGCCCATACAAGTGAGGTCATTACTCAAACATCAGCGCCAGTGCAGGATCCGTATATTCCAAACACCCACCTAATTAATGTTGACACTTGCCATTTATGATGATATCTGCCTGTTACATTAGATACATGTTTTTTTCATCTTCATGTGCAAACAGCAGCTGAAAGACACACTTGTTTTACGATAACATATTTCTGCAACTATTAAAGTGCTGAAAAGTTACACTCAGGATGATAAGTCAAAGCTAGCTACCACACAGAGCTTATTTTAACAACTGACGACTACATTTGTTCGACTGAAAACCATCCAACCGAGGCCTGCAGTTGTTTTGTTCCTGTGTACGTGTATGAACTCAAGTGTATTCGTTTCACTATTTTAAACTAAATAGTTTGAAAGTTACTAAACTTTTTCATTATTGAGGGTTTTTTGTTTTGCTTTGTTTTGTGTTTTTTTTTGCACTAATTCATTTATTTACTGCCTGGTCTCTCATGTCTTGTTTTGTTCTTATTTTTCGGTCATTCTGTGTTTGTTTTTTTTGTCTTTGTTGGAGTCCTGGGTCTTTTATTTTGTTACGTGGGGTCATGTTCACTATTTCCAACTTTGCTTCCTGTCACTGGTGTTGCCTCCGCCCCCTGGAATCACTTCACCTATTCGTGTCACCTTTTATTTCCCCTATAAATACCTCTTGTTTCTCACAGTAGGGTACGAGTTCATTATTTTCCCTTGGTTTTAACTTATGAGCGGTTTTTCTTGTCTTGGTTTTCTGGCTTTGACTCTGTTTGTCCCGTAGCTTTTGTTTTCTGATTCTGTCTTTCTGCTTTTGAACACCTCTGTTTTGACCTTTTGCCTGCGTTTGACTGGCCCCTCATCTGCCAGACCCTCCAGGATGTTGTGATTTACAACTTCAACACAAATTCAGCCAATCCCTGTGAATTCAGCACGATGTTGCAATTTTAACCAATAATTCGTGCAAAATGTGACCGATCATTTGGCGTCTTGAGCTGCTCCTTCTGTCTTCACCTTATAGTACGAAGCATTTACATTTACTGAGTAAAATGAGGCACTAGTACCAACAGGTGCATTTTTTGTTGCATTTTTGTCATCCAGGTAATATTTTGTTTGTTATATTTGAAAGTTTGTCTTAATATCTCAGTGTCTTTGTTCTATTTTTGTCAAAGAAACTGCCTCTACGACACAGTCCACAGTATGTTTTATAACTTCATGTAGTGTTGTAAGGTCATATGAACTTTAATCTTTGAACCAACAGGTGCATTTGGAAAAAAAATATATATATATTTGTTGCATTTTTGTAACCCTCCTAATCATTCATTTGCCATCTCGGTAAAAGGTAGTTTTGAGGATCATATCACAATGACTTTTGAATTCATTTTCTAGGAACTAAATATTTAAAATATTTATTAAAAAAAGGGAAAATCACAACTATTTATTGCAACTTTTATGTCTTCCCGCAACAAAAGGTTAAAAAAGTACTGCAATTTTCATCGTAATTTTTTTGGAAAAGCTCATGCAACATCGCAACAATCTCAGAAAAGGCCTGCGAAATACTTGAGGGACTGATCTGTACTACATTGGACTTCAGATCACCTGGCTTTAACGTGTGTAGGATTTCCTTTTGGACTGATCATTGAACTGTTTTTTTTCCTGACCTCTGATTTTGTTTAACAGTGGCTGTTCTAGTTGATTTGATTTGATTTGAATGATTTATTTCGAACATGTATAATAATAATAATAATAATAATAATAATAATAATAATAATAATAATAATAATAATAATAATAATAATAATAATAATAATAATTATAATAATAATAATAATAATAATAATAATACATAATGACATGTCCGAAAAGGAGTAGGATGAAGCATAAGATTATTTAATCCTACCCCTTCTTCCCTTCCCCAATAACCTGAATTCATCTTATAGCAATAGAGTGCATAGTACAAAAATGATGATAATAATAATAATAATAATAATAATAATAATAATAATAATAATAATAATAATAATAATAATAATAATAATAATAATAATAATAATAATAATAATAATAATAATAATAATAATAAATAATTGAAGTACTAAACATATACATATATACAAAAAGACCCAAAACAGAACAAACAAACAAAAAAAAAACCCCAACAACAACAACAACAAATGAGCAGATAGGAAAGTAGGTAACAAAAAATGTTGTTTTGTTTTTTGTTTTCCCTTTTTTCCTTCTTTTTCCCTTTTCCCCCTTTCCTTTTTCTAATTTGTCTGCATTTTGTTCTTATTTTTTTTAACCCCACAGAGGGGGAGTCAACATTGCTTGAGATCAATGCATATTCCAGTCATGACAGCCATACTACAGACTGAAGTGGAATAAACATGAAAGGGAACTCAAGTGGGTTTCAGGATTGTGTTATTCTTGCAGCAGAAGCAGGTTTAGTGAGTGAATATTTATCACTGTGTCACAGATGTCTGGCTACTCGCTGATCAGGAAGTTTAATATAATGACAAAACCACAGGGAATAACTCATACACAGGAGGATAATTTGACAACATCCTACATTGTTTTGAATGGTTATAGTTAATGGTTATGGTTTATAGTTTAAAAATTTTCACCTGATAAGACAATTACAGTGCAATGGTTTTAATAGGATTTACACGGTGTCTGAATTACAGTAATATTATTGGCCACTGTATATGATATATAGTTTCACATTATTCAACATGAAAAATGATCATATTTTTTCACCTAGAACAAAATAACAAGAACTATATGTTGGTATGAGTGGAAGTTCAAAGAAGACAGTTTTGTTGTTGGAAAAAAAGATCCCTGCTGTTCATCATCATCATCATCATTGGACACATTTGTACATTTTATTCTTGGCTAAGTGTCTTAACTGAGGAATCCTAAGACTGATTACAGTAATGTATAATTTATCAAACTGATTGCTGATTCCCTGCTAGACATCTGGGGTGTGATTGTGATTTTTAAAGACAACGAAATTCCAGTTCAGCTGCGCAACATTCTTCCAGCTTATTTCCAGACTTTGATGTGAATGAGTTCTGACTGAAGGCCATAACATCTGAAACTGATAGAAACTCTCTTTTCTCAACTGTCCGTGGGTTTGGCTTAGACTGCCTACCTAAGCTTAAGGCCTACCCAGTATTTGGCAACAGTCGGCCTCTTTGAATATGGGACAGTTTTAGCCTCAGGTTATTTCATACATCCTATACTTTCCATCATATTTGGAGATGTCAATAAATGTATGAGGGGGATCATAATGCTTTTTGTCCATATTGAGCAATACTGGTCTTTATTCCAGTAAACCAAGGATGCCAAACCCACTCTAGAACAGGTTCCATATTCAGTCCAGTATGGTCTTAATCAGGCCAGACCAGTAAAATAACAGTGAAAAAAAGTAAAGTAAAGTTACATTATAAAAGGTGTTACATCTATAAGGTTTCCTTTAAAAACAAGTGGTGCCACGTACATCAAACCCTGCCCATTGCAAATGTTTTAACTAATAATAATAAAAAGTAATAATCTCCCTCTCAAACCATTTGACCTTTCAAGATCACTCAATGGTTTGAATTGAAAGACAAGTATTCTGGTGCTTATTGGAGGACTAAGATGAATGATGCCAACATTATATCCAAAATGAAATTTTATTGCGACCCTGATCTTTGACCTAGGTCAGAGGTGTCGAACTCAAGTCCTCGAGGGTCGGTGTCCTGCATGTTTTAGATATTTCCCTCTTCCATGTGATTCAGTTTAATCCTTTAACTCCTGAGAACTAACAAAATAATTGGTAACATGAGCAAAGTAAGACACAAATGGTAGAAAATAAAAGAAAAATAGTAAAATAAGAAATAAACAAAATGTAGAAAAATAAACAAAATGAGCAACAAAAACTAAGAAATATTTATAAAATGACAAATAATGTAGAAAATTTAGGGGGAAAAAATTTACGAAAGAAGAAAACTAGTATTGAAATTTAGTCCCAGCAATTTTAATTTTGCCTTTAAAAAATGTTTAAATAAAATAAAAAACCTTGTCCATGCACAAAACTAAAAGGAAAATGATTGAATTTTTCTGAATATTTAAACTAAATCATCCATTCAGAATGCATCAGCGCTGACACTTAAAGAGTTCATAATCAGCTCCTCATCAGACTGATAATGCTTCCAGGTGTAATGGAAGAGGGAACACCGGCCCTCGAGGACCGCAGTTTGACACCCCTGACCTAGAGTCTTAAAATTTGACTTGGGGTTTCTGGGTGACCCTCTGACTCGCATGTGCATTAAACTCCTGTGTTTTCAAGACGGGTCGGGTCGGTTGGACATCGCAGCTGACCCCTGGTATCTATTATACGTGGGCCGGTCCATGCCCTGGTGATGTGGTTGGTGCACCAGGGGAGAAGGGGCAGTGGGTCCAGGAAGTGGTGAAGTCTAGGAGGAGGGTTCTGTAAAGCCCGGAGCTGGTCACAGCGCACGCAACCTCAACACATTCGGACCTCAACTTCCACAGTCAAGCGGCAGATTTGATTTTGAAAAAAAGGAGAAATATATTATTTTATTTATTTTATTTTAACATTTTATTTTAGTTTCAATTTGAGTAAGAAGTTCATTAAAAGTTAATGCTCACAGAGTTATAAATTCCATGTGTAACTCAGTTAAATAAAAGTCTGTCGTCCATTCATATAATTTGTAATTTAGTTTTTCTTAAAATCTCGTCTCTCGATGCACCCGTTTTGATACTACAACCACGTTTTATTCTGAGGGCTGCTACACCGCCACCTCACGAACATTTTACCTGATTTGCCTTTTCTCTTGTCATTGTGAAAACACATTCTTGGTGACTGTGACCTTGACCTTTGACCTATATTCACCAACATTTAATGGAATCTATTCCAGTCCACCCCGCACCCCTTCTGAAAATGTCATGTTAATTGGTCCAGTAGTCTTTGAGTAAAGTTGAAATACCCCTCTCCACTTTTGGGGTGTGGAGAAACAATACCCCGGCTGCTGAAAGACAGACAGACAAAAAAATGTTTTACCAAAAACAGGGGGGAAGGGTAAATATTGCTATGAGTATCATTATTAAAATGACATCCCAGATTCTTGACCAGGTCGACACTATCATTGTTTTAATACACATTCAGTAAATATCACTTTTCTTTCATCTTCATTATCTTTAAGCTTCACATTTATAACATAATAATAATAATAATAATAATAATAATAATAATAATAATAATAATAATAATAATAATAATAATAATAATAATAATAAAACACACTGTTGATATTCATTTCATTGTATCTTTTCCCAGTTGGAATGTTTCAACAGCCTTTGTAGCCAATTAGCTATAAATTTCAGAATTTATGAGGTGTACTTGAATGCACCATGAAGCTATTCTCACTACATGAAACCGCAACACTAACAGTGAACAAAACACCTTTAAATCATACTTGTTTTTTTTTTTTTTGCTACATGATTTACTTAAATGTTCAGACAGCCTTTAGTGTTGATCTCTACCTGTATTAACGTTGCTTTACAGCCACTGTAATAGCTACTGTAACATACAAAACAAAAGGCTGCACTCATGTTTATTTTAGCTGCATGATGGACTATTAGATCTACCTACGTTGACAAAAGGGTTCCACAGTTTGTCATTTAACCACCCAGCCTTCCATATGTGTACTTTTCACCTCTGACTTTGGCTGGTGCCTCTACTTTTCACCCCCTCTGTCTTATTTTCCCAAGATACTCCTCTGTATTTAACATGTAATTCCCCAATTTCCTCATTTTATTCCACATATATCTAGCATCTTCTCTTCCCTGTTTAGATTTCTTTTCTCTGCCTCTTTCCCTTTAACCCATCACTTCTTCTTTAATCTCCCTTTTCCTCAGTTCTCCTCTCCTACATCCTCCCCCAACTCCCCCCTTCTCCCCCTTTGCCAACTCTACACACAATACTCCCATTGTTCCAGCTCTCTCACCATAGAATGCAGAGAAACAGGGCTTCTACAACAGAGAGAGAATACACACAAACACAGGCTTTTACTTTTTCTTTTAAAGCATACACAAGTGAACCTGCACTGCACGGACCTTCACACTTTGCACATGCTCTCTAGTCGTGTTTGTGGCTGAGCTCAGGACAAGGGCTGGATTGATGGTTGGGTGTTGAGTCATGTGTGACTGCGGCCGTGAAGGGCTGACTCACAGCTCGTCAGTGAATGATACCCCTTCAGCCGCTCTGAGTGGATGCAAACTCTGCATACTCCTGTTAAAATGGAATGGTTTTGTGATATAAAGCCATGAATAGATGAATCACAAGAGAAGTTTTTCCACCTTTGTTGTGAAACTGCAATATAAGCATGGCTTATGCAGCAGGAGGCAAGCAGCAAGTGGTCTACAGACCCACAAGAACAGCTGAACACTATCTGGAGTTGATCAGAGTTAAACTATTTTACACTGAATGTGACAGTTGATTCAGACTAAAACCACACCCTTGATTATAAAGTGGTCTGCACACCATGCAACCAGGGTTTTTTTTTTCCCCAAATGTTTTCTGTTATGGAGACTTAAATTCCAAAATGAAGGCTGAGAAATATATAAATACTTATTTTATATTAATAGCAGATTTCTTTCTTTCCTTTACAGTTTATATTTCACTAGTGTGTACTTTCTGTTTTCTATCTTCTCTGTGTTTTATTATTTATCCTGCCACATGAAGGGGAGAGGGGTATTGTTTCTGAGTCAGTTTGTGTGTTTATGTCAAAGTCAAAGTCAGTTTTATTGTCGAATATGTACAACATACAGCACAGATGAAAGTGCATCCTCTTACCCCATGTGCAAAGACGCAGTAATTAAAACACAGAATACAAAAAATGACTAGGTAACAAAGTAAATATATAAAATATGTAAATATAAATACAAAAGGGAATAAAACGTCAGATTTATTAGTGCAGGGGTGTCAAACGTGTGGCCCAGGGGCCAAATCCGGCCCTCTAAAGAGTCCAGTGTGGCCCCTGGGATAAATTTGTGAAATACATAAATGACAGTGAATATATTGATAATTTTATTTCAGGTTCCACATACAGATTAAAATGGGTTGAATCAGTAAAATACTATCATAATAACCTATAAACACTCCCAACTCCACATTTTTCTCTTAGTTAATTTAAACATTTCCATGTCATTTTATGGTATTTACAATAAAACTAACTATTATTCCACAAAAAAGTGAATAGCCTGAACAAATATGAACCTTTTGAAAAATGTCTGAAGTGTAAGTTTAACGACATCCAGCCTGTTATTAAATTTATAAATCCACTAATAAATAACCTGTACATTGTAATTGACGTGTGTATATAATAAACTGACACATGATCTTGTTGAAATTGCATTTAGTTTTCAGAAAAGTGTCAGTTTATTCCTGTTATTCACATTGTTTTAAAGGACAGTTGGTAGATGTGAACATTTTCATCACAATTTAATATATAATATGGAGTTGACATTATTTATATATATATCATGTTATTATTTTAGTGTTACAGCCCAATTCAGATTCAATTTGATTTAATGTGGCCCCTGAACTAAAGTGAGTTTGACACCCCTGTATTAGTGCAAGATAACAAAACTGAGGTATAGTAAAAATTACATAAAATTACTGTTAAAATACAGTAACCCCCCCCCCCCAAAAAAAACAAGACACCGTATTACAATCGGAATGTAAATGAAATACAGCCATTAAATTGAAATAGTGGGTATACTCTATTGAACTTGTAGTGGGGGGGGGTTGCAGTCTATGGCAGATGACAGAGGGGTGTGAAGGGGTAGAGCAGGGAGAGAGTTCATGTTTATGTGTTCATGAGTTACTTTACTACTTAGACCAATTTCTATGACATAATCAGGAAAGGTCCCAGGTGGTCCAGAATAGATTCCATTGAATCTTGATGAATGTAGGTCAAAGTTCAAGGTCACAATCACCAAAAATGTGTTTTCTCAATGATAAGAGATAGGACAAATCAAATCAAATGTGTGTGAGGGGGCGGGGTTTGTTGTGCCAGGCACCACTTGTTGTTAATAGTTCTGCCCATCGGTCAGTCAGTCCCCATCACATCTGCAAAGTCATATCTTAAAATGGTTTGACAGACTGTTATAAAATGTAGCACTAATGTTCACTTGGGCCAAAAGATAGCCTGAATATGTGCTACTGGCTAAATGTTGGTGTCACTGTGACCTTATGTTTGTTCTATTTTTTTTTTTTTTCATTTGAACAGACATATGAATAGACAGTATCTCAGGAATGCCTTTAGATTTTGTTTTGTTTTTGTGATTTAACAGAAACACTCCTTTGGTTTCAAAGACAAAGTCATTAAAATCAGTTTTGAAAAATGTTAAGGTTGTTGTGACCTGGCAACAAAATATTTTTTGTCCATAACTGATAGTCAGTGAAAGAACGCCATGAATAGATTATGATGACAGATGTGGACAAATTTGATTGAACTTATAGTTACATCATAAAACTAACCATTTTGACAGGGGTATTTTCTCTTTTTATAATTTACATGATTTGACAAGGATTATAATGTCAGCTCATAGTTGATAAATAGAATGTGTTTTGTTTGATTTGCTATAGACTTCACTAGAGCACACAAATATATTCTAAAAATGAATAAAAAAAAAAGAATAGCTCCATCTGACTATTAATTAAGATTAAAATCTTAGAACAAATTTCCGTGACAATTTCTACACTTGTTATTTTCTCTTACTTTCTTTCCTCAGTTATTGATCACCAATTATTATAATTTTTTCTGTGAAAAGCAAATATTTTCTTACATTTAATTTACTTGTTGTGCGCTCATAAAAACCCAAGTGTTGTTATATTACAACACAGGAAAAAATAAAGGAGTGTGTTTTTACTATATATAAAAACGGGCATCTAACCACTGCCCCTCTTCAAATTTTAAAAGATTGATATGATGTTTCCACATTCACTCCAAAGCCTCTCAAAGTCCTCATGAACCATATCCAATGCCACTAAAAACCTGATTTGCATTTGACCTGGATTATCTAAATGCAATGATAGGTTTAATGGTTGAAAAGATATTAAACACCTCAGATCACTAACAGTAGATGCTTTTGGTCACCAGCAGCTGTTTAGTTAACTGTGAATATATACCCAAAAGGAGAGAAGCAGCATCTTTGGCAGTCTATCAACAATCCCACAATGCAATGTGTTGCATTATGAACATGCTTGAAATAAGTGTCAACTGCTGAGTCTAATTTTATATCCAAATGGGTATGGAATTAAATGAACAATGTGTTTTCCAGAACAGCTTTAGTGCTCCTAATGATTCTAATAATCTGAACTGGAAGAATAAACATGTATTTATGAGGATCCCATAGGTGTTTATTGGGTTGAAATCTGATGAATATAGAACAAAATTCAACTTAATACTCATCACATAATTTAAGTCAGCCATTGTCCACAATAAATTCAGTAGATAGTCCTAACATAGACATAGATATGGATACAGGCAAATGGACCCAAATATACAGTAGATATAAACAGATATAGACATAGATAAACATACATACAGTATAGACAGACATATAGACAAAGACATATAGATGTAGACGTACTGTTTATACTTGTGCAGCATTTCCACTAGTACTGGCTCAGCTTGGCTCAGCTCTTCTGTTTCCATTCCAGGATAGTAATGCTTAGTAATACTTTACAGAACCTGAACATCATAGCAGGGCAGTGCATACTTCTATGTCTCAGAGAATTGCTGATAGACTCAGTTATTTTATGTTGTCGCTATATTTACTGTCAACGTCTGCATCTGTATGTTTTAACGTGGTGGATCACAGAAACAACTGTCTGACCAATCAGTATCTGCTTGGTTTGTACATCATCTTTGGTATCACTTGGAACCTCTGCAGAGGCAATATTGATATCACAATGTTACTGGGTAACATTGTGATATGTCCTTTTTCTTAATGGAAGCACACTGAGCTGAGTCAGGTTGAGCCAAGATGAACCGATACTAGTGGAAATGCAGCAATACACATATGTAGACATATGTAGACAAGCAGATACAGACATAGACATATGGACAAAGACATATAGAGAGAGATGTAGACATATATTAATATAATAATAATGGATTAGATTTATATAGTGCTTTTCAAGGCACCCAAAGCACTTTACATTATTGATCCATTATTCATTCACTCTCACATGCTCCCTCTGGTGGTGGTAAACTACATATATAGTCACAGTTGCCCTGGGACAGACTGACAGAAGCGTGGCAGCCATTTGGCGTCTACGGCCCCTCTGACCACCACTAAACACTCATACACCAGTGTGAGTGACACTGGAGGCAAGGAGGGTAAAGTGTCTTGCCCAAGGACACAACGGACTGACTAGGCCAGAGCGGGAATTGAACCACCAACCCTTCGGTCAATGGACGACCCGCTCTCCCAAATGAGCCATATAGACATAGATATAAGGCACTTTCCCACAGAACAGTTCTAGAACTTAGTTCTAGGAACTAAATAGTTCTTAGAACTATATAGTTCCTAGGGAACCTTCAGGTTTGCATTCTGAACAGGGCAGTAGGAACAAATGAGCTTTGAATGTGATTAACAAATTGAGTCAAAATTCATAGTCACTTCAAATGAGGATTGCACAAACATTGTACATCTTGACATTGAGAGATTAGAGTTTTGGCACAAGTCTAGCAGAAGTGCTTCAGGATCTTTTACTCGTGGGAGCAATGAATGGTCAGAATGAAGTTTTCCTCCCCTGGGAGAACAAGTTAAGTTGTTGCTGCTAAATTACACACAGCTCTGTAGAAACAGGCTGAGTGACTTTCACAGTGGCTTCGGGTTTGTCCGACACCACTGAAAGCAATGTTTTATTTCCAAATAACAGCCAGAATCATAAATAACATTCAAAAGTCATTTTAATTTGCCTGTAAATTTTTCCAGAGATCACAGCTTGGGAAACTTAGTGACAACCAAAATCCAACTCATGGGTTATTATCTGTAAAGCAGCATATAACGAATGTCTGGCTAGTAAGCTTCTTTACTTCAGACGACTTTTTTTACTATGATCTGTTCCACATGTTTCAGTAAAGCAGGTTTTTTAGAGTAATTTGCAGAAACAGGAAATACAACCATGAAATTAATCCTGGAAAAGCCTTCAGAAATGCACACGCATAAGCTATATGACACAAATACATTTTGTGTAAAGCTATTGGCATCATTGATATAACAGTGTTGAATATAGAATAACACCAGCCTAGTGATGTTGAATATATTTACTTTATTTAGACCATTTTCTAACACAATTTCAAAAGAGCATTCACCCTCTCTATAAACCATAGGTGGAACATAAATAGTGGACAAACCCTCTGTGACATCCCCTATTGTTCTATAAAGTACCGTTTTGAAACCTAAAGATGCGTGACATTCCCACCACCATGTTTGTTTTATGGAAACAAGTGGGTGGAGTTGGAGAGGAGTGAAAGATTAAAGCGGAACAACTGAAAACATCAACCACATCCACAAACAGTGTGATAATAAATGCCACCAAAACATTCAACTAGTTACTTAATAATGAGCATTAATCCATACTGTCATTTTTGTTACACACCAATAATGGCTACCTGAACTAATTAGCTATATAAGTCATTACATATTATTAACATCAGCTAATACAGCAAAGCCATGGCAACCATTGTAATTAAACACCAGTAAACTTCATGACAGAATCCATGATTGTTCTTGTAATATCTAAAACACAGTCCGGAAATGACATGCTTTGTTCAGTTAACAATATGTCTGACTCTGCAGTTGAGTTAACACAACCAGCATGGACGATACAGATAACACCAACATGTCAATCAAAGTAGTCCTCTCTGAGTTTAGCAGAACTAAAGCCAGTTGAGTTAAATTACCTAACCTTTATCTTAACAGGTGACATTTATTTCACTCCTGTTCATTTGTCAAAAACAACTTAACTAACTAAAACCATTTTGCCAAACTGTAAATATATTCTTTTCTCTTAGAAATTTGCCAATTTTAACATGAAACCAATTAAACTTGTTCTCCTTAGTCAACTTTTTTTTTTTTGCATATTTTGACACTTCTGCTTATCAAATCTAGAGGTTGCTGCACGCTACAGATAGGTTAATAAAAAGAAACACAAGTGAGAAGTGACAACCTGAAAAAGGAAATGAAAGTCACCATGCACAGTATGTGTAATATGGATATTAATTATTAGAAATAAGGACCTCATCAACCACAGCTTGATTTAGTACAAGAAAAAAGTGTGTGTGTGTGTGTGTGTGTATAGGAACAATACAGGGTGTGACGGTTATAATAATGTATTATTAGAGGGGTTTCACCAGACTGACTATTAGCAATAACATAGATCAGATTAATAGTCTGTATGTGTTAGCTTTCTTTCCAGTTTATTGTTGGGTGTGTGCAGTTATCCTCTAATGAAATCATACTATTGGAGACAGACTCCATGTATTACATCACCAGAGCTCAGATGCAATATGGGAGTGTGTCAGTGTGGTCTGCAGGGATTTCAGGGTCTGGCTCAACAGCGTTCTTCAAATTCATCTCTGAATCCTCTTGAAGGTCTCCTGTCAAAATCACTAATGCTGAGCAATGAATGGAAACAGGCAAACAAATGTCTCTGCCAGCAGTGCTCTTTCAATTAAAAACAATGACAAAATACTAAGTCATGTAGTGTGGGATTATGGGTATTGTTGTTTTTTGTGCAATTGTGGATTAAAATGCACTATGACATGAAGTTGAAGCTATTATGTTAACAGAGAGGTTTGAGCCAAACTGTTGATTATTGATGTTCAGTAGGTACATATATGATTTTCAACCTTAATTTAGTTTAATTATAACAAAATATTATTAATATTACTAAAGCAGCTATCATACCACTGAACATACACACCATTGAGTCAAATATATATTGTGTTTTAACACTGTTAGAATCATTTGACATGATCTATGAATACCAGTAAATAAATAAGGAACATAGCAACATATTTTTAGATGTGTAGAAATACCTACAGGATCAATTAGTGAAGCATTTAGCTGAATATATAGAGCTTTGACATGATGTATTATAATATGCACTATTGTTGCACATTTGACCAGCAATACCACAAAGTAGGAAGTCCGTCAGCATCAAGAGGGGAAGGAAAGAGAAAGTTGACACTGCAGGAGGAAGGTGTGAAGTTTCACAGATGAAGTATATGCAGCACATTTTAAAAAAATCTCTTACTCCTAAAACCCAAGACCAGTATTTTTTTTTTATAGAAAGCAAACACCAGGCGTATGCTTTCTACACTGTAGATTTTGCAGTGTTAATTTGGAGACAATGGGACCAAATACACTCTAGAAGAAGTTAAATAAACTCTCTAAGTGTTGATTTAACACTGCAAAATTTACTGTGTAGTGTGACTCGCATGAAATAGTTTGTAGAACTTATAGTGTAACCATGTTTTTTATATATTTATTTATTTGGTATCTTACGGAGATTTATATCAGTGTTTTGTCTGGATTTCAATATGCTAACGATGTATGTTAAAGTAGAAATAATCACCATGTAATATTAGATTCAGTCCAATGTGATAGGCTTCAAACAGTCAATTTAAACTTTGTGTCTAAACAGATCTAAAACTGAATGTCATCACTTTAAACTGTGGTCCTCGAGGGCCGGGGTCCTGCATGTTTTAGATGTTCCCCTCTTCCATTTCACCTAGAGGCCATTGCATTATTATCAGTCTGATGAGGAGCTGATTATTAACTCTTTAAGTGTCAGGGATGATGCATTCTTAATGGATGATTTTGTTTAAATATTCAGAAAAATTCAACAGTTTTACTTTATTTTGTGCATGGAAAAGGTGCCAAAAAGCAAGAGGTGGTTTTTTTTTTATTATTATTATTTTATTTCACCATTTTTTTTTAATTGCTGTGGCCAAATGTCAAGACTAGTTTTCTTCTTTAGTAATTCCCCCCCCCCCCCAACACTTTCCACATTATTTGTCATTTTGTAAACATTTATTAGTTTTTGTTCAATTTTTTTCTACATGTTGGTTCTTTTAATTTTTCTTTAATTTTCTGCCATTTGTGTCTTACTTTGCTCATGTTACCAGTTATTTTGTTAGTTCTCAGGATTTAAAGGGTTAAACTGAATCACATGGAAGAGGGAAATACCTAAAACATGCAGGACACCGGCCCTCGAGGACTGAAGTTTGACACCTGTGACTTAAAACTCACATCCAGTGTTTCCATTCAGACCCAGCAGGTGACATTCTGGAGTGAGTACAACACAAAAATACAGCTCTGTGCACATCTTAGTGTAACACTGACACTGTGGATGAGTCAGCAGTATTACTACAGCTGCTACCTCTGCAGGACACCAACATGGTGCTTTAAAGGTCCAGCGTGTTTAAAGAAGTTGCACCAGTGTCTTCTAATTGTTTTATGAACAACAGAGTAAAATGTCTGACGAACTCAACTCTATGTGTTAAATGGAGAAATAGTTTGCATTTTATGGTTGAAAATTATTTCTTCATCTTTGCAGCTTTCAGTTCCCATTTTTTTAAATTCTCATACCTGATATGAGATATAATTTTAGTCCTCACTGTAGCAGCAAGAAAAAAGACTTCCTGTTCCGGCCTTATAACATTAGTCTACATTTCTTTATTTGTTTTTTAGAAATATCTGCCTCCGAGATATTGACCTAAATATAAGACAATGTTTTTTCATTGATTTTATTTGAATGCTTTATTTCGAACATGTGCAGAATGCAACAATAATAATAATAATAATAATAATAATAATAATAATAATAATAATAATAATAATGATAATCATAATCATAATCATAATCATAATCATAATCATAATCATAATAATGTGAAAAGGTAGAGTTGTCTTATAGGCATGGGCAATATATCAATTTTATAGATTTATTAATTTTTTTTGTTGCAGTCGATTTAAAAAATAAAAAACTCCAGTTCTTTTTTCTCTTCTTCTTACAACTGATGCTGAGCTTGGCTGATGTTTTCAGTGCATATGATAAAGTGTTATTCCACACACAGTTTATGTATGTTTATTTATACATTTTATTACATTTTAAAAAGAAGAGTAAAACCCATTCTCTCTATAGTCGCCACATTTTGTATCTGTATTTTGAAAACTAGAACTAACCAAAATTAATAAATTAATTTTATTTGTTAGTGACAGACTTTGAAAAGTTTCACTGCTTTTACTTTATAGAATATTTACTCATGGACTGATGTAATTCTTTTTAATTAAATTTGTATCGTAACGCAACATTTTTTTATTCATTGCTGCACACAAGTTAGAACACAGGAACTGATAATGTCACTGAAGAGCCGCAAAACTGTGGTCAGTGAATGCATGACACTCATGATCAGTGTGACAAACACCAGATGAGCTGAAACCACCGTGTTTCTTTGTTTCTTTGTTTTATCTGTTGTTTTGATATATATTTACTTCTCTGCCATATAATAAAAAAAACGCCTCAAGAGATAAACTTAGTGAAATCTCTGAAAACCTTCTTAATTTAAATAATAATAATAATAATAATAATAATAATAATAATAATAATAATAATAATAATAATAATAATAATAATAATAATAATAATAATAATAATAATAATAATAATAATGCAATTGATTGTTAAATGAGTGAGTTGATTTTATGCAGTTTTACACAGAAGCTTTCAGTGTTTTTCCCAATATTTCACAAAATGTTGGAGTAAAATACCAACAACCACAATAATAATAATAGTCATAATAATCATAATAATAATACAGTAGTATGTAGACCTATATCTACAGTATATGCAGAGGTTATACGTTTAGAAGTACTAGCATACATGATTGACAATTCCAGCAGCTCCTCACAACATTTTAGCACCAAACTGGATGTCAGTTACATATGGTAGCATTAGTGTCAGATAATAATGTCAAAAATATCTGTTATCAGAACGATTGTACATACTGTTGTTTGCAGAGTCATGACAATAGCAGCCAAAGTTTCCTGTGAAGACCAACATTTACTCTATCATCCAGTTTTAGTTCTGAGTTGCAGGAAGATGCAGTATTTTCTGTGGTGTAAATCTCTTTTTTTTTTTTTTTTTATCAGAACATGTAGTAGTAGTTTAACATAAACTACTAATGAAACAAATGTCTTTGAATCCAAATAAATAGAATTGTATTTTTGGATTTCGTTGCAAAGTTTCCAAGTCTTGTTTAGACGAGGCAATGATAGAAAACTTTGCAAACTAAATATCATAAAAAGGATAATGTCTTAAGCCTTTAAACTTCCAAGGGTCCACATATAGGTTGGAAGTAGTTGCTCAAAAATGTTAATTAAATTACCCAAACCTGACCCAAATGTCACATGACCTAATGTTGTTTGACAACAGAGATTCTCACACATTGAAAGATATAAACCACAGCAGGTACAATCACTCATTTGTTCAAAATAGAAATAACAAACAGCAGATCTGAACCATTATGTCTCAGAATTACCCACAGAGGAACCATATTCTAACAAACACAGTTATAGTCCAACAAAAACATCCAAAACAAACAAACAAAAAGAGTCAAATGTGGTCCAAAACGTAGTCCAAAATACATCAAAACATCAATAAATATCCACAAATGGCTATTGCATCACTTAACAAGACCCGCCTCCAATACCCCAGTTTTCATCTTAATATTTTAATTTATAATATAATTAAAAACACCAAGTGCATGTAAACAAAATGGTTCAAGAACAGCATTCAATTGACTTAATTAAGACGAGATGAGAGAAGAAATTTAGGCAAAATTGAGTGGAAGTTTAAAGGATTAAATGATAAATTACATTTTTTTTGGATATGTTAATGAACTGTGGGAAAATCTGCAAAGCTGGAACAGAATTAGTTACAATTAACTACTGTATATCCTCAATGGCAGTGTTATATTTCCACCCATCAGTGTTGCAGTTGGCAGAGACTTCATCCAACTACCTAAACCAGGGGTGTCAAACTGCGGTTCTCGAGGGCCGGGGTCCTGCATGTTTTAGATGTTTCCCTCTTCCATTACACCTGGAGGCCATTTGCATCATTATCAGTCTGATGAGGAGCTGATTATTAACTCTTTAAGTGTCAGCACTGATGCATTCTGAATGGATGAATTAGTTTAAATATTCAGAAAAATTCAACCGTTTTCCTTTTAGTTTTGTGTATGGACAAGGTTTTTATTTTATTTAAAAAATTTTTTAAAGGCACAATTAAAATTGCTGGGACCAAATTTCAACATTAGTTTTATTCTTTAGCATTTTTTTCCCCTAAATTTTCCACATTATTTGTCATTTTGTAAATATGTATTAGTTTTCGTTTCATTTTGTTTATTTTTCTACATTTTTTTTTTTTTTATTGTAGTATTTTTCTTTGATTTTCTACCATTTGTGTCTTACTTTGCTCATGTTACCAATTATTTTGTTAGTTCTCAGGAGTTAAAGGATTAAACTGAATCACATGGAAGAGGGAAATATGTAAAACATGCAAAACACCGGCCCTCGAGGACTGGAGTTTGACACCTGTGACCTAAACAATGTCAATGTATAAGTGGCTGATTACCGTGTGACATCCAACACTAATAAAATCTGAAATATGTGATATGCAGATAGAGGAGGAAGCAGCAATGTGGTTTGTCACGCGTTAAAGCAATGACTAGTCTGATGACAAATGGGCAAAGATTGGAGAAGTAGATGTGGTGGAGACATATCATCAGTCAAAAGGTGAACTAATAACATTAGGGGAAACATCTGTATCAGTGTAAAAGCCAAAATCTAGGAGAAGCAACTCAAGATTAATAATATTTGGACAAAAGCAGCTTCAGTGAATAGGGTAACGATTCTATTTCTATGTAAATGGATGTGAGGGAAAAAACAAAAAATCTGCTGAATCATTTCTGTCCAGCTGACCTTGAAGAACGTTTTCATTTAAGCAACAAGAATGCACAAAATGTGACTCTGTTACCTGTGTGAATGTGAAGCCAATACTGACCTTCAGTGTAAGAATGGATGGAATGCAGATCCTCAGATGAGGGGGAGGAGAAAGATTGCTTTCAGTAATCACACAGATGTTTCAAGGACCCCTTCTTTTGATGGATGTCAGAGCTCATGTAGGGAAACATAAAGCAGCCATCTTCAAGACAGACTATATGTCTTTGCAGCAGGAGTTTTTGTTTAGATTTAGCGAAGAGGTCAGGAGTCAGAAACATCAAACTTGCCCTTCAACTTCACTTTTATTTATGATGCAATTTGGGCATAAGTCAAGCTGCAGGATAGGTTGGATAAGTATGTTTATTAGTCAGACTAAAGACTCTGCTTGTCCTGCTTTCACAGTAACTGAGGAAACCACTGGCTCATGGGAAATATCTGGCCTTCATGTTTGGAGCGCTGGTGCATTACATCCATGGTGATAGAGACCGAGTATCAGTTTAAAGATCGCCAAAGAAGACAATTACTATGATAACATTATTACGTAGTTCTACAGTCAGTTAGATCTGTGGTCACACTATACTATGAGTTTATACAGACACGTGTCTTTTCCTAATAACACTCTGTGTCTCTTTCTGACCTGACACATATTAGATGCAGTTGTATTAGTGAAGGATTTCACAATAAATAAATAAGTAATATGTCTTAATACTAAAAGGTGAAAGGTCACATCTTATTCCTCTACAGGCTAAAAAATACTGAAGCCCATGCTCACTTGTTTATCTAATTCTCCGACATTAAGTGGTTGTTGTTGTTGTTGTTGTTGTTGTTGTTGTTGTTGTTGTTGTATACCAGAATTTATAATGAACAAGGTGAGAATGAATCCTTAATGTTAATGTATTAAAATAGATTCTGAGCTTGGACCTCTCATACAATAGGTTAGAACTTATTTGCTCTCTATGTGTTTATTCCAGTGACAGAAAACTTTATGTTGAACACTGTAGACCCAAATAAGTTAGCAGAACTATAAAAATCTAAGGCAATTGATTGCCTCAATTATTTTAAGTTGATGAAACTTAAAAAAATACATTTTCCAGAACTTAAAATGTAGATTCTTATTAAAGTATACTTAAATTAAACCATTACTTATTAACTTAGTATTCTAAGGTTCTGTCAGTCCTACTGGGAGACTAAGTCAAGGTTCAGTGTCTTTGTCCAAGGACATTTGGACATGTGGACAGACAGAGTCATGACGTGAACCTCTGACCCTTCAGTCATTGGACGACCCACTCTACCAACTGAACCACAGCCGCCCCTGAATAAAATTACTGTATTTTGTGATTGTAATTTTTTTTGCTGTAATAGATATTAGTGGTTATTTGCAGTGTTCTGAAACTGTATTTCATCATCTACTACATGAGTTAAGTTTATTTTTTTCAATCATCCTTATTTGAAACAATAGAAATAACACTACAATATCATTCTCAGCTTTTAATGACTTAATTCCACTAAGTTGCACCTCATCTATGTTTTTAAGTTATGTTCATTTATATCCACAATAGTTCCCCTTAATAAAAAAATATTAGTTGGAAGTACTAAAAAAGTAGAACATGTTACAGCATCTTAATACATTTGAGTTAGTAGTACTATTTCTGAAACTTTGAGTATTCATAACTGAATATATTTATTTATTCTGAACGTTTGGGTTTACATTGAATCTACTCTGTTTCTTGCTTTTCAATATAAAGCAGAGGAGCCAACTATGACACCACATGTCCATTTCTCATGTGGGGAAAAAAATGACTTAAGAATTAACTTCAGATGAAAAAGACAGTGTTGACAGAACACAATGAATCTGTGAGATGAAGCAGAGGAGTAAAATAGTGAACACAGACAGGAGGGTAGGTTAACATCAGAAGTGTCTGTAATGCCTGAACAAAAGTGCAAATACCAATGAAATGTTGACCTTTGACACTTTTGGTGAATATGACACAGGGCTGCATCTGCTCTGATGCCATGTTGTTGGTTCATTTGGACTTTTACATCTAAAATGTCATGAGAGAAGGTTAAAACTAGAAAGGCACTCTGACAGCACAAACCTCTGCCAAGGTAGACCTCCCCCCTCCACCAAGGAGGTTATGTTTTCACTGGAGTTTGTTTGTTTGTTTGTTTGTTTGTCAGTAACATTACTCAAAATGTTATGGATGGATTTTGATAAAATTTCCAGGATGTGTTGTTACCAGGAACAAATGTGTGCCTCACAGCAAGAAGGTCCCTGGTTCGATTCCAACACCAGACCTTTCTGTGTGGAGTTTGCATGTTCTCCTCTGTGTCTGCGTGGGTTTTCTCCAGTTTCCTCCCACCATCCAAACACATGCACTGATAGGTTAATTGGTTAATCTAAATTACCCATAGGTGTGAATGTGAGAGTGATTGTTTGTCTATATATGTTCAGCCCTGAGATGAACTGGAGACTCATACAGGGTGTACCCCGCCTTCACCCATTGTAACTGAATTAAGCCCCCAGTGACCCTTGTGACCCTAGTGAGGATAAAGCGGGTTCAGATGACAATACAAGATCTGGAAGACAATCCTGGATTCTCTATCACTTTGAAATTTTACATTTCAGTAAATGGAGAATGCATTTCAAAGTGATCCAAAATCCAGGATCTCTTCTGGATCACCACCAAAATGTAATTATTTGTTCCTTATGACACCCCCCCCCCCCCCCCCCCCCAACACATCCTGAAAATGCTATCAAAATCCATCCATAACTTTTTGATCAATGTTGTTTACAAACAAACACACAGACAAACAAACTCCAGTGAAAACATAACCTCCTTGTCAGAGGTAACAAAGACAATGTCTTTAAGATCATAGATAAAGAATGACTTTGTATTTAAATCAATATAAATGTCTTTTCCCACTTAGTTATAACATCAGTGTTTATTACAGAACTTCCCCTTAGGTCAGGGGTCTACAAACTATTCCACAAAGGGTCAGTGTAGCTGCAGGTTTTTATTCCAACCAACCAAGAGTTTACAGTTTAACTAATCCACTCTCTGAAGACGGAGATCAGTTGTTTAATTGATTCAAGTCTGGTGTGTTGCTGCTTGGTTAGAACAAAAGCCTTCAGCCACACCAACCCTTTGTGGAATAGTTTGCAGACCCCTCCCTTAGGTGTTCGCCAGTAGGTGACAAGTGAGACATCTGTTCTCACATCCTTGTTAATATACAAATAAACACACAAACACCAAGTGTCTGTCGCTGTATTAGCATGTATGAAGAAAGTATGGATACAAAGCCACATGGCACAAGAGGGTAAAGTGAGGAACCATGTATTTATGTGACTTACATGTAAAAAAAAAACAAAAAAAAAACCCAATGCAAAATCAATTGTTTATCCAGTTGGTCTCTATAGAAAATGTCAAATCGTCTTTTGTCAAGTCTCTCAGGATTTGTCTGTATTCTGGTTTGGAATGGGAGAAGCTAGAGAGAGTTGTGTTCTACCTTTGTAACACAGTCTCTAACAATGTGTCCTTTATTCACCTGCTACAAACACAATGTCCTAAAGCCATCCCACCCGCTATACTGACAGGACAAAACAGCTATGAAAACCTTGGCCCATTTACCACCTGCAAACACACCCAGTTGTGTTTATGGGAATATAACTGCGGTCGATAACATGCTTATTAGTGCTGTGTTGTCACCCATTAATATCGGTAAGTTAACCCCAGTGCCACCAGTGTGTGTGTGTGTGTGCGATTTATGTCCCTGCTTCTGTTAAGAGTCATTAACCACCGACCAGTCCCAGCTTTTGTAGCCTCTGATTTCAGGACATTTTTTTTTCCTCATAAGGTGCAGCTTTGGTTTCATTTACACAACCCTGTGAACTGTTCTGAAATGCATATACAGCACTTTCTACACACTGAATGTAGACACACCTCAGTATTATGCAGCAGGCTACTTTCACTAAAATAACACATTAGGAAATCATTAGTGTTTCTTATACAGATTTTCACTGAGGACCTGCTTACAACTATATCCAAACTATGTGTATTTTACGTCTTTGCAGTAAATCTTGTCTAACATGACTTTTGTATTTCATTTACATCGTCTTAGTAAATTTCACATCACCACTTTGCATTCTGAGTTTATTTTTGCTCAAAAGGTCCCAACTTATCCCCAGGTCTGTCCATGTCCTATCATAAACAGAGTTCAGTGGAAAGTTATGTGACTTCATAAAATTGTTATTGAATTTCAGAGTCCTGAGCACAGCACGGTGTATTGACTCCAGCCGTAGTAACCAGCATCAAGGCGTATACTTTGGGAAGATGCCAACGCCACAAGAAATGTTTGAGAACTATTAATATGTTGCTTGGCCTGATGATCAGGGTTTTTAGCAAATGCACCTACAAGTATTTCCTCTTGGATGATAACTGATGCTGGTGTAGGGATAAATTGTTTTTACAAAGCTTTAAGATGTGGTTACAAGTGGGATAAAGGAAAAAAAAAAAAAGGCACTGCGTAGAGAGAGAAATAAGAATACATCCACATTCACAACTCATTCTGCGTGGAAAATCAAGACAGATGTCAAACTTTTACTCCCAGACCCAACGTCCAGTTGTATTTTTTTTTTTTTTTTTTTTTTTGTAATGTGTTATGTGTTCCTACTCACTCCCTTCCACAAATATTGTTTCATTCCCAGCGTTTGATAAAGATCCTAACTCTGGCGCAACATGTCTTTCTTTCCAGCCGCGTCCTTGTTCCAACCCCATAGGGCGCACAGTCGCCTTCCCATCGACATAACGGTGCGCACAGCAAACTGCGGGCATCTGCTAATGCCATCAAAACCTTTATCTGCTTTCTTGCCACGTCTACGTGGCAGGTATACTTTGTTTATGTAAATATACCCGCATTGAACACAGAGAAACAAATGCGCTGAAGTTAAAGCGTAAAATACATTCATTTATAAGGATTCATTCAGCAAGGACAGTAAGAAGACACATACTTACAGCGTGTGTGTGTGGTTTTTTTTTCCCAGAGAGAGTAATAGGTAGATGGTTTAGCTTACTCCCTGACTGATTCCTGGATGTCCAACTTGAGTTTGATTCAGGGTGCTTGAAATTCCTTTAAGAACAAACTCCTTCAGACTGTGCCTGCGCAACTCTGTGTCAAAGTAGAAGTGGTGTAAAAAATGACTCCAAATCCAATGTATGACCAGGTAAGCCTTTCATTTTAAGTCTGTGCATGAAAGCAACCTCTCCTTTTCGGTTTTTCTCGCTGTTCGTTTCGTACTTGCTTTATTTGACTCTTTTTTTTTTCCCTCCCAGATGATGTCCAAGCTCTGCGTATCCGTGCCTCTCTGCGCTGGCGCGGCAGCTCCGTCAATGCTCTCTCACCGACCGACTGCCACTGCGCGCTCCACAGGAGAGGACCTTTGTCTGCACATGACGTCACACACACACACACACACACACACACACACACACACACACACACACACACAGACACACACACACACACTCTACAGAAATGACAGAGTGCCATTGAATCTTTCTAATGCCCACCCCCCCCCAGTAAACCTTTTGTAAAACTTGAATAAAGTCTGTTTTTATTAAAAAAAAAAATAAATTGTTTAGTTTTTTAGGTTTTTTTTACATTTCTGAAAACAAGTTAAAGTTATTTGGATTAAAATGCAGTTAAGTCACCCAAAAGTCACTGAAATTTTTAAAATACACTAAAAGTAGGTCCAGAGACATATTTTTTTGCACTTTATGTAGTTCAGAGTTGCTCTTTTTCCCTTCAGCGTCTAATTGGAAACACATTTTTTTTTCCTCAGTAACTTGTTAAGAGAGAGACAGGAAGGGAGAAAGGGGTGGAGTGAAGGATAGAGAAGGAGAGCGTGAGACTGACACTGTGAGACTCAAAGACATATTGTATTCCTTACCAATTAACCTCCCCATAATATATTGGAAATATTTCCTCCCGTCTGCTCTGTTTCTCAGCTGTGCCCGTGTCTAAGTGGAATGAAAACCTTCTCCTATGAAGTTCTCAAATGATGAGAAAGTATTTGGTTGGGACACTTTCTGTCTGCCAACTTTGCACCATCTGTGAACACTTACTGAGGTGTTTGTAGTAAACCAACCACTGCAGCTGTGCACTGGAATGAAGTGTTAAAGCTATGACACATTTAACTATATAACATTTAGTGGAGTCTAATACACCATCCACATCACATTTTATTCAGAATTAATTTTCAATATCAGCAGCCAAATGTTCTGTATGATGCCAGTTAAAATGGAGCGTAAGGCTGGAGAAATGATTGATAATTATCTGTATGTTACACCACCAGATCCAAGGCTCCTGTTCCTCTCACAGTCAGCTTTTTCCCTTTCTCTCTGATCACTATGACACATTGTATCAGTCAAGAGCAAAACCCAAGAAGTAATCTAACCTAATCACAGAACAAAGCCTGTGAAGTTTGTTATCAGCATGTTTCCTAAACAGAGTCATTGGCCTCATTTGTCAGGTTCACGTCCAAACTTTACTTGATGAAACAAAGTATAGATAAGTGTCTGTTGACTTTTTCCCACCTCACCTGGTGAGTTTAGACGGTGCACACTAGAACTTTACATCATAAAGATCTAGACTTCAACTTCTTAAAATTGGCAGTGACTAGTTTAGAAATTAAGGCAAGGCAAGTTTATTTGTATAGCACATTTCATGCACGAAACGATTCAAAGTGCTTTACACAAAACGTTAAAAACATCGCAGAATAAAAGCATAAAACAAAGAAAACAGTAAAAAGGGTTTTTTTAAAAAAAGAACTGTGCAGCTTTAAGTTCCTGAATAGAATCTTATTTAAAGGCAGCTGAGAACAGATGAGTCTTCAACCTGGATTTAAATAAACTGAGTGTTTCAGCTGATCTGAGTCTTTCTGGGAGTTTGTTCCAGACATGTGAAGCATAGAAGCTGAACGCAGCTTCTCCATGTCTGGTTCTGACTCTGGGGACGGATAATAAATCGGATCCAGATGACCTCAGGGTTCTGCTAGGTTCATACAGGGTCAGGGGGTCATTGATGAACAGAACTTTAAAGTCTATCCTTCGGCAGACAGGCAGCCAGTGTCAGGACCTCAGAACTGGACTGATGTGGTCCACTCTTCTGGTCTTAGTGAGAACTCGGGCAAAGTAAAGTATCTGACATTAATGTTATCACTACAGAGCCTTACATGTTCAGAGTAATGGATTCACTGTGTTTCCTCTGTAATATTATTATTATTATTATTATCATGGCATTACTACTAACTAATATATTACAAAGAAAATTGGGGACACAGGCTTTGTTAACTATGCACCAAAGTAATGGAATACAATTCCAAAAGACATCAGAGAAGCCAGTTCACTGAGTATATTTAAAACTAAATTAAAAACATTTTTATTTTCATCAGCCTTTGAAGGGAGATAAAGAAATTAAGAAATTATATTCGTAATCAAATCTTAATGTATTTCTGATTTATTTATTGAAATTTTATAATGCATGTATAATCAGTTTATCTTGTATTTTTGTATTTTTATAATTTTGTGCAATCGAATTTTAATGTATTTTTTTTATTTCACCCTGTCTTAAAATTGTATTTTAATTTTTAATCAATGTGAAGCACTTTGGCCTACAGTGTTTGTATGAAAGGTGCTATACAAATAAAGCTTATTATTATTATTATTATTATTATTATTATTATTATTATTATTATTATTATTATTGTTATTATTATTATTATTATTATTATTATTATTATTATTATTATTATTATTATTATTATTATTATTATTATTATTATTATTATTATTATTATTATTATTACCAGCAGTGCCAACAAGTTGTGTGTTTATTTTAGATCTTAGATTATTTAGAACCCCATTAGTTGTTGGATAATGAAAGCTTCCATTTCATTTGTTTTATATGATGATAACACTGAACATATACACATCACAATACATTCATTTATGGTCATTTATTTTGAAAAACAACAAAGAAAAAAATGTACTAATAAAACTAGAAAAGAACTCTGAGAGTGTAAAACTCCGCCAAGGCAGACCTCCCCCCTTTGAATGAAGAGAGGTCCACCAAGGAGATTATGTTTTTTGCCAGAGTTTGTCTGTCTGTCTGTCTGTCTGTCTGTTAGTTAGTTAGCAAGATAACTCACAAAGTTATGGATGGATCTTGATGAAATTTACATGTTATGTTGGTAATGGGGAGATCTGGAAATGATTAGATTTTGGTGGTGGTGGGGTCAAGATAGGTCAAAAACATATGGATAGATTTTTGATGACATTTTCAGGATGTGTTGGGACTGTCACAAGGAACAAATAATTAAATTTAGGTGGTGATCCAGAATAGATCCTAAATCACTTTGAAATTTTACATTGCAGTAAATGGCGAATACATTTCAAAGTGATCCAGAATCCACAATCTTTTTTGGATCACCAACCAAATGTAATCATTTGTTCCTTGTGACACCAGTAGGTTTCTAAGGTTCTGTCAGTCCTACTGGGAGATTAAGTCAGGGTTCAGTGTCTTGCCCAAGGACACTTCGACATGTAGGCAACCAGAGCTGGGGTGCCAAATGCCAACCTTTTAGTCAGAGGTTGACCCGCTGTACCAACTGAGCCACAGCCCACACCTTATTGTAATCAATAACCCAAGCCTTGTTAGAACTTTTTAAACCTCAATCCTATTTTGGTGGATTTCTTCATTCTTCTTGTGTTGGTTCTTCCACCAGAAACCCAGTTGGTAAATTGATTAACAATCTTAAGTGATTCCCTCGTAGTACCCCAGGTTTTTCCCCGACTCTGTATGGGTACTGGTGTAGGTTAGAAGCCACTGATGGTCACACACTTAGCTGACATCCAGACATTAGTCTAGGACAGGGGTCTGCAACCCTTGTCCTATAGCTGCTGTCCTGCATGTTTTAGATGTTTCCCTCTTCCAGACACTTGTTCTCAGTCTTCTGCTGAGCTTGATGATAGGCTGATCATCTGAATCAGGTGTGTTGGAAGAGAGAAACTAAATCTAAAATATGCAGGACAGCGGCCCTCTAGGACAAGGGTTGCAGACCCCTGGTTTACAGCAGTGTTTCCCAACCCTGGTCCTCGAGGCACACTATCCTGCATGTTTTAGATGTTTCTCTTTCCAGTCACACCTGATTCAAATTATCAGTCTATTATCCAGCTCTGCAGAAGAATGATAATGAGCGTCAGGTGTGTTCAAACATCTAAAACATGTAGGGTAGTTTGCCTCGAGGACCAGGGTTGGGAAACACTGGTTTAGGACATAACAAACATACCTAGTGGAAAAACATAAAGGTGTTTAGGGCAGTAATCACAGACCTGGGGTAGTACCTTAGTATCAGTGAAGGCTGTGTATCAGGTTTGGCAGAACATTCTACTCATATATTATTGTTTGAGGTAATACAGTTTTATATTTTTGGCTAAATGAAACAACCTCAAGTTTCATTCCATGTTGAATCATGGTGTGCATTTTATTAATGCTTCACATCATAATAATAGCGCATGTGGAGTCTTATTTTTTTGGTGACAAATTTTGTAATCAAAACATGTCCACCCACAGCTCATTATTCTGTCTTTTGTACCTCTTTCATCTTTTGATCTGGGGCTTTTGATACTGTAGCTTCATGCAGTGTCCTACATTAGTTCCAAAAGTCCATTTATCCAGGGAAGAGTCGTCACAGAGTGCATCAGAGTTGTAGAGACCCATGCAAGGTTTCATATGTAGTTGGTCTATTTTTTTCACTTGTGTAAGAATGAAAAGTGAAGACCAAATTAACCTTGTCTGAGAGCATCATTAAGGGGCTTTTCCTAGTTGCGTTTTGTTGACCTCTTGAAACAATGAATCCTAACTAATGTGGACTGTCAGTAACATAAAGTAGATACAGTACATGGCCAGTGCTCATGTACAATATAAGGTGTCGTTTCAGGCCATAGGACACAAAACTCATTGCTTCAGGGTCAGTGTCAGGTCTGACGCCTCGTGGCAAAATGACATTAGGACCCTCACCCACAAACGACCACCTACTCTTAGATATCAACAACAATATCTGGAAAGATATTGTTGAAAGATCCATACTTTAATTTAACCTAAAATCTTTCTGTAAACCATAAGCTCAGTATTTTGTTCCATGTTGTTCCACCACACACATTATTTTCTGCAAAAGTGTTCCATTCGTCCCCTTGAACTGCCCTCTATGATCAGAAATCAAACCCAGCTGAAGCTAAATTCGCATTTTTTGTGAAATCAAGCATAATACTGTATATAGCATTGGAAAGGAATGACAAGGACCACATAACCCAATGATGGGGAAATCTGTTTGCTTTAAGTGATTTGACAAAATACTTGTCGAACCACTAAGCTACATGTGTGCTCTTGTTGTGATAGAAGCTCCTCTATTTCACACAAGTCTAACAGGCCAAATTTAAACTGTGGTGTCCCACAATGGAAAGTAAACATGAAGCTGTCGGCCAAAGGAGAATCCCACCTACAGTTCAGTACAAGAGACACACTCAGACTTGTAGAGCATCAGGCTGATGTTTGTTTGTATGTACACTGTCTATATGCAATCATCATAAACTGCTTCCCACTTGAAGATGGACTCAATATTTAATGTTCCAATGCAAATAAAACACAACTTACTTCTTGTCAATCATCATCTTCCTTCCTTAAAGCTGTAGTGCTTGATTATTATCATTACCATTATTGCATTTCAATATATTGTAATTCAAGCCTGTGTTTTCAATCTGTTTAAAACCTATTCAGTGATACAGATGTTGTCTCATCACAGGTAATTAGAGACAGTTAGGTGGGTTAAACATGGGACTGATAGCTGTAATTAGAATAGTTTCTGTCAGAATCAATGATTCTGATCATGTATGATTCTGTTATTTTTATAGAACTGCAAGAAACAGTATCTGGGTCATATTTATATTTAATAATGGTGATTTGGACCAAGAATATGTTATGAGATTAGTCTCTGGTGTCTTGTCTTTGTCTTATTTTTGTAAGTCTCTCTGTGGTTCTGAGCCTTTATTTTGACATGTGGGTTTGTGTTCACCCTCCACCTACTTTCCTCCTGATCATGGTGTGTGTCTCCTCCCATTAATTAACCCCAATTATGTCTCACCTGTGTTCAGACCTATATAACCCTCCTGGCTCTGTTGGTTCTTGCTAATCTGTTATCTGCCTTGGTCATATCATATGAGCAACTTATCGCTTGTTTTGATGGGGTTTCTGTCTTTGTGGTTACTGTCTTCCTGTCTAACCCTACATTTGGTGAGCACACCCCTAGTTTTTGACCCATTACCTGTTTTTTGGGGTTTTTTTTACCTCGCTTCTGCCTGTGCTTCTCTGGAAATTAGACCCCCCCCGGTCTGACTTTCGAGCGTCCTCTGGTAACGTTATTGGATTCTCCTTTTGACTTATTCTGGACCCACAGTGTACCGACCCTGTTTCCACTGACCACTGTTTCTGTGGCTTGTGCTCCAGTAGCTCTCCTCAGTAGAGTCTTTCCTTCAGACAAGGAGCTAGCAGCATTTATTTAACCTGTTGAATATCCTAAAACTGCATCCTTGCTCAGAGTCTTGCATTTGGGTCCACCCAGTTTTTGCTGTTTCAGAATAGAAAGTTGCAGAGGGACAGAATGCATATTTTAACCATAAACATGTATTTAATGTTTAATTTGTCACTATTATATTACACTCTGTATTTTGCATTGTTCCAGTGACACTCCTGTATTTCCCTATATTTAATTGAGTGATAATGTTCATGTTCGTGAAAGCTCATGTTAAAGTTGAGGGTTATGATATATAAAAAAAAAAAAACTGAAGAAAAAGTGACCTTTTCAGCAAAATGTACCATTAACTGAACATAAACAAAGTGTCTCAATCCACTCCATTGGTTTTACTGGGGAATCTACTTTGTAGAAGATGTTGGTGTTTCCACATTCACTATATCTGATGACCATGAAACTGTGCATTTTGCACAAATTATTTACATGGATTAATTGTATTATTGGACAAGTATTAGATGGTTTACGTCAGTAGATGGTTTTGGTCACTGGTGACTAGGATAACATTTATTAAAGCCTGATTTGCACTGGATTAATATATTATGTGATTTGGAAACTTAATTTCCTATGGCCAAAGTTTCATGCATTCACACACAATAAGCCATGTTTATTTTTTTTATTTGACTGATTTTATTCCCACCTCTGATGTCAAGGGCAGGTTCACTACTTACAGATGAACATTCCCTATTGTAGTCATCACCTTTTTATGAAGCTGTTCTTCTGAATAGTTTAAGTATGAATTTACATGAGCCTCCTGATTTTCCATCCAAAATGCTTTTCAGTTTGTCATCACCAGTGTATCCTCTTTTAAACCATGAAGTAGACACAGTAAATGCATGGAGGAAACAAATGCTGTATATTGCACCAAATCACAGAGCTCATATGAGTTATGTTATTGCTTTTGGGTTATTGTTTTTAAAAAATATATATTTTTAAGTTTTTCATTTAGACACATAAAAATATTGAAAAGTAGTAAATACAAATTATAAGACAATAAGCCAAAGAAATATGAATGGATGACTATGGCAAAAAATTAAACAGTTTCTAGTCCTTCACATATAGAGTACATTATTTCAAACAGCCAAATCTACAAAAGCACAAACCAGCATAGTGCTGTTTTTACAAAAGCAACTATAACACAGCAACAAAAAATGAAGCATAAGGCCATATCATACATAAACAAGAATTATATACATAAAGCATGAATAAAAGTAGGGGGATCACTGCCCTCCGTCCTACATAATCCCAGGATCCTCAGATTGTTTTGTTGGCCTCAGTTTTCCTGGTCCTACAGCAGCTCTGTTAGCTCCTTGGCTCACTTCATTAAGCGACTGACCTGCTTCTGATTCCACCGTGATGTTTTCCACTATCTTCCCTTACTATGGTGTTTAATTTGTGTCACGTTCAAAGAAGATTTTTTTAAAAGTGCAGGCAAAAATATCAATTAAAAATGCCACATAAAAAAAAAAAATGAAATGGTCTTCAATACGTCACACCCTAATGATGTCTGCTTTGTGTAAATGAAAGGCAGTTCTGATAAAATATACTGTCATATTTAGCCGCAATAGTAACGAATGAATGAGTAATAACAAAAATAATGGGGTGTACCAGAACTCCAGCAGAACATGGCTACTCCGTTGCTTGCATCACCCGAAGTTGTGACTTGTGTGTTTGCTGAAATAGCATAGGTAATTTGCAGAGTGGAATTTTTCTATTTTTTATAAGTTACACATATGCACAATTCACATGGAATTAATATCACAGACGACCTCCACAATTATCTTGAATTACTAAGAAAACTAAAGGTTCACAGATAAAGCTATGCATGTAAGGCTTACAGTAAATTAGGAGAGCGAGCCACAGGAAGTGATCAATTTTTACAAACAATTTACTGCAGTAATTTGCAAAATTATGAACACAGTAGTAGTTTGTTCATTTCAATAATGACCTGTACTGTTCTACTAAGACCAATGTAAATGAGTGTAGAACCAGATTGTGTATATATCCACTTGATGAGGCTGTAGTGGTTATAATAACAGCACAGACTGTTACTGTAAGATGACAAACACAAGCAAAGTATCTGAAACTGTGGACTGTTTTGTAGTCTATCTGCTCTGGCAGTGCCTTTCTGTCGTTCCAGTTAAATTAACACAAATGGAGAAACATTTATCTTTTGTACCACTTGGTTTCAGTTCCCTGCAAGTGGTATGGTAGAGGAGACCCATTGGTCACGGTCGTAGTTATGTCAGACACAAATGTTTAAGACATGCTTTTTTTCACCGTGAAATAATTGTGGAATTATTAATGAATTGATAGTCACAAACCATAGCGTGACTCAGTTAAATACTTGAACAGTGAACTAAAAAATCCTACAAATACATGAAATTAGATCAGGCGCACAAGTGACTGTGGCTCTTTTGATTCTGAAGTTTTGCAAAACACTAAAGCATCATCTTCACTGCACTTGACTTACAAATGTGTGTCATAATTGTTATACTGTAGATTTATTATGTATATTACTTTAATTATGGTGTGTGTGAATGGACGGATAAAATGTTCTATCCTTTTTGTACCATATTGATAACTTCTTTCGGTAACACTTTATAATACCTACACACAAGTGACTATGTATTAACCATATATTACTCATTTATAAATGGGTTGTTCATTATTTATTAACCATTTGTTACCTATTTGTTAATGTCTTGTAAAGGTTCATACTAGTGTCTTCCAAAGATAAATGTAAAATTAGATTATTTTTAACAAACAGGTGCAGTGTTTGTATATCTGCTTTACAAGTAAAGAAAGAAACAGTTGTAAACACTGCACCTGTTGGTTAAAAATAATCAAATTTTTCATTTACACTTTACAAGACATTAACAAAAAGGTAACAAATTGTTAATACATAATGAACAACCCATTTATAAATGGTTAATGCATAGTCAATTGTGTGTAGTTATTATAAAGTGTTACCCTTCTTTCCTGCTATTATATTTGATTGAAGTGACTCAATTATTCATTATTAACCCTGGGCTTAATGAAGTATTCTGATATTGATTAAAAACTCTACTCAAGTACTATAGTGTGAGTGGACATGCAAACAGGACAGAGCAAACCTTGTCTGTATGATTTGTTTTACACCCACAGACGTATGCGACATCTGTTAGCATTTACGAAGGTGTTTGTTGTAAACAAACCAACGTAATTACAGGAATGAAAGAGAAGAGTAAAGAGCACAAACTAATCTCAAATCCAATCTTTTAAGTTGCTGGAAGGCTGACCATATGGCTCAAGTAACAGGCACAGACTTCATTACTTCTTATGTGGAAGGGCAAAAAGTATAATAATGAATATATCAGAAAATTTGGCATTTCATTAAAATCAGAGCCCTGTGCTCTATTGTTCCTGGAAGAGCAATTCAATATTTGCCTTAAGCACATTGTGTGATAATGCCGGTGCACAGGCTCACTTGCTTTCAAAAGCCATGTGATATTTGGACTTGTAGATAAGAGAGGCCTGACATTGTGAATTTGTGTATTTAAGAAACAAGGGTTCTTGACTTCATCAAGCTTTGACTGGTTCCAGACATCCCGTATAAATAACGACCCAGGTTATGAAGCATTAATCAGTCAAAATCATTAAAATGGTGGAGGGTTCATTCAAGAAAAATGACCAAGAAAGAGTTAAGGTTATGGATGTGTGAGAACAAAGGGAGGGGTTTTAATGAGAGTTAAGTTTCAGTAGTGCAGCCAGGGAGTGAAAAAGAGCAAGGGGTTAGATGGGGTGAAATGGAGGAAATGGAAGAAAAAAAAAAGTGGAGGGGGAAGAGAAAGAAAGGCTACATCAACAGCCTGGGGGCAGGGACATGAATGACATTACAAAGTAAACAAAACCTCCAGGTAGGAGTGTGAAAGGAGGTGATTAGACGCAATCATTGATATCACTACGTTAAGCCCTGATATATATATAGATATATATATATAGATATATATAGATATATATATATATATATATTAAAAAAAACTTCCATAAGAAAATAACAGTGAAATCTGTCTGTTTACAAAGTGTTTTCAATGGGGTTCTGAAGCATAGCCAGAAAAGGAGGAATTAAATGCATTTAAAACCATGAAAAAAAGGTTATAGAGCTTTTAAAAGTAGATGGTCATTTTCTGAGAGAGCTTAAAAGACAACGCTGGGTTTTTTTTGTTTTTGTTTTTGTTTTTTTTTTTGGGGGGGGGGGGGGGGTTGCAGTTGAGGCCTTAATTATGATGTAATTTGAATTGTTCTACTCGCCAAAGTTTTTCAATTTTGATTCTTCTGGACGAAATGTCCACAAAACGACATACAACAAGAGTCAACAGGGCAATGACTTGCAGACGCTGAATCAGTTATTTTGTTCAAATCAGTTAATATGTCCATTGTGATACAGTAGTGCTAATTCTGTTGGAGTCCCATTTCAATTTATAGAAGAACCTGTAGAAGAACTGTCATCTATGACAGACAGTAAAATCTCTGCAGTTGGATGAATGACAGTGGATTGAGACACATGTTGAGCTAATGATATATTTTACTGATAAGGTCACTTTATTTCTTTTCAGTTTTCTGTTTCTGATTTTGATTTAAAATACAAAATACACAGGATAGTCTTGGTATAAATGGTGATGGATCACTTAAGAATGACTAAAAATAGAGATAAAAAAAATGTATTTGGGAACTGTTCCAAAAATAGTCCTGGCTTCAATGATTGAAATGTAATGATTATACATCCATTATGCATCCACTGACCCGTTGACCCATCTGAGCCACAGCCATACATCCATAGGGTAGCTGTGTCTCAGGTCGTCCAATGACTGAAGGGTTGGCGGTTCGCTTCCGGACTCTAGCTGTAGACATATCGAAGTGTCCTTGGGCAAGACACTGAAACCTGACTTAGTCTCCCAGTAGGACTGACAGAACCTTAGAAACCTACTGGTGTATGAGTGTGTGTGAATGTTAATGAATGTGAAGCTAATGTAAAGTGCTTTGAGCACCATGAAGAGTCCATTTATTGACAAACAAACAAAAAGTTTAACTTGTCGAGTCGTATCTGGATGATATGATCACCATCCTGGGTAGTCTGAGCCACTTATTCCTTTCAGTAGTTTGTATATGTATGATTACTAACATGGAAGTACCAATGCTGCCAAGGCTCCATTTGGTACCTGCAGTAACTAGCAGGTACATGGTAGATTGAGTTAAAAGTGCTAATGTAATGTCCATATGTATTATATATGTACTAGTAATTAATCATGGAGGAAGTTGTGCTGTGACATTTGAATCTGCTTTGCAGAAATGTACAATGCTGACAATATTTCTAATAATTAAATGCACTGCTAGCTCCCATTAGTTCAAAATCATTCTGGTTGGATATTTATTAGCATCTCTTTGAGACCCAGGATGGAAAGTAAAGGTTTTGGCTTTCTTACATTAACCAGCTGTTTTGATTGTTTAGAGAAACAGTTTATTCAAATGCATTTTTAATGTATTTATTGTGGAATGTCTTGTCTTGGAACTCTTGTCCCCTACAGAGGACAAAACTACACAACTGGGTGTGATCAGAAGTGTCACTCGTGAGACGCATGTGATCAGATTACCCTAAAAACGCTTTATAATGTCAGGTGTGAACAGGGCGTCAGATAAAAATCTTCCCTTTACATATGGTTATGCACGTCTGCAGTTGATTCCTTCGCCCACATCCGCCCTGTTTCTTCCTCTTATTTCCCTCCAGTGACTCAGACACTTTATTGCCTGATAACTATCTAACATCCTAAATTACAGCGAGCAGATGCACATGATGACGGTCAGACTGTCTGTAACCTTGCATGTGGGTGTTTGTGAGAACATCTTTCTCTGTTATTGTCAGAGCAGAGCTGAAGTATGAGATGGTGATGACAGATTAGCCAGCTGTGTCTTCCTGTGGACCAGGTGATGCTGGGTAATAGCCTCTCTGCTGATGACTGTATCACTGATGAAGTGCATCCCTTCCTAATGGACTCATGTATATTGGTTTTTACAGCCTCTTCTGTAATCGCAGTGGGTTTTAAAACACTCAGTGCTGTCGTCATTGCCAGGCTGTCACTGCTAAAGAACAAGAAACACAGGAATTACAGAGAGGTCGAGATACATTAAGGAAAAATAGAAGACGTGTGTGTGGTGTTTTATGTTCAAGAGGTGTAAAGGTTAATATTACAGGATACATTTTCAACTGTGATGCTATTAGAGGTCCACAGGCAAAAGAAATATCAGAAAGGTCCAACTGCTAGGCCCACTTTTTTTCTAAAGCTTTCCACCACATCTTAGGATCTTCATGGCCAAATGTCACTGTCATTATGTGACCAAAGTATAAAGTTCCCCCTAAGTCTGTGATTTTTTTTTTTTTAAGGATGTGATCAAGGAGTAGGAGGTGTCCTAAAAATGAACTGAGGGCTTCAAGGTCCAGTGTGAACGATTTAGGGGTATTTAAGAGGGTCTGCTTACAGTACAGGAATAGGATATAATCATCATAATTATGTTTTCATCAGTCTATAATCACTTGAAAATGAGAATCGGTTAATATAGATGGATCCTTGTAAGGCAACAAATACAGTCTAACATGTTTCTACAGTGGCTCCAAATACACTTCCTTCTTTTTCCTACAATTTTATTTTATTACAAGTAGCATGAAGTTTAAGCTTTGTTTTTTTTGCCTCACTGGGCAACAAAATACATAATTACATTATAAAATTAGCTGAAAGGTAAGTCTACTCAGTTCTGAGGACAGTTTGTAGACATACCTAGACAGGTGTTTTCAGACGGGTAGCAGAGGTTAAAAACATGATTGACAGCTGGAACCACAAATAATAGATCAACTTCAGTGTGTGATTCTGCTGTTCTTTCTTGGACATTGAAGCTTACAAAAGTATTTGTCTTTTGTCCCTTCCTGGTACTTTTTTCCATGATTTTAGCTCCTGCAGCTTTACATTACTGTTTATCTAATAACCATGTGAAGAAAAAGCCCACGATAGACACTACACTGACCACATGCAAAAAGTGGAAGTTATTCATTAGAGGGAGGGGCGGTTCCACAATTTAAGTTTGACGGTGTGGTGCTGTAAAAGTCTTGTAGTCTGACCCAGCTTTATCCTCAATAGGGCTGCAGGGCAGAGACGTGCAGTTAAGGGAGGCAGGTGAGGCAGGGCCTCACCAGACATAATCCAACATGAGTTATGATCAATGTAAATAATACTAATAAAGGTTTGTCCAAGTGTCTGTGCTATAAATCACATGTCTGTATGATTCAAATGCTTTCAATTATTTTCGTGACCAAAATCGCCATATTTGCTTGTTTCCTATTCAACTGCAGCGAATATGCAGTGAGCTGAGGCAGCTCCAAGCCATGCCTCACGACAGAATGCGCAATCCCTTGTTAACTGTTCGAGCGCGTGCCCTTTGCACTTCCTCTGTGCATGCCAACAACGTAAGGCAAGGCAAGGCAAATTTATTTGTATAGCACATTTCATGTACAGGACAATTCAAGGTGCTTTACACAAAAACAGAAAAGAAGAAAATTAAAATGATAAAGATGCATTAAAAGACAATTAAAATCAAGACATAAAAACATTTAAAGCAAATAATAATCTAAGTAAAAGCTCCAGTGAACAATAATGTTTTCAGGCCTGATTTAAATGAACTGACAGTTTTTCTCAGACCTCAGGTATCCAGGTAGTTTGTTCCACAGTTGAGGAGCAGAGTAACAGAATGATGCCTCACTTTGTTTAGTTCTTATCTTTGGAACACACAGTAAACCTGTTCCTGATGACCTATGACCTCAGGGCTCTGGATGCTTCATAGGGAACCAGTAGGTCTAGGATGTATTTGGGTCCAAGGCTGTTTAGTGCTTTATAGACCAGGAGTAAGATTTTGAATTCTATCCTTTGACCCACAGGAAGCCAATGTAAGGATTTGAGGACGGGTGTGATGTGGTCCAGTTTCCTGGTACTGGTCAGGACTCTGGCAGCTGCGTTTTGGATCAGCTGTAGCTGCCTGATTGATTTTTTGTTTAGACCAGTGAAGACACTATTGCAATAATCTAACTTACTGAAAATGAATGAATGAATGAGTTTGCTGTATAAAGATATTTTTATACACTTTAGATATGTCTGTTATATGGCCTCACTTTCCTTTTAATGTGTTGTTTTTTTTTAAGTATGTTTTCCACTTATGCAGTGTTAACAATTTTACATAAAACAAAACTGAAAAGACATGAGGTGAGGCAGGCAGTAACTCTGCCTCAATAGAGGGCGTGGTCTACGTGAACTCAGTTTTATCTGGTTACTAGGTTACGAATTGTCGTGTTATTGTTGGCTTCATCTAAAACCATGGAGGATCAGGATGTTATAGCTAAACTGCAAAGATTTTTAAAGTTGGACTTTCAAGGAAAACGGGACTTGATGAAGAATGGACAACCGACACCAGAGCATCCACCGTGTGTTTAGTTTTGTGTATGGTACCCCCCCCCCTGTGGTGTCCACTGTGGTGTTTTGTAGAAGTTGCCCCCATTCAATGTTCATTCTTCCTTGGCTAAATATGCATATTAAAATATGTACCTCATATAAATAATGCTGCAATGAGATATGAAACTAATAGGTATTTAGCAAATATTTGGTGTATTTGAAAATCTGATTTAGAAAAAGTCAGTGTCTCACTTGCCACAGACCTCACTGCACATCACTGCTGCTGGGGGTCTAATGCAGTTACAATGGGTGAAGGTGGGGTACACGCTGTATGAGTCTCCAGTTCATCTCAGGGCTGAACATATATAGACAATCAATCACTCTCACATTCACAACAATTAACCTATCAGTGCATGTGTTTGGATGGTGGGACGGAACCGCAGTACCTGGGGAGGACATGCAAACTCCACACAGAAAGGTCTGGTGTGGGAATCAAACCAGGGTCCTTCTTGCTGTGTAAAAGTCAATTTGAGTGAAACCAATTAGAATAAAATGACAATATAATATGCAGTAAACTGGCATTGATTGTTTTGTACTTTAAGTGTCTTAAATTCTGCTTAAGTTCCTGAAGTGTCATGTATAAAGGGGGGCACATGCCCAAATACATGGCATACGCCCTTTTCCATGCTCATGTTCAGATGTAAAAAGAGTGACCGTGGAAATGTGCGCTTCTTCACACCAACGCCACAGCTGGCGTATGCATGTTTCTACTGCTTTAGAACCTTTGATGTGATCACTGGGTAACTGTTAATAATGTGAAAAAGTTTATTCCTCTGAGTGATGTGTACATCAGATACACAAACATTGACATGTCCTCCTACGACCCTTGTGACTCAGGTGAGGACACAGCTGAGAATGGGCATCAGCTGACGGTGAACCAAAGCATCAACTGACACGACAGGCTGGTCCAATCCATGTGTGTTCAGTTACACTGGTCAGTCCAAAACACTTGATAAACTCATTTATTGTAGTTTCATGGCGAAAATTATTACCAGTCATCACTTATCTCGTGGTTTAGATTTTTGGAGGCGAAAGTGAACATAATTACAAATGTCCAAGCATGTATTTGGTGAGGATTGATTTAGGGCTTTAGACTATGTTAACTTTTTTACATTAATGTCCCACTGGGACTCTTCTTCTGCCTGTTTTTACTCTGTTTTGTTGGAACAGTCTTCTGCTTTACATTCACCTTTGACATCATTATCTGATCGTGCAGAGAGGGAAATCCCAGAAGGAATCAGCAGGGCCTGTTTATACTAATTTGAATATGTGAGCATAGAGAGGGAGGAGTCTGGTACAAATGTGATCATTTCCACACTAATTGGGATGTACAAAGGAAAAGTGCTTGAATTTGGGCACATACCTATTGATTTGGCCATATGCCAGGTTTCAATATGAAATCCACGGAAGTCTTTGTACATGAAGTCCTTGGTGTTTTTACATCAGTAGGCGACTTCACTTTATGATCTGCGTTGTCTGTAATCATTACTTTATTTGTCTTTTCCTGAACTGGATGGCACGGATATGAAGAGGCAACAAATGAAATCCAAAGTGTGAAAATATAAAACACCTTATAAAAGCCACATCTATATCAGAGAAAGGCATAAAAATCCACTTTGAAAGATGCAGTGGGAACTGTTAAAGTTGGGTAACACCAAAAGTTCATATTTTTCTCAGTTGTTTAAAACTTGTAACTTAATTTATCCACTTCTTCTGAGTTGTCCCCGTATTTCCAGATTGAACACTGCCACTGACCACCCCCATTCTCACCCTTACACTTCGTATGAATGTACCACCACCCCATCACTCCTTCTGGTTATACACACACACACACACACACACACACACACACACACACACACACACACACAACCACACACCCTAGACACTCATTAATTGCACACACAATCCATATGTCTGTCATCACCTGTATACTATGTTCACAGTATTTCATTGTATAGTATGTTGGTATTACCTCCATCTGTATATTATAGAACTATACACCTGTATAATTAATACTGCACAATGTGTTTATTAACCCTTTAAGGTCTGCACCAAGAAAAAGCAATGGAAAAATGTTCCTTTGGATAGCAATAACAACAATCAACAGTTTTTTCAAAAACAGACCCTCCCGCCCCGGAGAGGGCACTCTAACCCTTTTCTGGCCGAGGACCATGGCCTCAGACTTGGAGGTGCTGATCTTCATCCCAGCCGCTTCACACTAGGTTGCGAACCGCTCCAATGAGAGCTGGAGGCCGCTGTTCGATGGAGCTAAGAGGATCACATCATCTGCGAAAAGCAGAGATGAGATTCTCCCCCCACCAAACTCAACATTAACTCTAAAAGTTAACACATAATACATGCTGAACCTTTAAAGCAACACTATGACATTTACACTTTCACGCTTTGCAATTCAATATACATACATAACAACCAATGTGTTTCCATTACTTTACAGAGGTCACATTGACTTCCTAATCTCTGCCACAGACTCAGACATGTTTTAGTGACAACTGTTTGTTATTGAGTCAGTGAGGTCTAGTATTAGTAGTTGGAACAGACTCTCACTGCCATCAGGGTCAATACCTTGGTGAGTGTTTGTTATGTGTGTAAGATGACACTTACCTTATTCACTGTTTTAATTTATCTTGTACATTTTAAGATGGATCTTTCGCTAATTTTGTAAAATGTATACCTCTGTTAGACTCTGGTAGGAGTAATAAAGTAATAAGATGCAATAACTGTTTCATTCTGAAATTGTCTGGATAAAAGAAGCAAACATTGGGATTCTATAAATGCTTTGGCTTGTGCACAAGTAGATAAAGAAGATTTAAAGCTCAGCTGATTTTCCAGTTCCAGGTTTCAGCTCCTTCTCTGCATGTCCTCCACCTCTTCACACTGGATCCTGATGTGCTTCTAAGGCCAGATGGGAAACCTAATCCTTCCAGCACATTGTGAAGTTGGGGGTCTGCCCCACAGTTTCCTCTCAGCTGGAAGTAGCAGGTATAATGACCAGAGAGAAACCACCTGCAGAGACCTGAACCAGCTCAAGTCTCTCTAGTTAAGTCCATTAGTGATTGAGTTAGTAACACAGCTTGTAAGTCTAGTTCTTTTAAATAAAGGTTATTTTAAAATGTTTTTCTATTACTACATATTCATACCAAGTAGAGCGTTTGAGGTTAAATTATTTTTCTCATTTCAAATCACAAAAAAATATATGCAAAAAAATAATTAACACCTATTTGTGTTTCAATTTGCACTTTTTAAAATCTTAGTTGCAGTGTTTGTTTATTAGCATCACCAGGTTAAAAATCCATAATTTAAGTTGTTGTGATTCAAGCAATCTTAGAGATAAGATAAGCGATAAGACTGTTAAGAAATCTACTTTATAACACGTTTTTAGTGAATTAGCATTATTAGACATTTAGGGAAGGTTGAAAACATGATTAATATGACAGACATAAATATCAATTGTTGATCAGATTCTTTCAAACAAAACCTGATGTAATGCTCCTGTGCTACACCATGTCTGTGTGATTGCTGCTATTTTATTTTGTTTTTTTAATTTAAATTTTTAGATTTTTAACTCTTTTAGTTTTTTCACTGATTGGTTGGCATTTAAATTATGTGTTACAATGACAAATGACGATCTATCTATTGCATGAAAAAGTGCTTTCATTATTCCAAAACAGCATGAAATGACATGAGGTTCATTTTTATTTATATTTAGTGTTTTAATTTGAACTGAGATGTGAGACTTGCAGAAAGAAGCTTTGTATTTCCATGAATTCCACCTGATTTCAGCCTCTGCAGTTTTAACACTGAAATATACTTCAATAGTCAAACACTGTCGGGGACTAATTTACTGCACAGTGACTATTATACATCCTCTGAGTAAGTAAATCAGGCAAAGTAGTCAAACATAGACCTTTACATTGACTGTATCCTCTTGTTTCTCACCTTAATTTATTTAGAATGTAATGGAATTCAATGACATAACTAAGGACAACCTTATTGGTTTGATACCAAAAGCGGTAAAATTAGTGTAGTTTAATTGTATTCATTTTATTAGTGCATGATAATAAAAAAATAAATAAATACAGTTGTATGTGATTTAGAGCATTTATAATGATGATTTTGCTTCACCTTGCCCCCTTGACCCCACCATTCTGCTATGCCCCTCCCCCCTTCCCTTTTTTTAGGAGAACCACACATATCTAAATAGTCACATTTTACTTAATTTAGTTTTGGTACAATAGGTTTTTCACAGCACAGGAAATAGATGCAAAATTCTAATCTGAACGGTCAGTGAAGCTGATACAAAATATAACAGGAGTATAATGTTGAATAGAATGTAAATAAGCACATATCATAAACCAACATAGGAGTACAGTATTTGTTACATCCTATTGTCTGATTCAAACTAGTCCTAAGTCTGCACAGCCTCCAGGATTTGACTGTAGAGCCACCAAAAAAATAAATAAAACTGCTCCATGACCTGCAATGCTAATCAGGCTCCTGTACTACATCTGTATTGTTACATTCCTTCTAATTCAAAGCAGGTCATGAGCAATGCAAAGATGCTAATGCAGCCCCCACTGGAGTGGAGCGGTGCAGCATGGAAAAGCCATTACAGCTGACAGAAAGGCCTTTTATTTGGAGAACTAAGCTCAGGTTCACATCAGGAACCAATTACCTTCAACTCTCTAACCAGGGGAGCAGCTGCAGAACTCCACCACTTCTACCTTCTTTTCTGAGTCCATCCCCCATTTCACTCCAGCCTCTTCTTCTTTCTCCCCCATCCCCTTCTCAGCCAGTATCTCTTTTTATAGCTCTATTCCCTTCCTTTCTTTATCCTTTCCACATTCTCATTCTCCTGTAGCTGAACTTTTCTTTCTCTCTCTCCCTCCCTTTCCTTCCTGTCTCTCTCTCTATCTGCTTTCACTCTCTCATTCTTCTCCACCCTTTCCTGTCAGCTTACCTTACTTGAATATTTTTCCCCAATTTTTGCTTTCTGAGGGGTTTTTTTTCTTCACCTTTTATTTCTCATAACCTGGCATTGCCCTTTTGCATCTGGATATTTTCGACTCCCTTCTCTTCCCACCTTTGCTTTTCGTTACTTTTATTTGCCTCCCCTGTAAACTTCACTTTAGCATGTGCAGGAAATGCACTATGATGGTCTGTTCAGGTCAGATACTTGTATGAGGGCCTCTGTTTCTTCTCACAAACCTGGATATAATATAATTGCACTTCCGAGTCTTGACTTCTGTGATTCTCTCATTTTTAATTGCTGGTATGACATCAAAATGAAGAGTTTATAAGAGTCAAATTAAACTAAAGTAATGGGAAATTCAGAATGGTGGTCTGACATGAAACTAAAAAACTGAATGGATATTAGAAGCACAAGGGAACAGAGTTCTTCTTGTGAGGAGGAGTAGAAGAGGCAACTTTTGTGAGACAGTATTCAGAAACTGAAAAACCTCAGTGATGTATTTGTTTCTGAAAGTCCCTGTCCAGGGGTTTGTTTCACAAAGAAAGTTTAATGACAACTTTGACTTTGTTAACTCAGAATGAGGGAAAACCCTGAGTTTTCTATTTCACAAAGCAAGGTAATTCAACCCATAGAGGGTAACTTGAGCCTGTTTCACAAACAGAAGTCATTTAAACTTTGGTTCAGTTACCGTAATAACAGACTCTATGAATCTAGCCTGGTCAAGACCAGGTTTTTGTCAAAGAAACCCTGAGTTTCTTTGTGTCTCCACCCACTTTCAGATTTCCTCATTCATTCACTCAGCAGGTGCATTTCTGTTTAACATAGTTCTGTAATTCTCTTATATGAAAAACAAAAATTAGTCGGCAGGCTTAAATTATAAGTCCATTAGACACAGTGGAGACCATTTTCCACTAATATGGTTATTGGATTATGATCCCAGAGCTGAAAGTGAAGCATTACTGCACAGAGAATTAAATATTCATCAGTAGATAATATTTATAATATTACTAATATAATATTTGTAAATCTTCTTTTACTGGTAAATGACTTCATAAGGACATTAAAATGTACAGTTACACTTCTTTCCAAAAACATGTTCAAACTCTCAGCACATTCTTTTATCCATTTCCAAATGCAGCCGTCTGCTTCCCTGTTGCCATGGTGACTCATCAAATCAGGGTTCCATTGATGCTGTCTTTTTTTATAGTTGCTGTGCATGCACTTAACTCCAAGTGAAACTACTCCAAGTTGATCAACCTAACTCAAATCGGTTGTTCTGAAACTGAAAACAGTGAGGTTCCTATCTCAGATGTCAGGGTGAATCTCAGAGTTTGTTGAACCTCTAACTACCAGACCTGGCATTAACCTGCACCCTTAGTGGCCAGATCTCAAGTGTTTTGGATCGTGATTGGGTGGAAATCTCTCAACCTAATCTGGCAACACTGGTCAGGACTGAAGTTTACTAACATTACTTGACATATCAACACCTTGGGACATTCTGTTCTTTACTCAGGATTACACAGTAAAGTACATGTATTCAACAGAAGATGGAGGAGTCAGCGAAAAATCATTTCCAATTACCTAAAATCTTTCTTTGGCTCTTTTAGCGAAAAAGTCTTAGAACCTCTGAACTACATTATCAAGCCATTTGTGAACTGAATGGTAATATTGCATCTTTACTACAGAAACCTAGAAATAGCTAATAAAAACAGCAGCATATTTTTGTCTCATTTCCTCTAACAGGCAGAGCTGGTCAGGATGTGTTCCTTCTGAATATGATTGTGATTGGTTCCCCTTCTTCTAAACAGTTTATTCTAACATTCGCAGTTTGAAAACATGACCGACACTGTCCTGCTGTGTTGGGGGGGTTACAAAATTAGCTCAGGAGCCTGCAGCAATGGCTTATATTACAAACCTACATTTTAATATTGTGACAAGCCAACATTTCATTTTAAAACCATAAGAGGGTTCATACATCTGTAATCCAATTGGTATTGGCACAGGCATAGACGAGATTCTGGTTCAGATTTCACCTGTCTGTAAAACTAAATTAGTTGACAATTTCATTAAAACTAAGTCTGCATCTTAAAATCACAGGTTTCGCATTGAAACATATTGAATCGGTGCCCGCAGGCATTCATGTGGTTGGTGTTCCAGTAGTGGTGTATTCACATGCACACAGCTGCACACAGACACACTAAGCAGTACCCTGTCAGTGGTTAAAAGCCTGGTGGTGTGGTACGATGTAAACACACCACTCAGTGGCATGATTGTGGTAACCCTCACACTCCTTAACGCTCCCTCTCTTTAGTTTCTGTTTCTCGCAGCTCTCACTGTTCTTGTTTTGTCGTTTTTCCACTTAACCACTTATTTTTTCTGTTCCTATCACTCCCACATCTGGTTTTCAACAGATCGCTGTCTGGATCTTTCTTCTAACTGTCCTTATGTGTAAAAGACACATTTTTGTTTTACTTCTACATATGCTGTGAACATAGTCTTTCCTGTACAATGTACTCAGCCAGAATAAGCGGGAATGTCTTTGTCTTGCAATAGCAGGATTTGTATTCTCTTCCTTCTTATTATCTGTGCATTCATATTTTCTAGGTTCTCATTTTTTTTATGTGAAAGAACTTTTATTTTATCAACTTTAACCCATAAAGACCCAGTGATACTGTTGTGGTGATTCACAAATTAATTTTTCTCTATATTTACCTCATTGATTTATTACCATTTGTGACATTATCATCTTTACTTTGCATTTCCTCTGGTATTTTTCGATATGTAATTTACAAATCAGGTAGGTGTTAATAAAAGTTCAGAGTAAATTCAAAGGTTATTAATTCAGAAACAGAGAAGAGATAAGATTTCTTCTGCAAAATATATAATTAACAGAACATAAACCATGTGTTTCCATCCACTGTCATTGATCAAACTCCATCGGTTTTACTGGTGAATCAATGTTATAGAAGAGGACAATGTTTCCATGGTAACTATGAACCCTCTGAATGTCCAAATAAATCATATCTGATGACCAAGAAAATATGCCAAACTGCATTTGACACCAATTATTTACATGTTAGGTGAACATTTTTAGATCAGTAGATGGTTTTGTTCGACATTAGATGTTTGGGTCATTATGTTTTTTTTTTTGCAGTGTTCTTTTTTTAATAACGGGTGCACATGCAGTATTTGACCAAATACTGTATGTGCACCTGCTATTAAATAATTGTAGCATCCTACATGGAATGTCAACCAAAATTAGTGTGGTGTGTTTTAAGAAATAGCCAGAACATCCAGGAAGTTTAATTCCTGTTTAAAATGACAAAAGTAGACCATGTACATCAGTATCAGTAGACCATATGCATCAGTATCAGTAGACCATATGCATCAGTATCAGTAGACCATATACATCAGTATCAGTAGACCATATGCATCAGTATCAGTAGACCATATGCATCAGTATCGGTAGACCATATATATCAGTATCAGTAGACCATATGCATCAGTATCAGTAGACCATATGCATCAGTATCAGTAGACCATATGCATCAGTATCAGTAGACCATATACATCAGTATCAGTAGACCATATACATCAGTATCAGTAGACCATATACATCAGTATCAGTAGACCATATATATCAGTATCAGTAGACCATATGCATCAGTATCAGTAGACCATATGCATCAGTATCGGTAGACCATATGTATCAGTATTGGTAGACCATATGTATCAGTATTGGTAGACCATATGTATCAGTATTGGTAGACCATATGCATCAGTATTGGTAGACCATATGTATCAGTATCGGTAGACCATATGCATCAGTATTGGTAGACCATATATATCAGTATCAGTAGACCATATACATCAGTATCGGTAGACCATATGCATCAGTATCGGTAGACCATATGCATCAGTATCTGTAGACCATATGCATCATTATCGGTAGACCATATGCATCAGTATCAGTAGACCATATGCATCAGTATCTGTAGACCATATGCATCATTATCGGTAGACCATATGCATCAGTATCAGTAGACCATATGCATCAGTATCTGTAGACCATATGCATCATTATCGGTAGACCATATGCATCAGTATCTGTAGACCATATGTATCAGTATCGGTAGACCATATGTATCAGTATCAGTAGACCATATGCATCAGTATCAGTAGACCATATGCATCAGTATCTGTAGACCATATGCATCAGTATCAGTAGACCATATGCATCAGTATCTGTAGACCATATGCATCATTATCGGTAGGTAGACCATATACATCAGTATCAGTAGACCATATGCATCAGTATCGGTAGGTAGACCATATACATCAGTATCAGTAGACCATATGTATCAGTATCAGTAGACCATATGCATCAGTATCGGTAGGTAGACCATATACATCAGTATCAGTAGACCATATGCATCAGTATCGGTAGGTAGACCATATACATCAGTATCTGTAGACCATATGCATCATTATCGGTAGACCATATGCTTCAGTATCAGTAGACCATATGCATCAGTATCAGTAGACCATATACATCAGTATCAGTAGACCATATGCATCAGTATCTGTAGACCATATGCATCAGTATCGGTAGACCATATGCATCAGTATCAATAGACCATATGCATCAGTATCAGTAGACCATATGCATCAGTATCTGTAGACCATATGCATCATTATCGGTAGACCATATGCATCAGTATCGGTAGACCATATGCATCAGTATCAATAGACCATATGCATCAGTATCAGTAGACCATATGCATCAGTATCTGTAGACCATATGCATCATTATCGGTAGACCATATGCATCAGTATCGGTAGACCATATGCATCAGTATCAATAGACCATATGCATCAGTATCAGTAGACCATATGCATCAGTATCGGTAGACCATATGCATCAGTATCAATAGACCATATGCTTCAGTATCAGTAGACCATATGCATCAGTATCTGTAGTCCACTTTTCATATAATTATCAAAAAAATGTGAGCTTTACAAATGACCACAAACTGGTTTAGAGTGAAAAATCTGTTATTAGAAGTTTGACTATATAGAATATGTTAGAATTTTGGAATGAATGGGCCTGTCATGGCTACACTTATTTAAAAATAACTTAATCAAGTTCTGCTCAGGCTCTCACAGACTTGGTGTTGTTTTGTTTGTTTTGTTTTTTTTTATGATGATCTGGACTCATTGGGTTCTTTACTGATTTTGCTAACTCTTGAAGGGACTGTGGCTGCGATCTTAGTGCTCAGATCTATGTTTGTTGGGCTGTTCTCATTATTATTTAAAATGTGGCCAATAGCTGTTCCCAGAGTGATCCAGTGAGGGTCCTAAACTGAGCTACATCTGCAAAAACAGATGTAGCTCAAATCATTCCCTGAAAATCCCTTAAAAAAAATTATCCACTACAAGGAAAACTCATTTCTTCAAAACCTTCCTTGCGCATATGGATTGCGCAGTAAAAAGTCACTCCAATGGGAGATATTTTCAATGAATTTTAGTGCTGCATTCATGTAAACTACACTTGAACCATTTTACAGTGTGTGAATTAGTCCCACCAGTGCAGAACTGTGAAGAATATCCTTTTAAAGTGTGTGATCAGATTGTTCAGACTGAAATTTTAGTCTGGATCAAAATCAGAACCACATCTTTGAGGGTGAAAGAGCGTAAGAAAAATATCTCAGTCAATCCGTTGTGGATTAATTTTTTATTTTTTTAATGGCAAAATTCACCTCAACTGAGGATAAAAACATTGCAAAACTAAGACCACGCTACAGAATGTGTATACAGTATCAACAATATATTGGTCAGAGGTGGTAAAAGTACTCACATTCTGTACTAAAGTAGAAGTACAGCTACTGGTGTGAAAAACTACTCTGGTAAAAGTAGAAGTACTGATTCAACTCATTTACTTAAGTATAAGTAAAAAGTGCAATTTCACAATTGTAATAAAGTGCAAAATTAAAACTGAATTTTTTTTTGTCATCAATGCAATAAAACTTATTCAACCAGGAAAATTCTTAAAAGTTTTAAAAGTATCTAAAATACAACATTTAAACGGGGGTTACTGTGTACATAATGTGTTTGATAGGGTCACTGTACTCAGTTGTGTGGGTATGGGCAGGAAATTTAGGAAAATGTGGGAAAAAAAAGTCACAATTGAGATAAAAAGTAGTCATGAGATTTTTTTTTAATTACAAATGAGATTTTTTTTTAAAAATGCATAATTTTAAGAGAAAAAGTCAAAATTGTGAGATAAAATGTTGCAATTGTGAAATAAAAAGTCAAAATTATGAGACAAAAAGTGAAAAATTGTGAGATAATAGTCATATAACTATTATATATAAAGTCACAGTTCTTCTCCTCCCACTGATTTTTCCTCTGGTGACTTATTTTTCATACTGTCACATATGTTTAGTTTGAAAAAGTAACCAGTCTATTCTGAGAATGTAAGGGGTATATAGTACAGATATTTATGCAAAATTATAGGAAGTAAAAGTACTTTTTCTTAGTTACTTTCCACCTCTGATATTAGTGACTCCATATCAGTGGCTTCATTCGTCTCCCAGCATGTACACATATGTACATGTGTGTACAGTATGTTACAAATTGCAAAATCTGTGTGGTCACATCATGAAAATTGCAACAGGTAAACACATGCATGTCTGCTTTCAATCAGACAGTCCAGGCTTTCACACTGTAGGAACACACACATTCTTGGATAAAGAGCTATTTGTTTTAATGGCTGAAGGGAGGATGTGGATCTACCACCCATTGTGACGCTGTGCTGACTGCTGTGGTTCTCAGGCATTGTGTAAAGAAAATCAGCCCTTAAAACTCCAGGTTAAAGACAATCAAGTCTAAAGAGTCCATGTCCCAGCAACAGAAACAGCTGGAAACCAGTCTGATGTGTCAGGTCCAAGACCATGTTGCTCAAACACACGCCTCATTTCAGTCTTATATGGTCATTTAAGCCACAGACTTAACTGTCAGACCAATGACAGCAAGGACTATTCTAAAAAATACATATTCAATTCCTGTTGAATAAGCTGGCATTTTAGAGTTTGACTAAACTGTTTAACAAAATCTTTTAAATGTAGCAAGACTGGACCAGTGTAAAAGTCAAGGAACTAGGGTTAAAGGTCAATGAGGTTATCTGGTGTCTTTACAACAGAAGAGTTCTTGACAGTTCCAGACATACCAGAGGCTGACAAATGTGAGTTTTTATCAAATTGTTTTATGTCAAACATGTTGTGTTAAGGGTTTCACAGTTTATCAAAGGGGAAGGAAAGGAAAGGAAAGGAAAGGAAAGGAAAGGAAAGGAAAGGAAAGGAAAGGAAAGGAAAGGAAAGGAAAGGAAAGGAAAGGAAAGGAAAGGAAAGGAAAGGAAAGGAAAGGAAAGGAAAGGGTTTTATTAAAGCTACAGTTTCTCCAGTCTTTTTATTATTACCATGAGTTGTACGATGTGATGGCAGCTTCATGATTTATGTACATGCAGCCACACATGGAGCAAAGATCTGTGGATGAATTATGTTTCACAGACAAAACTTAAAGCAAAACCATTTTGTTTCATGAGAAAAAAAAATGGTGATTCAGTCCCAGTCCCTGCACACGAGGGAAATAATTCAATTCTGTTGCATAGCTGCATATATACAGTAGAAAGAATCTAGTTTCTAAAATAAATTCACTTAGGGCTTGGCTGGCAACACCCTGTTTATTCTATGGCAAATCCAATGAAAGACCAGCTCCTCTCAGGTTTCACTCAACCTTTCTACAGCCCTCTGATCCCCTTTCTCATTGTCGTATTCAGATTATCCCCCTTTTGCTTCCAGTCTTTCCTCTATACCTGTCAGTAATCTTTATTGGTTTTCTAATTTTCATTTCTGCCTCCCCTCCATTGTGGCTGTGGATACATGTGTGTTTTCCTTACTGCATGGTTAGTGTGTGATTTATAGGGAAGCTGTAGACTGGAGAGACTCTGGTTTCAGCTTTGAAGTCACGTCGACCACAGGATAACACACACACACACACACACACACACACACACACACACACACACACACACACACACACACAGATGGAGACGACCTGTGGATTCAACCACACACTCTCAGTTCCTTTGCCAGAATATTAAAAGAACGAGTCGACTGGGCAGAGATGTGACATAGGCAGAGAGAAGCAGCAGAATAAAATGAGAGAGCTGAGGGAGGAGAAAAAGACCCCAAAGAACAGAAATGGAAGGAGGGAGTAAGAGGAGGAAGGGACTGAAGGGGGGGGAGGAAGTGGCCCCTGCCCATGGAGGTAAAAGAAGTCCTTGTCTGCTTCAACAAAGTCACATTTCACTTCTCTGTAGTTTGGTTTCTTTAGTCTGAGCAAGACTGACACTTGATTCCCAGACGTTTCCATATCTGTAACACCTTTGGTAAGCACAGTCCCTATTTTATAAACAGATCTAGAAAAATATGACCATCTGTTACGTAAAAAATGGAAAAAAAATAAAAATAAACTAAACACAGGATGCAGTTCAAACAGCCTAAATATAAAATGTTTGATTCATGACTTTACTTTAAAGTAGGGTTATCAAAATCAATGCATTAACACTGATTAACCATCATCATGATTAGTCTAAGACGTTTAATGCATTATTGTGTGTTTTATGCATATATATATATATATATATATATATATATATATACTCCTTGCTCCACAAGGAGTATAAATCGGTTGTGGACACACCCATGACCCTGCCACAAGTTTTTGTAATGCTGGACAAGCTGTTTTTATTTTTGACAGACAGTCCATAAAACCAACATATAAAAGAAACGGGTAAAAGACTCTGGATAAAAGAATGATAAAAGGCACTTAAAATTGGTTTAGATATGTCAAAAGAGGGCAGTTTCCACAGCAAATAAATACGTAAATAATACGACACCATCTACATGTAAGGGTATGCAACGCCCTTTGTGGCATGTGAAGAATGTGTGACGGAGCACAGACACTGGTACTGTTGTACTTCTACATCAAAGTGGTGACATTTAGCACTTTGACTTCAATAGGGGGTCAACCACAGCAGATCACCCACTGTCAAAGACCCGATGAACATGTCACTCAGCCTGAGCGTGTGAGGCCACTATGTAGACCAGCCAAGCATGAATGGACGGAGCATATGTCTCTGTGTTTGTGTGTCAGGAGGTCAAACGAGCCACTTTGCTCCATCATTGACTCGGTTCAATGACGTTACCTGCTGCCTTAAGTCCAACATGTACACCCCCCAAAGACTGGAGACACCACAGGATCTGTCCACATGTGCAGAGACTGAGGAAATAGAGGCCAGTGTAGAAAACAGTATGATGCCGAGTTGTTCAGATGCATTACATTTATTCCTCTGTTAATTAGCCATTTCACATAATAACTGTTATTTGTGTTAGCCACATGTTTTGATGTGTTTCCTTGTACTGTTTCAAGTTAATCTCATTATAGATATGGCCTTGTCGATGTCTGGATAAGATGATACTTTCAGACAGCAGGTCTTAATGGACAGACTTTTTGGTGAAGTCCCATTTTTGTGTAGCTGTTTATATTATACATTAAATATGTTGTCTATCAGTTTTGAGTATAATAATAATAATAATAATAATAATAATAATAATAATAATAATAATAATAATAATAATAATAATAATAATAATAATAATAATAATAATAATAATAATAATACATTTTATTTCTATACCGCTTTTGATGGCACTCAAAAACGCTTTACATGAAATAAAAAATAGAACAATAAGAGTCCTACTACAATAAAAAAAAAAAAAAAAAATTTAAAGTATGAACAGAATATGACCCTGATGACCCTGTCCTGTTGTAATATGTGACCACACAGGCTCACACTGTGTTTACGTAAACATATTTTTCCTGACACTCCCTCTCCTGGGTCAGATTTGAAAAAATAATAATAATTGTATAATTGTATTGTTCAAAATGTTTTAATAGATTAGATAAAGGGCACATATGGGCCAAAAACAGCGACATAAATGTCTATTCATTTCTATTTATGGTGGAGATTGTGGGGGCACTGGTGGTACTTTAAACTTTATCTTGTACTGCACCATAGCACCTTTTAATATAGCACCTTTTTTAACTGGGTACGGAGTACACCGTGCTGTTGCTCTGACTTAATTTCATTGTCTTGACAATGACAAATAAATCTTAAATCTACCTTTTGTTTAGTTATTGTTCTTCTTCCAAACAGCAGTGTGCTAATACAAAAGGGCATTTAGCGCCACCTAATGTTTTGGCCATGGCAACTGAGCCATGGCTAGTTCAGCGCAGGTCGTCCATTAACCGAAGGGTTGGCGGTTCAATTCCCACTCTGTCCTAGTCAGTCTGTTGTGTCCTTGAGCAAGACACTTCACCCTCCTTACCTCCAGTGTCACTCACACTGGTGTATGAATGAGTATAAATGTTCGGTGGTGGTCAGAGGGGCTGTAGGCACAAAATAGCAGCCACGCTTCTGTCAGTCTGCCCCAGGGCAACTGTGGCTACATATGTAGTTTATCACCACCAGAGGGAGCATGTGAGAGTGAATGAATAATGGAACACTAATGTGAAGCACTTTGGGTGCCTTGAAAAGCGCTATATAAATCTAATCCATTATTATTATTATTATTATTATTATTATTATTATTATTGGAGTGGAACAATAATTTTAATTTATCTTGCTGGCACATAAACGCAGAGTTTTGGGAAACCAAAGGCAATGATTTGAATTTCTAAGTGCATGTAAATGTACTCAGTGTGCAGTTGCAGACTTGTAGCATCTGTTATTCCATTTCCTCAAACTACACTTTGTGTTTTGATCATTTAGAAAATGGAGCAGAAGAAAAACTGCAAGAAGTAGAACGATGACAAAGTTCTTAAAAATAAGATCAACAGCCTTTTATCTTCACAACATGTTCTATTAAGAAACAATAACAACTTGAATTTGTAAGATCTGTTTCTATGTTACAATCCTGTGGTCTGGATGAAAGGAGATCAATATCCCAATAGAAATTGGTGGTATTTTCACTGAAGGAGAATTCAACTAATTAAATCAAAGTCCATATATGACTTCCTGTCAGTGTTCATTAGTAACTGCATTAATATATGTAACCAGTAGATGCTATAAATCCTCAAAATATGGTCCATTGTAAGTAAAGATAAGTTTGTAATACTTCAAATACTCGTCAAAGTTTCAGATTCACTGTTTTATACCATGTCTCAAATATATGTTTTTTTATATTCAGTCTTCTCCCATGTGTTGCAATTGTTTAGCATAATTCCTGACTCACATAAATGTAGTTTCCCAGCCTACCTGTAGAGGGCGTTTTCCTTTTCTTTCTTACTGATGAAGTGGTTAATTCTATTTAAATGGAAAGACACCACTCCTCCAACTCATAGCCACTGGATCAGAGATATGATGCAGAATATAAAACCTGAGAAAATGAGATGCATTTTCTGTAAAACATTCTATAAAACCTGTGACCCCTTCATGAGTTATGTGAACTCATTGCCTGAACCTTTGAAATGACCTTGTGACCTTTGAAAATTCTATGTATGAACACCGAATGCACTTTTGTTTGTTCGTTTGTTTTTGTCTCCAGTTGTTTTTTGTTTTATTTAGCTTTTTTTGTCTTTGACTTTGACTTTATTGTAACTGTATGGAATGTAACAAGGATCCTTTCAGAAATAGTTTGATTAATATTTGATTGTTTATTTGCTCACTGACAAAATCTTAATAAACTTTAAAAAAATAAAAATAAAAATCAGAAATCAAACTTTTCCAAAACTGTGAACAAAAATTGGGGACATTATCTGAAGGAAGCGACATGTATACTTTTTAAATTAATCCACACCTTCACAAAAACTCATGGCCCACCAGCCATTGAACCAAAAATGGACCTTGATGTCTATTTTGCTCTTACAAGTGAAAGATAATAATTTACCTATTCATCCTAATATGGTAGAAAAATACAAATATAAGAGCCTGGATATTATTAAATACCCTCAAAGGAAATTCAGCTGAACTTCAAACAGTTGGTGACTTGAAATGAATAGCTTCATTTTAAGAAATTTTCAGGAACTTTAGTGGGCAGTGGAAATGCACAATATGCAGACTAGTAAAATGACCATATTAGCAGCAAAAATGCCAGAATGTTAAAAGTAAAATGACAAATTCATACATTAAATGTAGTAAAAGTTAGTGGCAAGAGCTTTAAAGTAGTTTTTTAAAAAAAGTGTTAAGAGAAATATGTAATCAACACAACGTAACTCCTATAAATGCATCAAAAATATGTACAAACATGTATATTATAGCAGTGTTAAAGATAAAATACATTAGCTTTTTTTTAAACATATGGTTTCTAATGGTCCATCCTGTATATGCCAAATGCATAGAGAAAATATCGTTGTATTTAAAAGCCACCGTGTTCCTTCAGTTTCTGAATGTGTTTGTCAGTTTTAGTTAATTTATCTGAAAACAAATCTAGGCTGTTTATGATAAAAGCCAAAAATTAAGTGAAGTTAAGCCATATGTTTGTATTCGCCAAAACAAAGAAGTCTTATTCAGACTAGTTGTTGCATTAGGTTATAATCATCTATCACCTCCTGTTGTGTAATATTAAACTGTTGCATGTTTTCTGTCAGTTTTAAGTGGACAATAAAAGATTGTCTCAGCTCGTATTACATTCGATATATGGTTTTAGTCCCTCAGTGGGTGCGTTTTACATTTCCTGTTATTTATTATTTACTCATTCAGACAAAACATCAGCCATTTAATCATCAAAAAATATATATTGGAATTTTTGTGTAGTGACATTATTGAAGCATAAGCAGAAATATAGATGCAGTTGAATAATTAATATACTCATAGTCAGTGTGTGAATTAACCCACCATATTTGGGGGGTACTGCTCCTTCACTCTTCTATGATCATCATGGTCCCCTACTGTATCAATGCCCAAAAACACATACAAGGTATAAGCATGTCACAATTTGATAATCAATATCTCATTATTGCTATTATAGATCCAAAAGAGGTCTGATTGATCAACTTCCAAAACATAGAAGTTAAATACACTGAAATACTATTCTAAGTCATACATTTATAAGAAGCCTGCTGCTTATTTCATGAAATCTTGACTTGGTTCATTTTTAGATATCATTAGATCTGGAGGTAAAAAAGTACTCTCTCATATCCATAATAATAATAATAATAATAATAATAATAATAATAATAATAATAATAATAATAATAATAATAATAATAATAATAATAATACTTTTTATTTGTATAGCGCTTTTCATGGCACTCAAAGATGCTTTAAGTAAAAAATAGAACAATAAGAGTCTGACTACAATAAAAAAAACAAAAACAATAGGAGACAGATCAATCCCACATTAAAACTGACAGATTATTATACACAGAAACTAATTTACTATTATAATCTATGGTAGTTAGTGTCATTAAATCAACACAATTTGTGAGATTTGTGAAACCTGATAAATTTTTTTTCATGCAATTAAGGAGTATACTATGAAAAAACATACCACCACAGAAGAACACAGCGGCATCCTTGGACATGTGCCAAATTAACTTCTCAGGCCACAATTGATTCATGATAAAATGAGAATTTAAACCTATAGAGTTTTTACCTAGCCTACCTGCCTGCAATAAGATAAGATTGTTTGGTAACTAACGTCAGAGTGCACTTTACCAGCCTCATTGGGTAGCCTATAAAAATGTGATATATGAGCTACGAAAGAACACAACACTGCAATGAATGTAAAAAAAAAAAAAAAAAAAAAATCACATATTTTAAACAAGCCAGACTTCTGCTAGACACTTATATTCACCCATGCACCCATTGGTTAATCCCAGCTCCAAAGAGTAGAAGTCCTGCCATGTATTAGTTCTTCCTGTTCACTTCATACAGGTGATTCCACTAAATATCCGTCTACCTGGATGAGGACTGTTATGTCCAAATCAACCAATCAATATTATTTAAGCTTGTTGCACTTGACAAAGTTGAAATTGTCTGTGTTTCGTGCTTATAACACCACAGTGGTTAAAAATGGTATGGTCCAAAATAGAGGTTCTGAAATAGCAACATTAAAATGTTCCTACAGTGAAAATGAGAGTTGATTTGTAGTCTGTTGTTATTTTTTTATTTTTTATTTTTTTCACAATATCAGCAAAATGACCTGACCCCCCCCCCCAAAAAAATTATATTTCTGTCTCTTTGGGGTTTAAGGGGGGTTTAGTATCCCCCAGTACCCCCTGTAATTTGACCTATGCTCAGAGTGTATAGGTGGCGTTTTTGACCTAAATACAATGTGTACACGAGGCCACAATGGATTTACAGTGTCAGTGTAATTATTTAGAAAACAGATCCATGTTTACTGTTCTAGTTTCTGCCTGTGCATTTATTTATATAGATAGTGGATGTTTGTGTTTAACTGTCTTTCCTTCCTCATACAGGCCGAATATGTAGAACATTTGTGTAACTGAATCCAAGTTTCTGTAGAAGGGTGGATGCTGTATAAACCATGAATATATGGGTCATATATAAACTGTACATTAGAAAAACGTCTCAGACACATAAGTGAATGAACTATTGTCGTACAGCTACAGTTAATTATATGATGTACAGAGAAGATAATGGGAAATATCAGTATCTCCTATTGCCAAGTTATGGTATGGTATGTTTTGTATATATGACCATATATGTAAACAGAATTATCTGATAAGTTTGATCAAATAAAAGCAGTAATCTGATTATGACAAATCAGATTAACATACCTGGATTTCTCCCCAATACTTCACTGTCTTCATGCATCATGTGATATATATTATGTGTTTATATTGTGTTTTTTTTTTTTACATCTGCACATGTGTAGAAAGAAAGAAAGAAAGAAAGAAAGAAAGAAAGAAAGAAAGAAAGAAAGAAAGAAAGAAAGAAAGAAAGAAAGAAAGAAAGAAAGAAAGAAAGAAAGAAAGAAAATGAAAGTGACATAAGTCAAACATGAGCAGAAGACAATAATAAGAGCCCCAAAAGAAATCCAGACTGAATTTTGTATATTTCAGAAGTGCATGTAAATGCATAATATCCGATGATTATAATGATCTAATTACTCCCAGTTATCAGATTTTTCTGGAGACATAAATGCTTTCAGTTATGTGTCATAGTTAAAGTGTTATGTGATAAATATAATGTCAATATAATATAATAAAACACTTGAAGTGAATAATTGATTTTAAGGATCTGAGAGATGAGATACAAAAATATCACATGAGAGAGAGAGAGAGAGAGAGAGAGAGAGAGAGAGAGAGAGAGAGAGAGAGAGAGAAAGGTGCACATTTTATATGAAGAGAGAGACAGAGAGAGAGAGACTTGTACGTCTACAGCTACAGATGGATGAGAAGGACATTGAATTGCAGGTGAAAGTGAATGTGATGAAGACAAACTAGTAGGTTTTCTCATAGATGCTCAGCATCCAAGTAATTCAACAGTGTTGACTCATGCAGTTTTTTTTCATTGCCTCAAAACTTAATGGTCAAATGATACAGTTTTGTCCTTCCCTCAGCATCTCTGGAGATAAATGGAGCTGTGCTTGAGCTTCTGCATTTTGATTGGATTCCATTTTGATCGACAGATATTTTGAGAAATAAAACCTTCACTTGACAGTTTAGCTCAGTCCCATTATGGACTTTGTAAGAGAAGTTGGGAGACAAACTGCGACGCATTTGTTGGTATTAGTTCGATGGAATTACATGTTAATTTCTTACACTGTAAATAAAACACACTCATAGTATTTCCTTGTTTTACATAATTTCAACATTTCCTTGTTCAAGTCCATGGAAAAGATGACTACTTGGTACAATAGGGTCACAGCATTTTATAGAAAAGCGATGGAGGCAGAATTTACATAGAAATAAATTGAAAAATGTTATGATGTAAGCTAACAATGAACTTTCCCTTTTTGAAAGACCAGCAGTCACCACTGGTACTGACATACTGTAGATGCTTAAGTCCAGTCACTGGAAACAGTTTGGACAAAATTTGTAGATATACACGTCATTTATAGTGAGGGTGGAAAAAAGCTTTACTCAATTATAACAATTGAAGGTCAAGAAAGAGTCAGAAAAGGTTTATTATTATCAGATATACTATTAAAAATAGGATGGCTTCAGACTTCTTTGGCGTCATGGCTTTAATCTTGGGTTCAGTCTGAGGTCAGGGGGAAAACAGTGTTGTCTTCTGTCAAAACTCATATCTGACCATCTTCCACTCCCCGTCTGTAAACTTATCTGGTATTTGGTTATCCATCAAACTGATCAAACTGATGGTCATGAAATCCAGAGGAAGGAGTCTTTCTGTCTTTGTTTTTTTGGCCTGACATGTTGAAGCAGTTTCTTGTATTGTATTGTACTGAAGGAACAACACGTCAGTTTAATGCTTTTCTTGTTTGTCTCTTCTAATGTTCAGGATAGAAATATAATCCCTTTACTAAAGATCATACTCATGATTAAAAAGGCAACTTTAATGGCTGGTTGGAGACTGGATGTAGTCAGAAATCTACTTATTAGGTCATCTGCACCCAGACAGCAATTACAAAGAGATGATCACCAACCATAAATTAAATTTTCTCATCTGGATCTTCTTTCTTATATGTTATATAATTTCCTTCTTCCTTAAAAAGCGCCACTTGTACAACACAGAAATCAAATATTCCCCGGCTATGACACACTACGCAAACCCATCATACAGCTCTGTGATTGTAGGTCTGGAAAATCTCTGCTTACATTTCACATATCGACTTTACACACATCACAGAGATGTTAGCTTTTGTCATTTGCAAATGACTGGATCTGAATGTTTGTACAGTATTTCCTATCACCGCAGAGTGATTGCGTGGTTACGCCTGCAGCATATATACGTATATCATAATATAGCAGGAAGCCAAGTAACTGTAGTGGAGGGTGGTTTGTTTTTGGATGTGTGTGTGTGTGTGTGTTTGTGTGTGCAGTGAGGTATCATACAATCATGAGCAATGGTTAAAAGGCTGGAGCTGTTGTGTTTTCCTGTGGGCCGTGGTATCAAACTTTGACCTGGATCAGTTCACAGGGTTCCTATAGCTCAGGGAAAGTTAAATTCAAGACTTTTTAAGACTTTTTTAAATGCCGTTTGAAATTAAATTGAAGATCAAGCTGACAATGAACCACAACTGAAAAGGAAAATAAAACAGCAGATGAATTACCTTTTAAATAGAACATGTTTTTTTGGTCCAGTTGCTGCTACATTCATGAACCATTTGTATCAAGAAGCATAACTTTTACATTTTTAGTATATAACACACACCATATAAACACACACTTGCAAAAAACTAAGTATAGGTTGTTTTTCTTTTTATTTAACCTTTATTTACCCAGGAAAGCAATTAACAATACATTCTTTTCACAAATCGTTAGCCTCATACCATAATTTCCTAAGTAAATTTTTGGTCAAATTGAGATTTTTGCATAACTTTACTCCCCTACCACTGCTGCATCATCCTGTCTTTCTGTCTATGTCATTGACCAATCAGAAGACTCATAAAAAACAAAAAAACAAGTGCAAAAACATACCTGCCCAAGTCATTCATTTGACTTAGGCAGTTTTGCTACCAGCTGTTTGACTTAGGCAGTTTGAATGTATGCAAAATGGCAGAAAAAAAGAAGAAGCGAAACTGCCTAAGTCAAAGGCATAATCCGCCTAAGTCAATTTTATTTCACAAAACAAATGATGTTGGGTTTTGTTCTTTTTTCATACTTTTCTTCTCATCTACTTGAATGTTCTGTGAAAAAATCAATAAAAAAATATGGATGTGACTTTAAGAAAATGTGTTTTTTCTCATTTTCCGAAAACACCAAAAAAATGACTTAAGGCAATTATGGTATGAAGCTGACGAAATGCAGCCTGATCAAATAGCAATGACTCCTTGAGGGGTGGGTAGGGGGACAATAAGCCATCAAAATATGGTAATTGTGTCATGTAGGGGTGTGGTGGAAGGAGAACTCATATGCTTGGTACTGAAGGGAAAGAGATTTAATAACCAAAATAAAGAAAAAAAAACAATTAATAAAATGACAGAGGGACAACAGAACACAAACCTGGGATCATCAGTCAGAGTCTGTGGTGAAGAATAAATGTCCAGGTTATGGAGAAGTGAATGATCCCGCACCAGCGACTGAGATTAATACTGCTGAAACTAGAAAAGCAGTCTGAGAGCACAGACCTCCACCAAGGTAGAGGTACCACCACCCCCAGATCACCGCCAAAATCTAATTATTTCCAGTTCTCTCCATTACCAACCTTCCCTGAAAATGTTTTATCAAAATCTGTCCATAAATTTTAGAGTTATCCTGTACAAACAAACAAACAAACCAATGAACACTGGCATAAACGTAACCTCATTGGTGGAGGTAATAATCACTAATTTGGTAATAAACCTGAATAAAAGACAAACATGTGGTTAACTAACTACAGTACATGGAAGGGGTAAAATCACGCCAACACAAGAACATACAAATATATAGAAATATATTTAAAAACTGCTAAAAACACACAAAAAATGTTAAGATGTCGTAAAAGAGATGTTTAAAAACACACACAGATGTTAAATTTGTTTTAAAAAGATGGTAAAAAACACACAAAGATGTTAAAATGTGTTTTAAAAAGATATTTAAGTACATATAGAGGTGAAGATAAAGATGTTTAAAATGTTTATAAAATATATTTAAGAAAAGATAAATTTGCTTTTCTGCTTTTCTCTTGTATAAAACCCCCTGCACTAATTACAGCTGTCTCACCGCCTTGAGATGGAAATGATGAGAATGATGAGGATGCTGCAGAGTGGGTTCTGTCAAGTTGCATTAGTTGTTTTCTACCTTTTTACCTGCAATATTTACATAAAATGACAGTGGAGTAAGAATTTCTAATATTGTTGGGAGCCTGTTGCGTCAGTTCTTCTTCTTCCATCTGAAGAGAGACTAGAACATGATGTGAGGGAGGGGTCATGAAGTTGAGGAATTTAGGAGTCCCATATGAACTGATAACAAAGAACTATCTAAAATAAAGCCTTTAAAAGTGAGCTACTGTGTAGATAATGTGTTTCATCGAGTCACAGTTACTCAGTTTTGTGGTTATAATTTAGGAGAAATGGGGGAATAAAAGTCATAACTGCGATTAAAAAGTCATGAGATTTTTTTTTAAGTTCTAAATATTAGACAAAAATGCATAATTTTAAGATAAAAATTCAAAATTGTGAGATAAAAAAATCCAAATTATGAGAACAGTCATAACTATACTATATAAAGTCACAGTTTCTTTTCTCTACTGATTTTCTCTCTGAAGTGACAGATTTTTCACACTGTCACACATGTTTAATCTGTAAAAGTAATGAATCTATTCTGAGAATGTAAATAGTATAAAGTACAGATATTTATACAAAAATATAGGGAGTAAAAGTAAAAAGTTCACAAAAAAATACATACTCAAGTAAAGTACAGATACCTAAAAAATCTACTTAAGTACAGTAATGAAGTACTTTTACTTAGTTACTTTACACCTCTGATGACTAAAACTCATTGATTTGTCTGAGTACTTAGGCTGCCATGGACTGCTCACTGACCCCATGCAGCAGACACAATACTGGATCAAATAGGTCACCATTTATACCCATTTTATCGAAATTTCCAGCCATAGTTTGCTTCTTGAATATTTGGTTTCCACTCAGTCTCTCTCACTGACTGCAGCTAGTTTACTTACATTCGATCACCTGGAATCAGTGATTGTATGTCACTTATAGCCTCCAATGGTTGCCCCCCATAGGTTCTGCTACTGCCCATAATAATACCAGTCACTGTTAAACAATGTTCAAGTGAATTTTTCTACTGTGTGCATCATGAACTACACTGGGCTTAGAATCTGGTCCAAACCACAACCTTTGAACCTTCCTCACTGGTGATCTTTACATAAAAAATGGTTGACACACTATGTGAGGCTGGCAAAGTGCAACCCCCCGCCAAGGCAGACCTCTCACCTCCACATGAAGGGAGGTCCGTGTCAGCTGCTAACCTATTGCTTATTAACGACCTGGAGGAACAGAGTAGAGCTGAGGCAAAGAGTCCAAGTAACAATCATGGTGAACTGACCAAAAAAAAAAAGGTGCAGGAAAAAATATTTACAACAGACAGCTGAAAATAGAATACATAGCTCATGAAAAAACAGAGTTGTCATCCAGTTTTAGTCTCTGATGTTATTTCATATGTTGTAAGTATAGCTGCTTTGACTTTGTCATAATCCTCAGAATCATCAGTGTCCATTAATACATAAGCACTATGGACCTTTCCAGTGAGCAAAGCATTCATCTGTTGACCACCTACATATTTGAGCCATTCTTTCAAATGTAGTCATTGGATGTCATCATCTGGTGATAATGGCAACAGTTTTGGCTCTCTATAACATTTAACATGACCATATTGATCTGAATGTTCATCATCATCACCATCTTACTGCTCTGGAGGCTCTTGTCATTGGACAATTTGATTAACTTATGACTGTATTTGTTGAAATTGGTGCTGTATGTTTTTCCATCTCATGTCCTGTTGACTTGTCTCTTTATCCAAGCGCTGATCTCTTAAAGCTTGGGCTTTTGCGAGTGACTTCACCAATCCAGCCAACTCATCAAATGTGTGCCCAATATGACTGGATGCCATGGCCCCTGTTGACCAGTAGATACACTTATTAGGTTTTTCCTGGCACTCCTACAGTCGTTCCTTTTGCCTTGTGTTCATCCTCAGGCCCCAGATGATGGCAGTTATGTTAAGGAGGTTACGTTTTTGTCAGCATTTATCTGTCTGTCTGTTTGTATGTCTGTCTAAGTACAATTTTACAAATTTTACATTGCGGTAAATGGAGAATATATTTCAAAGTGATCCAGAATCCACGATCTCTTCCGGATCTTCACCAAAATCTAGTCGATTGGTCCTTGTGTCATTCCCAAGTTATTCTGAAAGTTTCATTGAAATCCATCCATATGTTTTTGAGTTATGTTGTACATAGTCAGACAGACAGACAGATAAACGCTGGCAAAAACATAACCTCCATGGTGTAGGTAATCAAAAAATGTAACAGGTCATTAAGGCTGTTTATGTTGAAGGTATGTTAGGATCTATTCACAAATTGTAGTGATTAATTATCAAAAAATTTAAAATCCTTCTATATTGTCCAGAACCACTTCCTGTTTTTCTTCTATTTTTGTATTTGTGGTCATTACCAAAGTTTAATAATCAACCCACATTGGATTTCTCAAAAGTTAAACCTCTGGAAATAACATCCAACTTGTAATAAACTGTAATTTTCTTTTAAGTCACTGTGCAGACATGTAAAAATGATATGTCTTTCTGTTGGTGGGAAGTACAACACTGAGACATAATGAAAGTGACTTAGCCGCCGCTGCCACTGTGATATGTGAGACTCGCTGAACCTGGGAGAAATAGAAGCTGGATGTGCATTGGCTCAGAGGTAGGCAACAGAGTGGAAAAGCAGGGTTTTGGAAACATGATTTCCTGTGGAAACAGTGATGTCATAATGGTCTGTCTTTCACAGTCTCGTGTGGACACACACACTTGGGCATTGTCTGCATAAATCAGGCTTTTTCTCGCAGTCCCTATATACAGTATGTAAATGTCATTAACATCCCTATTGGGGTAAACTATGGTGTATACTTTACTACAGTTGATGTTGCCCTTTTATTATTCTACACTTATCTGTTTCTGTCTGGAGCTTTAATGGTTGATTTTTAGACAGATAATTGTGCTGTGGGAAAAATAAGAAATTAGCAAGTCTAGAAAAGTTAAGAAAATGTTGTCAAGTTCAGACAATACAGCGCATAGGGTGACCACTGGCATGAAAGAGGAAAGGAGGACACTTGTGTCCAAAAAGGAGGACAAAAGCCCTAAAGTTAGGACAGACGGGCCTTGGGGGGGGGGAGTTCGGCTGCGTGCGCTGCAATGTAATTATTCACATTGCATAGCCTATGACATGCTATCTGCCTGTAAACATCGCAGAGTAGCAAGTGTAAATAACAGGTGGGGATTTATGATGATTAATGCAACGGTGGCAGACGATTGTATGAAAGGAGGACAAAATGTGAAAAAGCCGGACACTTGACAGACGGCCGGACAGATTGCTCTAAAACCCAACTGTCCAGATGAAATCCGGATGAATGGTCACCCTAACAGCGCACCTGAAGAATGATATGAACATGTACTGTGCAAGAATACATTTTCATGTCATAAAGATGAATAATTTACAACACAGAAACATGCTAACTTTAATTTAGTCGCTACAAATTATAAAATACCCCCCGTGCGCTTTTTAAAATAAAAAATCAAATACATTTTTGGTCTCAATCGGTCACTAGCTAACAAGCTAACAGTGGCTAATAGTTTGCCAGTTCAGTTATACTGATGGAAAATTCTAGTTAAGAGATAATTTAATAACCAAAAACTTTTCAAGCTTTTTGGAAAATAGCTGTAGCTTCAGTTTATGTGATTTTTTAGGCATTACTTTTGCATACAAACTTTATTGTGATAGATTTTTGTAGGAACTTCATGACACATTTCTTTGTAGCCTATATGTTGTGTTGACCTGAATAAAAAGATGGTGCAAACCTTATAATTCATTATTATATTTATTCTGTATTGGACACTCTACAAATGAAAAAACTTTACTTAATGTTAAAAAACTTGGTGCTAATGTTTCTCTAGTAGGCTAATACAAGTGAGAGCAAGTATTATTGTGTTTATTTAGAATACGTTCTGGTTCTAATACAGACAAGGTAAAGAAATATAAAACTATGACATTGGTTGTTTTGGTGAAAGTAAATGCAGAGGTGCCAAAAGTACTCACATTCTGTACTTAAATAGAAGAACAGCTACTTGTGTGGATACTCTCATAAAAGTAGAAGTACTGATTCAACTCTTACTCTAGTAAAAGTAAAAAAAAAATAAAAAGTACAAGTCTGAATTGTAATAAAGTACAAAAGTAAAAAATAAAACTAAATTTTTGCCATGAAATAAATACTTATTTAACCAGATAAAATCATAAAGGATTTCTGATTCCATACTGAATGGTACTGACCAGAGTTCTGCACAAGGTCTGGTACTTGACGGGTAATCCACAAAAATATGTGAGGCTGTGGAAAGGAGAAAAAAAAAGGATGTATTTTTCACACTGTCACATCTGTTTAGTTTGAAAAAGTAATGAGCCTATTCTGATATTTATACAAAAATGTAAGGAGTAAAAGTAAAAATAACCAACTGCTAATTTTTTTTAAAATTATTTTTCTTTAAGCAATGAAAACACCACTCATAAATTGTGTTTACAGACAAGGTAATATTATAATGTAATATTAAAAGTTATCTTACACAGGAATATGAATTGCATATTTATGATATAATATTGGATGAAAGGATATATATTTTATTTTTATTACATTTAAACATGCAATAAATGCAATCCCTACATTTTATTCAGTAACTAGATAACATATTTTATAGTTTAAGCCACAATTATCATGTGGTTATAGTGAAACATCTGCAAATAACAGCAAACATTTGTAATGAGAGAGGACATGCGCTGTTACATTGAATAAAATCATGGATTGAAAATGGTGTAATGAAATTAACAAATTATACACCATAGTTTTTAGATTTTCTAAGTAATAATTTTTTTTTTTATACATTATTGTTTTACAAGCTCATGTCATCATGCATCATAGTTTACCAGTGAACTCGACTCACAGTCTGGGTGCTTTGTGCATGTTCTCAGTCCTGCAGCCAGGAAGGTAGCATCACTCAACCAGGTATCCTGCCCATTAGGGAGGATTAAATGCACTTTTCCAGAACAGCACCACAGCTGTTATTATGATCCAGTGAGTAAAGCTCAGGCAGGTTTTGTCTGATTTATCACTGAGGCTTAGTTTGTTATTTATTCATTCATTCATTTATTTATTTGCTTTTGTTTCTTCAGATGTGTAGTTACAGAGGCTTTGTGCCCAGTTATTCTTTCCTTCCAAACAAACCACAGTGGCTGCTCAAGTACCAGTTTAGCTTTTTTCGCACACTAAAAGCTTTTTTCTTGGAAATGTTTTCTTGTAAGAACAGACAATGTAAATCTTTTTACTGGCTGATATTTAACGCTCAGCCCAGATCCCTCTGCTACAGGATTAAGTTAAACATTGTGTTGCCAGTGGCCTCAGGACAGCTGTTTGTGGCCACACTTCATTACAATCCTGATGTGATCGATTTCAATTTTACACAGATTTATGTGTTTGAATTGTACTTGACCCTCGGTGCAATAATTTTACATTTTATTGCGTGTGTTGTGTATTTTTCCTTTACTGCCATGCCAGCTCTTCACCCATGAGACCACATTGGCTCTCTCTCTCTCTCTCTCTCTCTGTCTCTCTGTGTTTTTAAATTCTATGTATTTTCTTTTATGCTTGATGTGTAGTTTCTCAGATAATGATTGAATTGCAGAAATAATGGATGAAAAAAAAGAATGAACGGGGAGAGCCATTTTGATGTTCCATGTTTCAGTGTGTGTTTTTAATTTGTTCCTGCCCCTGTAGTACTTCCCCAAACAAGCTTTAGTTTTCCATTTTGCCTTTTTGGCGCAAGTTCACCTCATAGTCCATGACCCCTGTGCTCTGTTTTCCTTTTTAAAAAATTTTTTTCTTCTCTTTGGCTTGCAGCTCTTTCCTTTCCTCATCACTGATCTTTTCTTTCTAATACTTCCCCTACCTTTGCCTCTAATATTTATCTTTTTCTGTCCTGTGTTATGCTACTTAAGCAGCTATATTTTATTAGCTATATTACAGGTAAATATTTGCCATTAAATGCTTTATTTATTGTTATTGAAGTATTTTGTTGAGCCTTTTCCTTCATCCTAAACTGTTTGATGTTTTCACTCACACCATAATGAGTGAAAACACCAATGAGTGAGGCGTACTACCTCTCTCTCTCTCTCTCTCTCTCTCTGTGTATTTTTAATTTCTTAAACCTATCTGTTCATAGCTATTCACCCAGTGCCCCCTTCGCCCACTCCCCCATTCTCTCAGCAGTATTTGCATAAGGATCCATAGACAACAGAATCTGCAGTGACTCACCTGTGTCCTGTGCTGACCTGTGACCCCAGACCTCACCCCCCACCCTCACATATGATGGATGGACCTGCCCCCCCCCCCCCATCCTACTTTCATCTACAAATGGACATCCATGGGAGTGGATCTCTCCTTCACTTCTTTTCCCCACTGGGTTTTGGAGTTTTTTCTTGCCGAGAAGGAGGGTCTAAGGACAGGGGGATGCTTGGGACTTCATCTATTTCTGTGGTTGATTGTTCCCTCCTCTAACACCCTGTGAGATGATGTTGTTGTGATTTGGGGCTCTATAAATAAAATTGAATTGTAATTGTAATTGTTTTTTGTAATTTCCCAAAAAACACAGATGTTGAAGATTAACTAATATATATATTGTACAATTAAGATAACATATTCAAAGCTATAGTATGTAAGATTTATGGTTATTTACTTTAGTTGCTGACATGGAATTTAATATTTATAATTATTACTATTGTATATTGTGAAAGTCATTTAGATATTTTGAAGACTCCATACTAATACAGATATTTTCCCCCAATTTTTTTTATCTCATTGTTTCACATATATAAGTATTTGTGTGATAATTTCCAAAATATTTTTTTCTTTCTTAAGTGATTTATCACCAATTATTATAATGTTTACCTTTAATTCAGCATTTTGTTCATTGAATATCAGGTGTGTTCCAAGAGTTAAATTACTAATTATGTCAAAATTTCAAAGGTAAGATAAGAGAAAACCAAAGAAAAGGTTACTTTTAAGGAAAATATATCATTTACTGAACATAAATACAAGTGTCTATAAACATTTTTGAAACTATATGGGTTTCAGTGGTGAATCAGTGTTACAGAAGTTTCCACCTTCATTACAGAGACTCCGAACATTCAAATGAATCATGTCTGATTAAAAATCTGAGAAACTGCATCTCAGAAAAATCATTTACATCCATTGATAAGATTAATGGTTCAAAGTTATTAAATACTTTACATCAGAGGATGCGTTCAGTCACCAGCAGCTGTTCTCTGATCTCTGAGAGTTAAAAAGAAAATCTGTTCACATGCCATTTGCTTTACATAATATCTCTAAATTAAAACATAAAAACAACCCACTGAAAATATTCATACACCAGCCCCACAAAAGTAATCATTTTTAAAATAGAGTTGTGAATTTTAAAACATTTCCCTGTGGTCGACATCAACTGTAAATGCTATACTTGGTTCTGAATTATTCAACTCAGGATCATTTTAGTGAGTGACTCCTAAAAAGGATCTGAGTTTTACAGCTCTACTTTGTAACATTACAGGCAAGTCACGCCAAACTGCCGGAGCACAAGGAATTCTGGGATCTACTGTACATGCTTACTCACTTTATGCCAGGACTTTTTGTTTTTGAGGGAAACAGAGGAGGAAATGTCATCAATTTATGTAAAAGTACAACACTGTATGACAAATTGTAGAACCCTTCTTTAATTTCCCAATGTACACAATATCACATAAAAGAAAAAAAGAAAGACATGGGGGGGTCATTTAAAAACAAAGCAACACAATGAAAATCACATGACAAGAAATGTTTGGGTGAAAATCACCTCACATAAGTGTTCTAAAGTTTACATTATTAACTGTACTTTGACCTTTGTATGACCTTTATAATGTTTTTTTTCCCACTCTGTTCTTGAATCTAATCATATTTGGTGATGAGTTTTAACGGTAAATATCACACTGAGCAGCCTTTTTTCTTGTTCCATATCACATCAAAATATTACTGAGTAGTCTGACCTTTTCCTACAATAGCTGCTGATAGGTTGAAAAGTTATTATTTTAAAGCAGTTTCTTCAACATTGTTTATATCTCACTAGATTCTATTCAATTGCTTGACACATTCTTTGTAATACTTCTCATCCTCTGTTTTCTCTGTGGTACTTGTATTTCCACGTATTAGAATTTCTCTGTCTCTTGTGTGTCTCTCTCCTCACACTTTGACCTCTGTTATCCATCTCTGCTTTTGTTTTCTCACCGTCTCACTGTTCTCAAAACATACTGACACGTTGGACAGATAAGAAAGTGTAACCTCTGCAGTGTGTCCCTCTTTTTTTTTTTTTTTTATTGTATTATACAGTTAGAAATCTTAGCATTGTCACTCACTAGAGGATCACATTGCTACATACACATGGGCAAACATTTTCGGACATGTTGAATTCAGCTGTTTCTTTTGTAACAGGTTGAAATATGATGAATATAATTTCATTGTATTGATTAGATTTGTTTAGATTGTAATATTTGTTTCCAAAATTACCTATTAAACTTTAAGCAAATACTGATGTTTATATCTAAATCAACATGAACGGGACATTTTACAGCTGTGGACATGATGTGTCCCAGTGTGTGTGTGTCCGTGTAGTTATGAAGAAGAAATGTTCTTCCTAAGTGAAATATGAAGAAAGTAGGTGGCTACAGTAGGTGTGGTTTTTTTTTATTATTAATCCACGGCCCTATAAAATGTTGCGACAGCTCCTATTCACTTTGAATGGATGTTCCCAGCGTTCTGCAGGCAGATATTTTCTGATAACCGCCCGCTGCCAATGGCAACGAGTTTTGTCACGTCAGATTCATGGTACCATATCACTCCGCAAGTAGTTTGGTCACTTTGAAAGTAAATATTCGCTATGTTGTAACAGCTATTTTATCCAGTCTGTCAGACTAGTGGCTGTAATAAGCTGTAATAACCCATAGAATAAGCGGGATAATGTATTGCCCATGTGTGCCTATTGAAAAATATTTCCGGTCTGGAATTTTTTTGGTAGAGTGGGTCATCCAGTACTTACTGGATGGGGGTTGGTGGTTTGAATCCCCCTCTGTCTTAGTCAGTCCATTGTGTCCTTGGTCAAGACACTCCAGTGTCACTCACACTGGTGTATGAATATTTGGTGGTGGTTAGTGGGGTGCAAAATGGCTGCCACGCTTCTGTCAGTCTACCCCAGGGCAGCTGCAGCTACATATGTAGTTTACCACCACCAGAGGGAGCATATGAGAGTGAATGAATAATGGATCACTAATATGAAGGCCAAAAAATGCTACATAAATCCAATCCGTTATTTTTATGAAGAAATTTAGAGGCAAAACAAAAAAAATAGTCACGGATTAATAAACACAAACAATTGTTTACAGAACTTAAATAAAAGACACTTCTGAGGCATTTTGGGACCAAATATAACAATTTAAATACATCTATTGATCCATTGATATGTGTCACAATATAAAAACCATATTATGACATTTGTCACTATTGTTTTGTAACTCAGACCCTGTTAGAAAAGAAACACCTGAATTCAACATGTCCCCATCCTTTTGTGCATATAGTGTATCTGCAATTTTAAAGCAAAATATCTAGTGAATACATACAGTATATGAAGGAAAACAAAAGAGAGGTTCTGAAAGCTATAAATTCCAGAAATGAAAGACAGTTACTATATTAGCTTGTGAACTGTATGAGGTGGAGGTCAACAGTGGTTCACTCTGCGTTCCACTTCATTTGAAAACAACACACAGTTCTGTGAGAATGTGTGAGCCTGTATGTCCACGCTTAAGACGACGTGTTTTTATGTGTGTTTACTGCCTGCATGCTGACCTCATATGTGTGTGTGTGCTTGTGTAAAGTGTGTATTTGCATATGTTCAGAGGGTACAGACTATGATTGTTCTCTTTGGGTGTTAGCTTTCGGAGCAGGAAGTGCACAGTCAGGTCAGGGGGGGATCTAGGCACGCTCAGTCTGCCCACATCTGTTCAAATACCAGAGACCCTCAAAATCACACAGGAAATGTGTGTGAACATGTGTGTGTGTGTGTGTGTATATATGTGCTACAGAAGCTACTCTTTGTGAGCATGGTCTATAAAAAAAATTGACCTTTTGCTGCAAATACACATTCCCACATTAAGTAATGAAGGAAAATTCATCATGTACCTGCTGAAATGTGACCCTTAAAGGGCACAGACACTGAATAAACATATCACTTGTAAAACTCCTCATTCTTTCTATTCATTTGTCCTGAGCCGGGTTACTTCCACACAAATACTACTCCCGTATAAATTGCACTGCAGTATAATTTGCATTTTTGGTGGGGAATTTATTTAATAAAATCCAACACCAAGAACAGACATTTCACCTTGAAAGGCAATTTAAAAATAAAAAGAGAAAAGAGAACAACAGGCTCAATAGGTGTATGGTACGCTAACTTAACACATTCAGCTAACGTTACATGATGCATAAACAGTAAATTGAGATTGTGCCTGGTATGTTCATGTAACATATTAACAGATATTCAGATAATTAGAGCATGGAGAACATACTCATACTCAAGAGTGGCATCTTGCGGTTGTCAATGTGAAAATATCATCCAAAATTATATAATATTGTTGTAATAATTTCACATATAAGATGCTCCAGAGTTCATACCATTGTCCAAATTATGAAAAAAAAAGTGATTTATAGTCCAAAAATACAGTATCAGATTATTACAGTGATCTAATCTGGTATGATAAGCTTCATAACATACTGACCTAAGTCATATTTATATCCCTGAACAGAGTTTTGGAGATATGTTTCTGGTCTCCAGAACTGCATATACGTTATGTTAATGCAATAACTTGAAAGATATTTGGTTTATATGTTTTCCATATGAATTGTGAGTGCGGTGTTGACTCACAAGCTTCAAACCTCCAAGTTCTTTCAGAGGCGACACACAATGTAAATAAAAGTCTTGAATCCAAAGCTTCAGTTTCATATCTTCCTTTACTGAACTTAAATAATACAAAACAAATGATGAATTATTAACTTCTATGTAACTTGTGACAGTCAAAAGAGTGTGATGCTCCTATAGTTTGAAGCTTCTGTCAAGCTTTATGTGACAGCTTGTCCACCAATCAAATTGCATCACATTATAACAAAAACATTCTGAATTAGTAAATATGTAAAGAAAATATTTATCTTAGTCAAAAATTAACTTACTCTAGACAATATTAAATCTAAATATGCAATCTATCCATACAAATATATATTTGCAGTTAAACCTAATAATGGCTCTTACATCAATGAATGCAAATATGAACCCTGCGAGCGTTCATATTTTTAAAAGCAAACTGAAAACCTACCTTTTTAGCTTAGCTTTTAATTGAAGTCTTACTTTTAGCATTGTTTTGTTCTGTATATGCAACTGCAGGTCTATAAGGGAATATTAATCAAAACAAACACTGTAATGACATCAATTATAAGTTATCTAAGCAGTTGTATAATTATTAACGTAAACATTTTAAAATAAACATTCATGAAGGTGTAGAAAATGCACTATAGAAGAACAGTTCATTTCCCTTTTCTAAACAAACGCTCAAAATGTGTTTTATTTATTGACATATAGAGAATTGTTGTCCTTGTATTATAGATTTTTATCCGTTTAAGACGTCTCATTTTAACTGTAGCCTGTTTTGCTCATGAACTTCAATAGATTGTAGCATTTTAGTTGAAAATCTAATGGATTTAGGAATCTGTTTATTGCATTTTGACAAACAAAGGGCCCCCAAGACCGGTGTTTCTCAACCCTGGTCCTCGAGGCACACTGTCCTACATGTTTTAGATGTTTCTCTCTCCAACCACACCTGATTCAAATGATCAGCGTATCATCCAGCTCTGCAAAAGAATGATAATGATAATGATGATAGATGACAATGCATCTAAATTTTAGATGTTTTAGATTCTAAAACATGCAGGATAGTGGTACTTGAGACTTCCAAACACTAACTAATGTGTAACACCAGAGGGCGACAAAGGCAGATTTAACACCACATGCAGGTGATGTGACAACAGGCAGGGTGGGTTTATGGGTGAGGTGAGATCAAGAGTGTTTCCAGGAGGTGTCATAGTGGCATGTATCTATATTTAGAAAATTTCGAGGTATGGCAGTCAAATGGTAAATGACCAAACTCCGAGCTCTTAATAAAAGAGAATGACCTTAGGGCATATTGTAACTGTAAAATATTGTATTCTTATACCAGTAAAAAGAAGGTTATTGTAATAAAATTCATATGTATTTTTACATGTGTGTGTGTGTGTGTATATATTCTTTTCCAATTTCAACTAAGAATTTTTTATTATTCATAATGAATGTAGTGTTTTGATAATTACAATGACTAGCTCTTATTCTGAAATATGATCTTGAAAATATGGAAATAAAATGAACCATATTAATATTTTATGAGCTCAGGATTTAGAAAAATTCCAGGATTTCAAAATACCTGAGGGTTTTTAAGTATAACTTTTGTTAAAGTCTTCTTTGAGCATGCCTATAGGGTAATAATATATTAATTTGTTCAGAAATAGAAGTTCCTAGTATAGGACGACAGCACCACCATATAAACACGGCACAAATTGAAACTAATGATGCAAACAACATGCCACCATGACACCTCCTGGAAACACTCTTGATCTAACCTCACCCGTGGGTTTATGGTGATTCAAGTGTCATAATTCCCATTACACATGTCTTTACTTTCAAGGAGATAAACTCAGTATGTACATCACAAATCAAGAAATGTTGAATGAGAGGAATGTTAAATGATGTTGACTGATAGTGTTGGTCATGATGGTACACAGAGCCAATATTTAATGGGTTGCAGAGTTGCATTTGTCAGCAAAGTTTGGAATCTTAACCTTTTGTTTAAGCTGTTGTTACTGTAGAACAAAAGTGTTTGTTCCATTTTACTCCCTTGTACAGAGCTATACA